>CM053170.1:64904495-65002140 GCA_012977825.3 Pteromalus puparum
AAAATCTCTAAAATAGCAAAGTTGCAGAATCAATTAATCGTTTAATTTTGAAGATATATATATATATATATATATATATATATATATATATGTATGTAGAAATCGTAACAAGGTGAGCACAAGCGAGGAATAAAAATAAAGCCAAAACTCTCAAACTCGCTACCCCACGCGTCATGAGTTTTAATGACAACAACATAAAAGAAATATCGACGAGTAGCGCACGAGTTGCTATGGAGAAATGTGTGGCAATGAAAATAGTAATTTAAAAAAAAAAGTGAAGTATTTCACGTCGTCTTACTCAAACTGTCGCAGCAGCAACATCGCGCAGAAATTGGCTTACGATGGATTTTTATCTTATCAGCATTTTTCTGCTAGTTCTTGGAGGAGCAGATTATCCTGACTTTTGTGAAAAATCGGTTTTTATATTTCAGCTCATTACTTAAGAACTGCTCAACGAAATCGTTTAAAACTTTAACAGCAGATAGCTTTGTTTATGGTGAATCACCAAATAAAATTTTGAAGCATTTGACTGCATTGTTTTAAAGTTATAAGGAATCAAAAAATTTTCAAAAAAAAATTTGAACCTTGATATCTTAAGAACCGGGGTTTCAAAGCTGCGAAATAAACTTAGCCAAAACACATAAAATATCTACCTTTTTCCGAAATCTCAATTGCAATAAGGCTTTATTGCGCCCGTAATCGAGGCACAAACGAAACAAACTCATTTTTTTCAGTATTTGATTTATTACTGAAAAAATAAGTAGTCAACTCACTAGAAATTTTGACGGAATATAGTTTGACGCGTGAACCATAAACATGATTATTTTCGTGAGGTTATGATGTTAACAAAGTTTCATAGATATAATTTTTTTTTAAAAAAGCACCTATTTCATGTTATCTGCCGAACGGAGCGGTCGATCCCGATGATCAAACGGGAAAAAGTAGGTAATTTTATTATCTTTCAAATGCATTTTAGCTAAATTGTTTGTTACAGTGGGATGATTGACAAAAACGCAAAATAGTGTTTTTCCAAAATAGAGTAGTTCCAGAAATATTACGGTATACATACACACACGCACCCACCCACACACACACACACACACACACACACCCATACGGACATTTTCTAAAAACACGTAATCGAACTTCAAACATCTTAAAACATATTTTTATGAAGTTTTAGCGAAACTGAAAATTTTATTATCACAAAGCTTCCTCTACGAGGAAGCAAAAATCAACGCGCCTTAAACAGTACCGCAAAGGTGGTGGGGAAAACTGTTTATATTTTTATTAAGAAAATAACAAGCAAGACATTTTTTTTTATTGAATTTAAAATTATGAACCCTTTTTTTTAAATAAAGTAAATTAATTTGGATTTTTCTGAACATCCAAGTTATTAAAAAGTTTCAATTATTTGCATTAAATTATTAACAACAAATAATATAACATTTTACATTTGCTATAATTATTATTTTGAACACGTAGGTGAAAAGGCAATAAGCAAAACAACCAAAAAAAAATCTTCCGTGACCGAGATTTGAACCCCAGTACTCATCAATCTGCCGCGCGCGCTCGATTTCGCAGACGACGGGTAAACGGAGTGGGCGGGGCTTGCTAGATGCGTATAGTTCGGTCGAGCGCCGCATGGTGGTGTCATGATCGAATATGGCACGCTTTTTTAACATGGCATCGGCAATCTCTCTACTAATCTCTGCAGCTGACATCGTAGTGACCTCTAGAACATATCCCCCAAGTTTGGGCAACATTTTTTTTTGTCGCGCACGATTTATCAGAGAACCACCTATATATATGTATGTGTATATTCGTGCGATTCAAGTATGATTTCTAATAAAAAATTTCATTCCAAACTATATTTTCTATATCTGAATTGTTTTCACTTTCATTTTGAATAAACAATCGATTATAGGAGCTTTGCATCTAGATAATGATACATACAATTGTCCATGAGAAAATAATGGTTTTTTAAAGTACACTCGGCGGTAAGGTATTCTGTTAGAACGTTTTGAACCAAATGGCAACGTCGCATGGTTTTTGACGGTACCGGCCCATATAACCTCTACAAATCTAAAATCGTCAGAACCGTCAAAAACCGTCAAAACCCGTCAAAAATTGGGCGACGTTGCCATTTGGTTCAAAACGTTCTAACAGAATACCTTACCGCCGAGTGTATATTCCTACATTATCGAAACTTTGTCCTTGAGATTTATTAATAGTCATTTATGAATAGTCACGCTAAGACTAAAGGAAATTGTTTTCTGTATAAAATAATTGGCAATGAAGATAAATTTCCGGTATTTAAAGTAATTCTAGGCATGAAAACTTTATTTCCAATTTTTTCCCCAGTTATAATTTTAGCTTCAATGTTATACTTGAATAATTTGGTAACTTTTAATCGTGTGCCATTACACAAACCGTCTGTTATACAGTACTTTTACTTCCAGTAACGAATTTTCTTTTTATTTTCTTAATTTGGACAAATATTTAATCTTTTTTTATAATCTATAATTTTATATAGAATATAATTTTAAAATAAAAATAAAACAGAAACTGAAATGGGGGGTTGGCGAGCGGAGCGAGCAGGAGGGCTAAGCCCCACTAGTGTATATATATATATATGTATATATATATACCTTAATTTATATTGTCCTTTGGTGTATTTCTATACTCTGTCTTTTTTTTCTTTAGCACAAAAGAATAAACGTATTTCAATATCTCAACTTTGACGCTGTGTCTAACCAATGGTCTGTTGAATACTGAGCTGCGAGCCAAGTGTGATACCAATATATAGGAAAGATAGTATCACGCCGGAGCGGAAGTGACGAGCTAAACTTGTGATGTATAATACTTTTCGCGCCCATAATACATATGCTAATAAAACTAAGTTCGTTCGTTTATTCGTCCTAAGAACGTGTAATACGTTCGATTTGAGTAACGTGACTTTATAATTAATTAAATTCGAATAAATTAATAAATAACACTTCCTCTCTGCGTTTTCTCGGGCTTGAGACCGTCAATAGGCCGCATTAAAAGTGCTTGAAACTTAAAAAATCTCGCGCAAGAAAATCCGTGCGTTCATTTCCACGTCTGGAGACCGACTGCATTCTGCTGTTATGCCCGTTGCAGTCCTGCGTCTCTCTCCTCCCTCGGTCCCTTTTTTTTTTTAACAAAGCTTAGCTTGTTCTAGAAAACACATGTTGCGACGCGTACTCTCTCTCTCCCCGGAAAAACACTTGGAAAGCAGTTAAATTCCAGAGTCCCGAATCACGTAGAACAAAGCTTCATTATTTCAGCTTACTCAATGCATTTTCTAAAATCGTATAGCTTCTAAACCGAATATTTCACTTCCAAGTTTATATTTTGAGAATTCATATTTAAAAATTATTATTTATTTAAATATTCGCGTATAAAGATACGTAACGTATATTATTACGTTACACTTGACTAAACTGACATACTTAGTCACGCCAGGTAGTCTTTTCTCAGCTTCAAGATCACCGAAGCCACTATAGAGGGCTAGAAAGATAATACGCATGACTGTAAGCTTTTGATTACTTTGTTTACTGTATCAAGTGTCATGAAGAAACTGCTGTATTTGTATATCATTTTAAAACTGCATTATAACATGTTTATTGCTAAAAAAAAAGAAAGTATCATGGTGAATTTGAATGTAAAAAGGAAAGTATAATAAAGGATAAACTAGTTTCTCTCATGTATATCAATAGTTTTCAAAACAGAATTATACTGTAAGCTGACTCATAAGCTGCGATTGAATGAAAACCATTCATAGCTGACAAAATCTAGTTTCTATTATTCAATCTTTAAACGAAATACTGATTTATTACTATTCTTAGTATTCTATATAACGTATTATTTTATAAAAGAATGGCACATATTTGGATAGTCAATACAAACTTTATAATTATGTTTGCATAATACAATGCAGTGAACTCAATGTATTTTTAATTGCAAACACTTGTTCCTAATAATTATTCATATAAAATATGAATTAAAAATATTTTTAGCTGCTATTACACATGTTTCGATTTTTCCTATACTTTCCTATTTTTTCAAATACAAATTATTATACAATTCATATATGCTATTTTATTTACATATAACGCACGCCTCTAGCTCTATAATGGCATATATAGATGTTACAACGATCTGTGTACAAGTCTAGCACGATAGTATCTTGCAAGACAGAACGAAATTTGTTACTTTTTCATCGCAATAAATGTCAAGTGATTATTTGTAGGATTCGAGGTACCGTTGTATAATTTTAGTAGGTATGCACGGAAATAAATAGTGACAAACATAATGTACATAAGTAATTTAATTCTAATCAATAATTTAGTTCTAATCAATATATGAAATTAATTACGATCTAACGTGTATACATCTTGTCGAAAGTTAGGGGATAGGAGAAAAGCTTAGTTAACTTTTATGGAATTCAAACGAAAAAAAGGCGACAATTATTAATATATAATGATTAATATCATTATAGTTAGGTATATTCTTTTATGTGCATGTATGTTTGCATATTTACTCATATAGCTTTTTAAATACAAATGAGGCACTTATAAACACCTAATCTCTGCAGTTAATGGTAGTATAAGCTCATCAAATTTACTTTTACAATCTTAACTATGGGTAAATTTTTACAAAAAGCCATACAAAAGTTGTAATGAATTATCCTAAAATACTTTGTGCTTTAAAAGTCATGAATTTCGCTTTATTCTTCAAGTCGCATCTGTTTTGTCTTGGATTTTTCTGTTTTTTCAGAATCAGAGTTCATTTTCCTCTTGCGAGAAACTCCAGACTTTAACTTGATTAGAGTAGAAAGATCATTATTGGTCAGATATCTAAAAATTCTTTCAGAACATGAGTCAGGTAAAAGAAAACCGGTTACATATCCCAGAGATTCTTTGGCATTGTCTAGTATAGCAATTTTTTCTGTACCTTTTCTAAATTTTAACTTTAATATGTCACCATATCGAGGAAATTTTTTCTCCAACTGATCATCCATCAAAATACTTTTTAAATGATTATTTTTCACCATTCTCGACATTTCAATATCATCTTTAAATAAGATGTTGTATAAACTAGTGTATTGATTTACTTTTGTATTTTTCATTTTTTCAAGTTCAAACTCACATGAAAGTGTCTTATCTTCATGAATATCATCATTATCAGAGAAATGTTTTTCCTGCAACTGTAACAAACATTTTTTACTTTTAATATCTGTGCGTATGCCAATCATTTCCAATTTTTCTATATGATCACCAAGCAGTTTAAGCAGTTTGTTATCAAAATAAAAAACAGAAGCCATTGCTTTTCCTAAGTTAAATACAGGTGTACATCCACGAGCATCTTTGCAATTTATATCAGCACCAAAACAAAGCAATTTTTTAATAATTGGATAATTTAATTTAGAAATAGCAAGATGCAGTGCGGTTTCTCCTTTTAGATTTTGATTATTAACGTCACAACCATTTTCTAAGAGTAATTCAACTATTGGATCACAACTTTTGGTATATAATGAATACGACAGAATAGCTATTTGAAGAGGTGTCATAAGTTTGGCAGTTCTAGCATTGATGTTAGCATTGTTATTTAAAAATATATCAACAAGATGTCTTTTTTCGTTTTTTACTGCTGTATGCAGAGGAGTAAGTTTTTCCTGATCTGCAATTTGTACATTGGCCTTATTCTTTAGAAATAACTCGGCTAATTTTACTGCTGTATCTTTTGTTATGCTATTATCTTTGCTTATTGCATGCAAAATAGTTTCACCACTGTCTGTACAAGCATTTAAATCTGCATCGCAACTTAGAAGAATATGTGCAATATCTATTATTCTTTTCTCTACTTCTTTTAAAATTTCCCTTTTTAAGTTCTCTTCATTTTCATACTTTCTTCTTAGTACTTTATTAGTACACCAGCTGCTCCATTCTGCTCTATCATTAATAAGAGGACTTTCAGATAACTCACACAAATATACAAGCGATGTTTTACCTAATGAGTCCTTTGCATTCACATCAGCTCCATGCTGCAGAAGCAATTTCACAATGTCAATATGATCTTTATGGTGAGATGTCCAATCTATGTGCTTTTGGTCAATTAATTCATAGAATTTTGCATGACTGTGTATACAAGATGTATGTAAAGGTGTTATTTTCCTACTTTTTTCATTTACATTAGGATCAGCACCGTATTTTAAAAGTAACTGTACCATAGATTTTTTATTATAATCAACTGCAAAATGCATTGGAGAGTAACCCGGATACTTCTTATTATCAGAGGCTGTGCACAAGTTTGGTGACACACCCTGCTTAATAAAATGTTCAACAATCTTTGTATTATTTTTTATGCAAGCTATATGGAAGATTGATAGTCCTTCCGAATTAGTATAGTTTATATCTTTTGGAGTTTCCGCCAACAACAGACTGACAAGATCATTCATTTGCGCTTTGTAGAATGCACCATGAAGTGGGGTGCACCCTTGGTTATCTTGTGCAGTAAGTTTGGCTCCAAATTTCAACAATAACCTAGTTATTTTTACTTGATTAAGTTGACAGGCTAAATGTAATGGAGTTGAACCATTTTTGCTTTTCAAAGATACATCCGCGCCTTGTTTTAAAAGTATTTCAGCTATGTTTTCATGGCAGTTTTGAACTGCAAAATGTAGTGGAGTGTACCCAGAATTTTTATCAGAATCTAATGAAACAGTACAATTGATGTCTTCTCCATTCTTTATAAACTGCTCAATAACTTCTGGTTTATTTATAGCACAGCAAATGTGGAAGTGTGAAAAGCCAAATTTGTCTACTGAATTAATATGTTGTTTCTTGAGAGAGAAATCAAAAATTGTTCCAATTACTTCGCCGGCATCAGGTTTCTGTAGTAGATAATAAGCAAGGTGAATGGGAGTCTTCTTTTCATCATTCATTAAAGAATAATCTGCTCCATTGTCCAAAAGATAGGTAATTAATTCATACTCATCAGTGCCTACCAAATAGTGTGTATGAAAAAATTCGACAGCAAAATGTAATGGTGTATTACCATTCCAATTGAAAATTTTGGACGAAGCTGCACGACTATTTACTGGAAATCCACAGTTCACAAAATTTTTGATGTCTTTTACAGTACCTTCATTACAAGCAATATGAAAGTGAGCTAAACTTTGCTCATTTATAGGATGCACATTTTGAAAATCATAAAAAGACAACATTATCCTAATGATTTCATCGTTTTTAATGTTTCTTCGAAGTTTTTTGTTTTTTTCCAGTATTTCTTGTTCCTTCAATTTTTCGGCAGCCAAAATAAGTGGTGTTTTCTCATCACTGTTCTTAACAATTACCGAAGCTCCCTTCTTCAATAACTTTTTTATAATACCAAGATCCCCTAGTTCAACTGCATAATGAAGTGGTGTGTCACAGTTAATTTCATTTTCATTTTTTACTCTGCACTCCTTTTCAAGGAGAAAGTTCACAATGGACTTATGCTTTCTTTTAAGCGCTACTTTCAAGAGCACATAATCAATATATGTTTCATCCACCTCTAAGCCATGGAGTTCTATTAATTCTACTACATGATTTAACGTGCTTTTTTCAACTGCTCTTAATATTGTCTTTTGCTCTTCACTTAGCATTGCATCCATAGTATATAGCTATACAGAATGAGAATAATTGATTTAACATCTAAATAAAGGGAAGACAGTTATGTTCGGATTGTAAAAAAAGTTACCTTGGATTTTCATCTACTTTCCACTGGAAATAGGATACAGAAATTTCAGCTTCAATTGAAACCTGCAAAAACAGATTCATTCGTTAAAAACTGCAACTTATTTATAGCTGTAATGCCTGTAATAAGTTATATCGTAAAGTGAGGTTCTAACCTTTAATACCACGTTCTAACTCGTAACACAAGCCAATTGCATGATTGCGATAGCGAGACAATAAAACGCCTCTTGTCATTTATTTCAACACTACGCGTGTATGTAATTTTTTGCAAATTTCTCAATCTAAAATCGTTTTGAGGACCGTATAAGTAAGTACGCTCTTTGTCCAAACTGTCCAAAGAAGTTCAAAGAACTCGTGTACCAACCTATATACTTTATACACATACATATATGAAATACGATTCCGAGAATCACCCTGCAGTGATATATGTTACGAATTACTGCAATGTCTTGACGAACGCGAACGTGGCGACGCGAAGTGGGATCTTTGAATATTCGTCTTTCGATCCATGCAAAAAGCAAAAATGGTCAGCTATAGCTGTGCGGCGGAAGGAGTTTCGGAAAGAAGGTATAAGTGTTTCTAGTCGTTCTCTAGAGATCGGCGGTACACAATCTCAGCTCCGAACAGCAGTAAATACTTCGACGTTTCATTTTGATATTGTATAAGAATTTACATTCAAATATCGCGCTATATTTAAACTTGAAAAGGCAACAGGGCTTGCAACGCAGAAACAGCAAAAGGCGCCAAAGCCGCTGGCCGCATTATGTATGGTGGTACCACGTATTAATAACCCGCGCGCTCGGTCGGTAACGCAATGGCGCGAAATTCGAATTGCCTATACTGGTGCACTTGGAGCTTTTCATATATATCACGCAAGTCATCCGCCTTGCGCGGTGCGCCTATTAGTGATTATAAAGAGTGCTTTATTTTGAAGTTTTTGAATACTGAAAATAGGTCAATTTTCACTTTATTTATTTCCCCCAAACAAAGTTAACACATATGGAAAATTTTGTAAGCAACTATAATAGCTGCAGAATCAGCCTTTTTTACAAAAGTACAACTTAAGTATTATCTCAAAAAATCTCTCCCAGCGGTTTGATAGTCAGCTCGGTGATCTGGACATTCGCGGGTGAGCCAATAACATAAACGATGCTTTCTGCAACGTCTTCCGGTTTCAGCGCTGGCAAAGATGATAGAGAACTGTTAGTGGATATCGTGGTCTTGACGTATCCTGGACTGAGATTCTACAAAAAAATAAACTACATTACTATGACGGCTCATAATATGAATAAACTGTAGGATAAATATAGCTTATATAGACTCACAGTGACGCGGATATTGCGCCCGAGCAGCTCGTAAGTGAGGGTCTCGGAGATGGCCCTGACCGCGAACTTGGTTGCAGGGTAGACGTTCACGGACGTGTAGTCGCCTGCAGGCGACCAGGAGGGAGACGGCACCTTCTGACCTGCGATGCTGCGCGTGATTCCAAGAATCAGTTAATACACATTTGTATAGTTGATATCAAATTTTGATAATTTTAAATTTAATTGTATATAGAGAAGAACCTGTTAATGTTGACGATGTAAGCTTCGTTGGCTGCCTTCATTAAGGGAACGGCTGCTTTGTAGCAGTACAAGACTCCCATGAGGTTCACACCAATTATCTGCTGTAACTCTTCCACTGTGGAGTCTTTGCAAAAATGAAATTTTTCTTTTAATTAATGAAGCATGGCTTTCATTAAAATCGCTAAATTCGCTACCCTGAAATTGATGTGATCGGCTACAAACGAAAAAAAGCGTCACATTCAGAGTGTTTCTAATTCTGATTTCAAACGTTAATGACTCAACGAAGTTTACGTTAATTAGCTTCCAATTAAGAGCAATTGAAGGTACCTTCGATAGACTTTGTGGTGACGATACCGGCATTATTAACGAGCAGATTAACCACTTTGAAGGTATCGGCGATGTAGTCGAAAGCCTCCTTGACACTTTTCTCGCTCGAGACGTCGCACTGGCGAGCGTAGAACTTGCCGGCCTTTATTGCCTCGCTCATTTCTTTCTATTGATAGAAATGTACTAATTAGTCTGCGCTAAATAAATCGATTATTTTCTCGTATCGGGAAACGAACTAACTTTTTTTTTAAATCCCTCGACCTCGATTTCTGCACAATCTTATCGTGAATTTTTTCAAGTACTACTCCTATTGTCTTAATTGACTATTTGTCTTTTAATTTTATGATGAAGAACGTTGTTTTAAAAATAAATTTTAATTATTGAAACCTATGCGTAATAACTAAACTATAAATATATGTTTCTATTAACGCGAGAATTTTTTTTATTTACCATACTTTATAGTCTTTTTAACGATACGTAGGTATACCTACAGTAAGCTGGTCACAACAGAAATTCAAATTAAACTTACCTCCATAAGCTCCTTCCTTCTGGCAAATCCTACAACGATCATTCCCTCGCGAACCAGTGTCTTAGCAATGGCCAAGCCGATTCCCGAAGACGCTCCCGTCACCACAGCCAACTTTCCTACCCAACGATCCATGTTGTAGTTTCTCTCGATCTGTTGAACGACAGACTGAGACCGATCTGACGATTGTATACCGACGTGAGATTGTCAATGGGAATGTGCGGCTTTAGTCATGCAGTACGAATTTGGATCTTTACTTGAGGCTCTCAAGGTGCTGTTAAGTGAAGGAGCTTTGAATGTTGTTTTTCAAGCTTCGAGATTCCGATGCAAAAAGAAAAACTTGTGTGAAATTTATCATTGTAAAACTGGATGGTATCTTTTAATTTTACCTTCTAATCAGGTGCATATAATAATAAAGTATAATAAAAAATCAACGCAAGAAATTAATCAGCAGATTAAGAGATCTGCTGCTATGATTTTATAAGATAAAACAACGTATATCTACTGCGCTTCGGAATTTTTTTCGTCGTTCAAACAATATTCATCGTCGTTGTACCAATAACGCGTGTAATGTAGATTTGTCTACAAAACGATATTCACGTATAGGAACCAACGAGAAAAAATTAATTCAGTGTGCATATACATAAGTAGACTATAATGCAAACTATAACTTCGTTTTCGTTACACGAAGTTCCACAGTGAAATCATCAAAGTATAAATCATACAATTAAAAATAAAATGTGCACTTCAAAGAGATAAAGTCTATAAATCATAAAAATGAATACTTAATATAATACTGCAATAGAAATGAATGAACGTACACTGGGAAAAATTTTAATCGTTGTCAGTAATTCAATCTTTTCGGGTATTTCTTTTTTTTCCAAAATAAGCTCCAATTCGTTTCAAGGCAGACGCACATTTCTTTTTAAAAAGACATTTATTTTCATAAAATTATTCAAAAATCTATATTACATCATGGCTTATATCATACAACAATAATAATCATAATAATGCAAGGAAACATACTTGGTTAACCATCGAAATGATGATGCAAATGCTTAATATACCATTATCCTTAATTATATCAAAAAACGTTTTGCGCGTAGCGGGTCTCTCTCTGTGTGTGTATCATTCTTTTATTTTTCATTTTCTTTAAATCCGTAGAAATTTTTCTCAGTGCCTACATAGAATTAAATGAAACTACCTATTTAAGAGGTGCGTGCGATAGGTTCACTATAACATCGTGATGGAGTGAAGAAGAAGTAGAAGAAGAAGAACAATAATCGAGATAGTGGTGTTTTTGGAAATACAAAGCACAGTATTGCATTTTCGACGAATCACTTTATTTCTCGTACCTCGTTGACATGCGCATTAACACCTCGGTGTACTGGGACACACAAAAAAGCGAGAGAGAGATTCGTTCTCGTCGAGCCTGCAGCCTCAGCTGGAAAAATCATAATGGTATAGGATTTTATTCACACGCCCTTTGCACGGATAGAGTGTTTCGCTTGACGTGTCGCTATTGTATATCTCTGGAAAAAAGTCAAGGAGTCGACACTTTACGCTTTTTGTTTTGTTATATATACGATACTTTTTTGTTTACTTCTTTAACTTTAATTCTTTAATACGGACATCACACATTCATAGTGGAGCTTAGCATAATCCGAATTTGTTTTCTTTATGTATAAACAATGTACATTAAGTAACATTTGCCATATTAGCAAACTCACGCGTGCGTCCTCCTCTTATACTTCCGCTTCTCTTTCCCTTTTATTCTAGCTCCTCTCTCTCTCTCTCTCTCTCTCCCCCTCTCTCGTCTCGCTCTTATATTTATATATACCAAGTATACAATAAAGCTATACACATCTTATGTTCGGCATGAAAATTTCTCCTCTCCACCTCGTGTCAACCGCGCGCAACGCACTGACAAAAATCTTTCGACTCGTGTGTAGGTGTTCTGTGTGTATATATGAGTGACCGCACGCATCGAGAGAGAAAAGAAACGTCCTCCGTTTTTATTTTTGCTTTCCCCCTAAAAAAGATCGATTTTTCCCCAATAGCAAAAGATTCGTTACGTCGAAATATGTACACAGCTGTATCACAAAATAGAAAAGCAGCGAACCGCGACAATTTTGAAAAAAATAAGACAGCAACCCTCTCGACTCGAAAATCCGGACAAACGAGAAACACCGACGCGTCATCAGAGACATTTTTCTCAGTGCCGCATGGAGTTGCGAAAAAACGCACGCGCGCATATATGTACTCACTTACACGACTACAGAATCCGAAAGTGCACGCTCACGGAGATACACGGATCGACGACGCGTAGAGCAAAGATGTCGGAACAACGAAATCTGACAGAGCGATCTCTTACAATAGGAACTTTTTTTCATTTTCGTTTTTTACTGCACGAATGTCGGGTTGTACATACGCTCGTCATGTGCACGTGGTATTTGAATTTTGTTCGGTCGTATCCGTCACCCTTTCCCTAAGATTGAAGGAGAGCAGAACGACCCCCTGTGGACGAGTCTTTATAACGAAGCTCGATGGGCGATCGAGAGTGAAGAGACGAGAAATAATCTGATCTGAGACACAATTTTTTCGTAGATTCATTTTGTTCTGTTTATTCAGATGCACAACACTTTTATCCAGGTTTATTGTTTTCTTTTCTTATAAAAAAATTCCTCTCGACGAGATACAACAGAAAACTGTATAGTAGAAATAAAAGAGACGCGTGTCTGTGTAGTGTCGAAGGGATTACTTTATTAAAGTATTTTCACTACGGCGCGAGACATTATGCGCGTTGTCGTCGCACGCAACACCATCGCCGTCGTCGGTTTTTAGATCAGTAATCCGTTACTATACTTTATCCATTACTTTTTTTTTACACAAAAAACACTTTTTCCGACGATTGAGCTGCTCGCTGGCATCGTTTACATGGTTTTCTTCGTTTATTTCTTTACGTTTTTACTTTTATTTTTATACATACTTAGAAGTGTTAATCGTTAAGGTAGGTATAGAACAATTGGAGGTCTTGAAGCAATTAAAAAATATGTTACGAGCCACTGGCTCAAGCTCTCTTATACGCTTAATCCTCGAATTTAACTCGGTACAATCAACAGCAATGTGAGTGTTCTCGTGTTTATGTGTTTTATACTCCACAACGGTCGTGTGTCTTTTTTCATTTTCGCGTCGAAAAGTTGCGCCGAGCAACGGCAGGGCTGGAGACCAGAGTTATACAAGCAGTCTGTCGGCCCGGCGCCTCGGCGCCTACGCACACGCAATCCTTATACGATTAAGTTTTTTCTTCATTAATTTACAGTGAAAACGCG
Organism: Pteromalus puparum; assembly: GCA_012977825.3. Taxonomy (NCBI): domain Eukaryota; kingdom Metazoa; phylum Arthropoda; class Insecta; order Hymenoptera; family Pteromalidae; genus Pteromalus; species Pteromalus puparum. Next base: position 64,918,009 of record CM053170.1, read on the forward strand.
CAACGGCTTCGTCATTCGTCTAGCCTACGACTGTCTCTCTTCCTAGACCGCGTAGGATCTTTTTTCCATCTTATTATTTCTTTCTTTCTTTTAAGCTACGGATGAGTACTTAACACTGATAACATCTATATCGATAATGCCTGCATCGGATCTTGGAATGGACTCTGAAAAACGTCTAAGAACCTTTTTTGGCTTATTTCTGTTTAATAGTGGTTGCTTGTTTTGTCTTATCATTCAATCAGTTTGCTTGAGGCCGATAGAACAGAAAGAAACATGTATATTAATGCATACTTCATATATATATATATAATATATAATATGTATAAAGACATCAGTTATTATGTATATCAACGACTTCATTTTTCTATACCCTGTGCAATCATTTTTCCCCTCCTCAATACCTCGACTCATCCTACAGCCGACGTTACTCGGTGTTAATCGTTTTTACTATTTTGTTTTCTTCTCTTAAAATTCACGTAGCTTCTCTCCCGAGTCAAAGCTAGCATTCTCCTTCTCATTATAATCAATAATTCTTTATAATATTTATATATATATATACTTTTTATATTTATATATGTATAATATATATCTATATTTATATATATATATTTATATATATTTATATTTATGTATAATCGCGCCGATGCGTCACTTTGCAGCGTTACAGCGTTACACAGCGAAACGAGGAGTGTGATCATCGTCGTCGTCGTCGTCGTTTTTATCGGGCTCGCTGACGAGGAGGCGCCCACAGTACCATTGCTCTTGTACACCGCATTCGTCGCACAATTCATATAGAATATAATCGAAGGGCGTATAAAACGTAACGTTTATTTATATATAATATGTATATAACGCGATTTATAATTAATATATTATACGGCGTCAACACAATACACTCGGCGCACTCAAAGTGCCGATCACAACTGCGCGTATGTTTCATATAACGATAAATAAGAATGACTTTGTAAAGGTGTCGGGGGGTTGGTGGTGCCGTGAGCGATAAGACTCACTCGTGACTCGAATGCCCTGTTTGCCATTTTCTCCAACAATTGCGCGCGATTCGAGAGAAGCAGCACTGTGTGTGTGTATGTATGTATGTATGTGAGTGAAACGAATTCATCGCTGATATAAAATTGAATCTGTAATACTCAACGTAACAATCGCAGAAAAATAAAACAAAAGTATAGTACGCATAATAATAATAGTCGATCGTCGACAATGAGAAACAACGGAAACAATCGACGAAAGAAGCTTCCTCTCCTCTCCTCCTCTCGCAGCCTTAAAATATGCACACACACGCACGCATGCAGGCACACAAACACACATTCGCATCCTACATAATATATACGTAAAGAAGAAACAACGGCTCTCCGAGAGGAGGTGTATTGCACGTGTACGACGGCGAGCCCGGGACCGTGTCTCTCTCTCTCTCTCTCTCTCTCTCTCTCTCTCTCTCTCTCTCCTTCTCTTACATGCACATCATGAGCTCGCACAGCTTGTATATATATTGCACCGTGGGCCGGAGCGAATCTTCCGGATTGCACACTACAGTCAGTCTCTCGTCCTGGCAGACTCGCTCGCTCGTAGAAAAGAAGCAGCCCAGCGCTCACATATAGACAGACAAAGAAAGAGAGTTATCCTAACGCGTTGTCCTAGCCGTCGGCCTCGTCGCCGTCGTCGTCGTCAAGCAGACGCTCAGCAGCAGCAGCGGCAGAGAAGCGTTCCTCAATGGGCTCCCTCGGGGACTATCATACGCCATCGTAGGCAAGGTCGACGGGCGGTGGCCTGCTACCGGCTGACAGGTGGTGGTACGCCGCTGGTGGCGTGGAGGAACCACCGGGGCTAGGCTGACCACCGCTGGCGTAGCTCTGACCATAGCTCGGATTGGACGGCGAGGCCGCGCTCGAGTAAGCGTCGAAGGAGCTCTGGTAGGAGGCGGTCTGGTAAGAGTAGGGCGACTGGTTCATCGGGTGGTGACCGTGCAGAGACGGATGGTGCTGCTGATGCGAGGCCATGCCGTAGCGCTGCTGCTGCTGCTGCTGCTGCTGCTGTTGCTGCATGAGGGAGGCGTCGAGACCGCCGAAGAGGTAGCCGTTGTTCGCGACCGCTGCGGCTGCGGACATGGGCACCGGGTAGTGCGGACCCGGCTGCAGGATGTTCGCGTAGTGCTGACCGTGGCTCGGCGTGTAGTTGCTCGACGCGAGGTTCTCCACCGTGTAGGACTTGCTGTGCGAGTTCTGCTGCTGCTGGGACTCCTGCTGCGAGCGGTTAGACATGCTGTATATGGAGTTGTTGTAGCTGTCGGCGTACTGGGAGCTGGACAGCGGCGGACTGTAGTTGGGATTACCGGGCCCACCAGGACCGTAGGAGGACAGGTAGGACTGGTGCTGCTCAAGCTTTTCGGCCAGCGATTCCTCGGACATGTGCTGCTGCTGCGCCAGTCGCTGGCCGCCGCTCTCGGCTATGCTCGGGATCTGGTCGACCAGAGACTCCAGATCGCTCAGGCTCTTCGAGGCCACGTCCTGGCCCGTCGACCGCTTCAGACCTAAAATCAAATAAAAAGCACTCGTCACACTGCTGCATCTGTTCGCGCGAGCGGGAATCGCGTTAGACTAGAGGAACGACCACTCACCGTACTGCTCGTGCGGATGCGGCGACATCGAGTGCGTGGGCGTGTGGGGATGGTTGTGAGGCGGTGTGGGATGCGAGTGATGCGAGTGTTCGTCGGTCGTCTGGCTCATGGGCGTTGGCGCGTGTTGTTGCTCCTGCTGCTGCTGCTGCTGCTGCTGATCGTGGTAGCTCATGTATCCGGGATAGCCGGGTGTGCCAGCTGGACTTCCGTGGTCCCCGGTAGGGTTGTAAGACGCCTGCTGCTGTTGCTGGGACTGATGCTGCATGGCGGCGCCATCAAAGTCCGGATGGTCCATGCCGGCAGGCGAGGTGAGCGGCGAAGGCTCTCCCAGGTTGTTCTCCGACGAGATGGCCGTGTTGATCTCGGAGGAGAGGTCCGAGTGGCTGAACGACAGCGACATGGACTTGGGACTCTGGCTGTAGTGCTGCAGGTGCACAGGGCTCTGCTTACTATACGGACTGTCGGCGAGACTCTGGCCGTAGTAGCTCTGGGGGTCGGACAAGCCCGGCTGGGGATAAGGAGCCATGTGGGAGAACGGCTTGGGCGGCGACATCATCGGGGGCGAGAAGCAGTTGGACAGCTGAGCATAGCCGTCGGCCATGTGGCCGCCCATCTGATGGGGATGGTGCTGCTGGTGGTGCTGCTGCTGGAGGTGATGCTGGTGGTGCTGGGCCTGCTGGGCCTGGTGCTCGCGTTCCTTGGCCTCGCGCTCGGCCTGCTTCTGCTGCTGGTGGATCTTCTTGGGCCGACCGCGACGCTTCTTGATCACTTCGCCGTTGCCGTCGACTTTCTCCGGGTCGGGCAGTGGCGCCTCCTCGGGATTCTTGATCTTCTTCGGTCGGCCGCGCTTTTTCTTGCCTGGGATCAGACCCGGCTCCTGCTTGATTATCATACCTGCTGGGATGAAATCAACTTTGATTAGTCGCCGTTCGTTTTCGCAAGAACGATCGATTAATTTGTAACACGCGCATAAAGACACAAAAAACAAGACAAGAAGCAAACCAACCGTCTACGTATCTGGTTTCGCCCTCGCAGAGCTCGTCGGTGAACACGGGCTTCTTGTCCTCGAGCGCGTCCTGTTCGCGCTTCTTGAGCTTCGAGTCCGCGAACACGATGTCCGACTCGTCGAGGTGCGAGATCGAGCCGTTCAGGTAGTCGCGGAACTTCTTCAGGGCCGCGTAGTACGGCACCTTGTCCGCCGCGCGCGGCAACTGTGCGCAGCGCGCGCTGCTCGATGGCATCACCCACATGTACTGGAAATAAGAATTATAATTTTTTAATTATATTTCACACCCGATCGGGTTGAACGATTACAGAATGATTTCTCGGTTATACAAGTAACACCGATAACTTCGTTAATATGCATTAGACATCCCTATATTTTATTCAAAATCGTGCTCGAACGATGATTGAATTAGGGTCTCTTGAGAAAATTCAATTCTGTTTAAAGTACAAACTCGATCACTGTCGATTCTCTTTCGAAGATTGACATATTCTATATAATATGCAGAGAACGATTTCGAAAAAATTTACCGATATATAACCTTATAATATAACACGATATCGTAACCATTCGTCTATAATTCAAATAAATCGATTGAAAATTCGTTTGTGATACTCACTGTGTTGGTGCCGTCGACGAGGTTGGGTTGCCTTCCAAAACCAAACTCCTTTTTGCCCGAGAAAACCTCGTAAATGAGCTTTCCGTTGAACACGGCTATCTTAGGCTTGTACTTTCGCAGCTTCTCTAACAGTATGTGGCTTCCTGAAAAATTTCCAAATAAAAACCCCTCAGTTCAGTATATTATGACACAATTAATATATTATAATCGCGTTATACTCGACGCGTTGACGCGTACACATATTTTAACCGACATTTCACGGCGTAATCCATTTAAGATACATCGCGTAATTATCCGTCGCAAAAATGTGTAATAAGGTAAAAGCATCGTTAACCTGACGCTGGAGTAAAAAAAAGAGTGTACATCGCGTCCCTATACAAAGGGCCCCATCGGCATATAATAAAGCGCTTCGTCAAAGGTCCGCCAAAGTACATTAAGCCATTTGGCCGAGTAATTGTTTAGCGCGCGTCACGCATCTCTTGTCTTTTGTCGCTCGCGCACGCATAACTTGAGGTGGAACGCTCGGCGTATTCATAATTTTAGCGGGAATTTTAAATTCACCGCGCAGACTCGATCCGACGCGCTAATTGCCCATCGATAATGAGTTATAGCGTACGAAGCCAAGGACGTATAACGAGAGACGGCATATAATTCTCTGTGTGCAGCATATAGTGAGATTTTTTTATCAGACATTCGAGAGCCGCTTGAAAACGAGCGATGTATACGGTATAGTCCACGCATATATAGCGACGTCGAGTGGAATTTTTCAAACGTTAATTCACGCGAGCTTTTAAAGCGCCACTTTTGATCTGCGCGCGAGGAATGTTATTTATTTTTACAGCTTTATGGAGAGGCAAAAGTAAAATAGAAATAAATAAAATCGCATTTAATTCAGTATCGAACACTCGAGAGGGCGTGAAATATTTGCTTTGGAACGTCGAGAGAGCGGGAGAGGCATTTTTTAAATTAGCACTTTCAAATGAGTCGTTGAAAAGCACGTCGGATTAGTTCGTTTGTGTAAAATTCCCTTTTTTACGAAGTTACGTGTATTGCGATACGTTTTCCGCTGTCGAATTTACGAAATGGAACTTGTGCGAGAATGAGCCAAGATTGATTAAAAATAAATTCGTCGCTTTTATCATGTTAATTGAAGAAGAAAAAAGTATTCCGGTACGTATTATCATTAATTTCATTCGATATTTCAATCAATTAACGTACGAGATCGATGCGCGCTGAAATATCTTCTGGAATTCAACGATATTACCATAGATATCAAATTTTACAGCGAAATCTCGCGAGCCCGGAAAATCATTATAATTTTACAATATCATGATTTCCTGAAATAAATTTTTTCTCAATAATGCATCGCTGAAAAATTCCGTACTTTTCGCGTTGTTTGATAAACGAATAAAAGAACGGTATACGAAGCCAATTTATTCATTTGACCGACAAAATTACTTAAAAATTAATTTGATTCCCGGATCGCGTTCAATTATAAATGAAGAAGTCACGTGTAAACAAAATATGACAATTATTACACTGCAAGATTTTTTCAAACCGCTGCGGTTCACGAATTTGATTACAATTAAATTAAAAAAAAAAAAAAAAAAAAACATCATTTTGCTCCTCATGCTTTATAACAGCAAAAAATAAGCACTTGTTACTGAGGTCAACAACAAAGGAAAGCTACACCTGTTCCTTTTTCGAAAAACATAAAATCTACGTCAGATAAACGAGTATTAAAAAAGAAAAACTATACAAGCGCAACCCAACGGTTAGCCCGCAATCCACAAAGCCAACCCCACATCAGACAGCGCAGGCAAGATCAAAGGCAGCACTGACATTAGAGACTGCAGCGGGTGCGCGCGTCATCTGATCGCGAAACAGTCGTACCTACTACACCAACCAACGGCATAGTGTCTCCTCTCTCGAGAGAGCACCTGTTGTTCTGCACAGACTCCCACCTCCTCCAGTTGCAGTTTACAGCCGGTCGCGAATCACGTGGAGGCGGCGGAAAGTTTCGCGAGGGCGCTGCACGGCGACGAGACGTTCTCGCAGCGGCGGTGGCGGCGGCCTGGTATGCGCGGCGCGCGCCGCCGCTCTAACGATTAAATTGGGAATCCCCGGCCTGTGTGCTGCTGGTATGGTAGCGTTCGCTCGAGCGGGAGAGACTGATAAGCGAGAGGGTAGCGTGCGTGAATTATCTGTCGCTGTACGAAGGGGGAGAGTGTGAGATTGTTGTGAGTTGTGAGTATGTGGCTCTGTAGGTGAAATTTGAAAATTGGGGTGTTTGGTCGACTGGCGTGATCGCAGGTTTGAAGCTTCACGGGGTGAGCTCTTTAAGGGAATAGTTGCTAATAGCATTGCATTACTTTTCGAAAATTGGCATTGCCTTTCACGTGCGTCATAGAAATTTGAAAAGTGTACTGGAATTTTTGATGCTATAATAACAGCCAGATTATGTAAAATGTCAAGTATACACACTTTTTGCATGGAAGATCGATATTTTACTCCGAACGACGCTAGCATCTATTAAAACAACAAATAGCCATAATTTACGCTGATCATTGGCAGCGCACCCGTCACATCGCCCTTCTTCGCAAGTGACTTTTAATCCAAGTGGCAATGCAAAACAAACACGTCCGTTATGATCGACACTCGCGCGCCGCGCATTTTTCCGCAAAATAAAAATTCGAGCGCTTATCATATAACGCAATAATGCGGTCCTGCTCCATTAACCGCACCGGAATTTGCGTGCAGTATACTCTTTTCCCAACAAGTCGATCAATAAATTCCGCGCGCGCAGTCGCCTCTCTGCAATATATCGTGCATCTCTTGTATATTTATATATACGAAAAACCACGAGAAGCTACTCTATGCGCGCATCTAGACGTCTCTCAAGAGAGAGAGAGAGAGAGTTCAATTCCAAAAATACACCCGCGCGAGTCTGGGCCGGCAGTTTCTGGGAAACAGCCGAGGTTAATTTGGCAGTGGCCGAGCGCGGTAGGCTCGAAAATGAAGGCAGGTGTGGTTCTGCTTAGCGGAGACTCGAAATAGAGACAGAGAGAGAGAGAGAGAGAGAGAGAGGGAGAAGTATAATACGAACCTTCTTTGATCTCTTTTCGCGTGAGGTCGGCGCTGCCTTTGGTGGCTCGGGCCACCATATTCGTGAAGCCGATACCGAGGCGCAAAAGTTTGTAGTCATCGTCGGCTGTCAGCGGCTCTGGTGTCAGGCCGCTCAGATGTAGACACTTCCCTGTAACAGACAAATTTCAGGCTTGATAAGTTAATATAGAGCAATACGATCGGGTAGGTTTAGGGAAGTCCGAAGGGTCGTCTGACCATAGTCGGACTCGTCTACTTGGGCTACGGTAGCTTGCGAGTTCGTTGAGTGCGTCAACGCCTCTGGTAAAACTTCTCGAACGCGATTCCTCCGCTACTGACGAAATTCCGAGCAAACAAGCCAAGCCATTACCGCAACAAGACCGCGGATCGCAGCTTGAAAAAGCATCGAATGCAAGCTTGCAAGATCGCACCCCCCGGGGTTGTACCTCACTCAGAAAGGAGAAACCTCTCCGAATTCACTTAGCGAAGCCCAAAAAACTGAACCCGGAAAACAAGCCCTCCCAAAAAGCGAAAGCTCTGCAAGACTCTTCTCATCCCGCAGAGCCAGCTAGCAACCTCGGCGACGGCGGCAGCTGCGCAAGCAGCCCAGACGGCAAAGTTCTCTCGGCGGAGAATTAAAACGGTTTCCGGTTAGCGCAGCAGTAGAGGGAGAAGATCGAGATTTATGAGGCGACGGGAAACTCTCTCTCTCTCTCTCTCTCTCTCTCTCGCTCTCTCTGGTTTGCGCGCGCTAGGCGACGACCTACTGTAGCGGTGGAGGCGGCGACCTTGAGAGCAGCGCCGCGAAACTTCAGAACAAAGTTAAGCAGCGCCGTTGCCGCCGCCGCCGCTGGAGACAGAGAGAGAGAGCGAGAAGTGGGGATAAGAAGACGAATGGCCGATCGAACAAAGTTTATTGGAGGGGGAGGCTCGCGACCTTCCGAGAAGGCGCTAACCTCGCCTAACTTTCTTTACGGGACACCATCGACGGATGGAGGAAGTCACTTCGTCTGAAGTTTTTTGAAGTCGCTGTGCGGAACACCGTACTGAATTTCGAGGTTATTCGATCGAAGGGTAGTCAAGTTCGATACGATGTGCTTTTTGGCGATTGCGGTGACTCTGCAGCTTTTTGCATAATTGTGAAACGTTTGAGAAATGGGTTATGAAGATGAGCATAGGTTATTGAAAGTTGCCGTTCAAGACGAGTTTTGAGTTTATGTTTCATTGGAATTTTGAGAGCCGTCGGATAAGAAAAATCAGTACTACGAAACTGTGGTCTTTGCTACAGCTATTTAACGATTCTAAGCATGAATAATTTGTTAACGAGGCGTGCTCAAACATGACGCTTAGACGAGTTAGATAAACTTGGTAGTTGCACTAGACTACACGCAATTACTACTGCACTCAGCATAATCGTGTCGGTTAGCGGACTTATCTACTTGCCACAGTAGAAACTACCGTGTACGATTAGACGCGAACCGTCTTCCGAACTTTTTGGTGGTTTTTTATTCGGTACTACACGGAAAAGTACTCTGACAGCGAATCGATCCAAAAAAACTACTTAAAACCACGAGATTCTAGCAGAAACTCTTGACTCACATAACCCCAAACAAAGTCTGATCTAGAGAAATCAAACCAGTATACACTTCAACTCTCCGATCCGAACTTCACTCACACCTGCCAACTACTCGAATCGCGCTTACTTTCCAGCGGAACGAAAACATAAGACCGAGCACGCATAAGCGTCTGACCCGTCGGATCCGTGCAGAAAAGTATAGTTCGTGCACAGTGAAAATCCAGGCATAATACAACCACACTTTTATTCGCGAACTTTAGCCGTAAATTCGACGAGTCAAAGATCACGCCGCCTCGCACGCACTTCCGTGTGTCAAAAGCCGCAACTTACGAACCCAAGCGACTTACTCTCTTTCAGTTCTCTTTCCGGCTTGCAAGGAAAGACGTCGCTGTATTTTTCTGCTGCTGCTGCAGCTTCCTCTACAGGAAGAGAGGTCCTCGCTGGAAGTACGGAGGCTCCGAACTCCAGTGGAACACATCCAGAGAACGCACGACAAAACAACTGACGACGACCCACATACTCGGCTGTGCCGCTACTTCCATCTCGTTCGCTCTTTCTCTTTTTATCATCCCCTCTCTCTCGCTCGCTTGCTCTCTCGCGCACTCTCGCGCACAACCGCCCCCGCCCCCTACCACCCGAACCACCATCCTGCCTCTCTCTCTCTCTCTCTCTCTCTCTCTCGCTCTTTTATTCCATCTCTCTCTCTCTCTCTCTCTCTCTCTCTCTCACTCCCGCTGCTACTGCTGCTCTTCATATACATAGATACATGCATATACATATAGATGTGTGTGTATATTATACATATACACATGCGGGAGGATAAAGATATAGTTATACCCGGCAGCAGCCCCCAGTTTGGCCCGTTATCTCGCTGCCTCTGGCTCTCTCTCTCTCTCTCTCTCTCTCTCTCTCTCTCTCGCTCGCTCGCTCGCTCGCTCGCTCGCTCTGCCCGTCTCTCTCGCACTCTGTTTTTAACTCGTCGTTTCCACGAGAGAAGCTTGCATCCGACATGTACCCTCCTCCTCCACCTCTCCACCATACTGCAGCAGCAGCAGCAGCAGCAGCAGCGCCAGCGCACACCAACACGCGTCCATCCAGAGCTCCTCTATCCTCTTCTGCCACTGCGTATGCCTGTGTGTGTATGCGTGTAGATATACGTACACAGATTTACGTTGGTGCGCGCCCAAAGTAACGTGCAGAGCGAAGCCAGAGGCTGAGTGCACTGAGGGAGGGAGTCAGGTCGAAATCGATGCAACCTGCCTGTGCTGCTCTGCTGTGCGTTTGCCTGCACCAGCAGCAGCAGCAGCAGCAGCAGCCAGGACTGCGTCTGGAAAATCAATTTTCTGCCTTTTCCATCCTAATATGCTGCTGCAGGAGTATGTGAGCTATAGCTGGTTGAAAGGTTTGATAGAGCTACCAACGTCTTTTGGACAATTCGTTTGAAATGATCAGAAGATGTATGAAATCTATGGTTCTGACTTTCATTATAACGTCTTTCTGATAGATCTAATATAAGAAAGTTGTGCTAGCTTATTTTTGTTCGAGATCAATACTCGAAGAAATTACCATACTATCAGTGATTAAATTTAGCTACTTCGAAAGAAAAGCAGAGTGGATCGACATGAACTTCATTATTATTCATATAGATCCAGATATACAAGATTGAGAAATTGAAAATAAATCAAAGTCATGTTAAAAGCTAGCGATGTATTTTATTCAGTGATATCTTTCCTTTAAAAACCACACAATTATACACAATTGGTAACCGAATACAGCACCGCATATTTCGCAATGCTTTATATAGGGTTTCCTAAAAAGTGATTCAAATTTCATACTTCACTGAATGCAATATCAACATTTCCCACCCAAAAAATATTTTAACGGCTTCGTCAGAGTTAATTGGTGTATGAATCGGTGCGCGATAAAAAAATTCAAACCCAAACCACCATTTTCTGTTCGACAAATATCCCTTTCGTTGTGAAACAAACGCATCCACAAACGAAAAAAAATAAATGGCATAACTGGCATTCCGCTGCAGCAATCCATACTTAGATTTCAGCCATTCGCTTCGCAGTCATATGGTTGCTCTATTTGGATTAACGTTTTGCTTTGCCCTTTCGCGAATCCATTTTGCCGTTATCTTTGAATCCAGTAAAAGAAAAAAAAAGAAGCGCCGCAAGAACTTTCGAAAGTTGAACCCAGCATATCCCAAATAATTTTGAAAAAAGAAAAGAGAATCGACAGAGTGTCGAGATGAAGTTATGGCTTGGTGACGTTTCACAAACAAACATTGTATGCACGCGGGCGAAAGCAAAATTATAATTAATTATGTATATACATGCGGCCGTCATTTAAATGAGGTTTATTCTTAATCTCGACGTTTAAAATGTGTCAGTCAATCAATCTCTTTTAATATTTGGCTAATTGCGACTGATTTATAATTAGGCAAGGCACATCTCGCTTGAATCATTAACTGCGTTTCGAAAATAAGCGCGATATGAAGTGATACATTGTTTATCAACTCGATGCAACTTTAATGCAGTCTGAATATTTAGCTCGTTCCCCGTAAACATTCACATTCATTTTCCCCCAAGAAATATCGAGAAAAAAAACGATCGTAACATCTATCAGTGAATAAAAGCTCCCACGCGGTACTAGATCAAAATCGCAAATTAATAACCGTCGATCGGCGGCAAAGAGAAAGAAAAAAGTAGAGTGGAAATGCAAGCCGCTTAAACGTCAGATTCACAAAACAATTAGCTCGACAGGAGCGAGTATACAGCCCCTCAAGTTGCACCCGTGTATACGAGCGATCGGCGGCGCCGGCCTATTTCAAAGTTTCGCGATCATAGCCCCGCGGAAAACTGGGGGGCGCGGGTGGGTAATTGATTGCTGCGAGGGCCAAGGAATTCCAAGGTTAAGCGCGCCAGACTTGGGAATTTCTCTCGCTCTCTCTCTCTCTCTCTCTCTCTCTCTCTCTCTCTCTCTCTCTCTCTCTCTACTCCCTCACTTTCTCCCTCTCCCTTTCGCTTCCGAAGTGTCGCCGGCGGTATTATGCAATTATGATCGGATTTCTGAGAGAATAAAGTGACTTCCTTCGAAAAAATCATCCAGACTCGGAGCGGCTAGTTCTCTTGGGTCACCAGAGTGAGAGAGAGAGAAGCTTTCACGGGCGGAGGTCAAAAAACCCTCCTAGCTCCGAGAAAGAAAGAGAGGGAGAGAAAGAGAGAGAGAGAGAGAGAGAGAGAGAGAGAGAGAGAGAGAGAGAGAGATACGGCACGAAATGCCAAGAGAGGGCTAGCCTCGCTAGTGCGCGCACACGAAATGTGAGCTAGCGAGCACAGCAGTAGCGCGAGAACGTGCGCGGACTGTGTAAGCCGCACTGCTATCGAGCGGATAGGCGTGCGACACAACCCTCTCTCTCTCTCTCTCTCTCTCTCTCTCTATCTCTCTCGCTCCCTTTGCCCAGGCTTCCGCCCAGCCGTACCACCCATCCTCTCCCTTTGGCGCCCCTCCCGCCCCTCCCCGAGCCCTCCTCGCCCGTCCGACTCACGCTAGATCCCCCTCTCTTTCTCTCTGTCTATATACACGTCTCTCGCTCTCTCTTTCTACCTACCCAAACCCTGGAGCACGAGGAATGACGGCGCGGGGAGGGGCCGGGGAGGGGCCGGTGCTGCGGAGGGAGGCCGGGTGGGTGGCTGGGCTGCTGCTGCTGCTACACGTTTTCCCACACTGACTATATAGCGTTCTCTCTCTCTCTCTCTCTCTCTCTCTCTCTCTCTCTCTCTCTCTCTCGCTGTCTCTCTCTCTCGTTCAACCACCCTCTCGACGTCTCTCACCCGCGGCCGCCACTCATTATAGTTACCACCTGCCCCTCCTCCTTCCCGCCTGCCGCTGCCGGCAACCCTCAGCCGAGTAGAAGCACCTCCTCACCCCCTCGCCTCGACGGCGCACCGACTCCAACCCACACCTCCAACCCGGCCCTACGTCCTCCTCTACTACACTTTCAACGAGGGGCGCCGGAATAGAAGAGCCCGAGCAAGAGGAGGATGACGAAGGTGGCTAAGAGAGCGAGAGCGAGAGAGAGAGAGAGAGAGAGAGAGTGAGTTGATGGAAGAGAGCCGAGGGTAGCTCGAAACCAGCAGCCGCTCTCTTCTCCTTTTCTTACCCTCTTCCTCTCGCGACGCGTAACAACCGAGCGAGACGGAGGAGCCTGGCGTCTTCTTTTTCTTCTTCCTCGTCGTCGTCGTCGTCTTCTTCTTCTTCTTCTTGCATCCCTTTCACGCGCTGGCGTTTATCCGGCTTCGAGAATCTTTCTTGCCCGACTCGCAGCAGCAACCCCTATACTGCTCGAGGTATACGTATATAGTGTGTATGTAGGTGAATGCTTGAAAAGAAGGAACGAGGGGGGGGGGGGGCGCGGTGTAGAGTGGTGTATATATATATATATATATATATATATATACACATATATAGTCGTCGAGTGAGAGGTGCTTGCCTTCCTCGTCGAGCTTCCCGCGAGCGCAGCCCCTCGACGACGCCGCGCCTGCACCACTATACCGACTCTACTTGTTCCACTGCTTCTACTCCTCTTCCTTCTTCTTCGTCGTCTTCTTCTGCTTCTTCTTCTTCTTGTTCCAACGCGAGGGTAGAGCAGAGGAAGCATTCTTGCAATTCCGCGCAGCTAACAGCTCCTCTTCACTCGCTGGAAAGCCTCTCGAGGGTCATCGATGCGATGACGAGGACGAGGTGAACGACGATGACGATGATGACGATGACGATGCTGCAGCCGCGGCGAAAGACAAGGACAAGTTGTGACTGCCACTCGTCGGCTCAGCTCTATAGACTTGATGACGCCGACGCGATCATTCGATACGACGTGAGAGATGACTCCGATAGTGCCTGAAATTCTTCGCAAGAAGAGGCCTTCAGCGGTACACTTTCGATGCTTATCGAACGGCAGTTTCGTCACGCACGACGACTCCTCGGCTGATTTTGACAATGTTCGAGAGCCTCCAGAGTGAGAGCTTCGCAGATTGGAGAAATTGACGACTCTACTCTTTCGCTCATAGTTGCAGAACAAATTCGAGTGCGCCGTCGGTAGAATAAAACTGTCGCAACGTCGCATGCTCGGAGCCCGGCGAAAAGTTAATCGCAGGGGGCTGTTCGCTGGGGCAGCAGTCGAACGAAAAACGAAGGATCAATATTGCGCGCCCGGGCAAATTTATATTTTATTAATCGTTCGCAGCGCTGCGCGACTGCTCCATCCGCGCGCATTATACGAGAGAACTGGGCATTTGTATGCTGGCGTGTCTCGTCGGCTATATAGCACGAGTACGCATATGAGCCGCGGCTTGTTGACGATGCGCGACCGATCAAACAACGGGGGATGGATGATGCTGTTCCATCCGCACTGCCGCACCACATGGAAGAGTTGTTTGTAATACTCCTGGGTGTTTGAAGTCTCCGGACTTTTTTTTTTGGTTCAAGTGTACTGACGACATTAATGAAATGCATCATGTGTAATTGTTCTGCTCGGTCGGAGCGATATTCGTTTGTTTATTCGCTTTTTTTCGCTGGCAGAGGTAGTATGCCGCAGAGGAAGTGATGTTTCGGAGATCGAAGTAATCCAGAATAAACAATCTTTGACTTTGAATAGTTTATGAAACTTGCGATTCACTGGTTTTTCTATACTTCTGATATATCCAGCGATTCGTGAATTTTACAGGGGATGGCTAGCTATTAAGACTCAGAAGCGGAAGATGCATTGACCCGATGCTTCATAATGCAGAAGTTCGATTTACTTCTAACTGAATTCTGAAGGAAGCTTTCTTATCAATGAAAAATTCATACGACGTTGAACTCGGAGGTAAAAGTCATCAACAACGACGTGCATGAATAATCAACTAGTTGGACAGATTGCAGATAAAGAGGTGGCTATCGAATAATACAGAATCGGAAGTCTTCTGTCTGGTTCCCAGTTGACGCGAAACGAATATCCATTTTAGAAACCATCGAAATAAAGCTATGAATAAGCCATTCCAACTTGATTTTATTTTCGCAAGGAATAAAACCAGCCTCGCAATATGCATTTCAGCGTCGTTACGATGCAGCAATCGAAACCCCCGTCGTCAAACCAGAGAGACACGTTGCGCAACTCAATCGAGCTCGGCTCTTTCACTTTTCGATTCCGCCGAAGTCATCGATCAATCAGTCGGCCCCTCCCACCTGCCGATTATCCTGCATCCCTGCGCGCGACAAATAAAAAAAAAAAAAAAAGAAAAGAAACAAAGACGCAGGGATAATTGATAAACTCGCTCATTACCGCACTCGGTATACACTCGGTGCTCTCGATGAAAGGAGCGAAAAATCGCAGATGCATTGGCCAACACATCTCGCTTCTTGCGCAAGGATGAGGCGCCGCGAGCGTCTTCCGAAGGTCAGCGGCGGCGCGAAACTTTTACCGGTCACGTTTCAACTTTCGAGCTAGTCGCCGCAGGGGAGAGAGAGAGAGGCAGAAAATCGGGTCAGCCGATGCCAAGCGGAGAGGGAAAAATCGCCGAGGACTGCTGCAGTGCGCGAGCCATTTTTTTTTCTTTTCTCCCTCTCTCACTCCCTCTTTTGCTGATCCTTCGCTGCGCGCGACCTGGAGGGAGCTGAAAAAGCTCTTTTTCGATGCGCTTTCGAGGACTTTTTTTCTCCTTTTTCGGTGCGTAATTGGGGAATATCCGGTATAAAGTGATGACAAGCGATGAATTTATTTCGGTATAGTTGTTAGGAAGGAGACCGGCGATGGCTCCGTGGTAAACCACCTGCCTCCCGGTCAAGGGGTCGTGGGTTCGAGCCTCCATCAGCGCGATCAGTTTTTTCAGATCCGATGGAAATCTTACTCACGACACCGGGTTTGAGAAAGGCGTAGGTGTGATGAGCCTACCCTGGAAACTTTCAAACGCTAAAATTCATTAGAAACACAACACGATACGTTGTGAGGCCATGAACTTTCGAGTTCGAAAAAGCCACCCATTTATATTTTTTATAGTTGTTAGGAAGCAGTTATTAGATTTTTAAACGTGCGTTAGTTGACTATCAACTCGACTCATCAGTTTTAGAAAGAGAAGCGATTACTGCACGTGAAGGGTAATTTGGATACGAAGTGAAAAAATTGAGACTCTATACTATCAAGTGTGGGACAAAGAAATTAAAGCTCCACTTTTTCAAAAAAAGAAGTAAAAATTACGCCTTATCACGCGCCACCTAGTGTTGTTCAACTCAGAGAAAACCCTTATACGTATAACAGGCCGAAAGCGTCATCGAACTCGCGTGCAGCTTTGAAAGCAGAAGCTCACCTTGAACCCAAAGCGTACGTAAACGTACAACTCGGAAAAGCTCATAAATAGGGAATAAATCAAGCCTCGCTGCGAGAAACTTTCCTCCACTCGCGCGCGCAGTCGAAATCGAAACCGAGGCGGCCGCGAAACTCCTCGAAACTCATAAATACCCGAGGTGGTGGGAGTAGGAGTGTCGCTTCTCCCTCCCTTTGGAGCTGGAGAGTAAGCGAGAGAGATAGAGAGAGAGAGAACGAAAAAGGCCGCGACCTTGAGATGGGGCGAAAGAAAAACTCGGCCCCCGCGGGACGTCTGCGCGCGCGGCCGGATAACTGACCTACCTCGAGTCGTCTGCTATACGCTCCCCCTTTTATCTGCCGCCGCTGCTGCGAGGCGGAGACACGACGATTCAATTTTTCATTGAGGGAGGCTGAACCGACGCTCTCTATCCCAGTGTGTGCGTGTGTGTGTGGATATCGGTGTACGACGTTGCACGAGGAATTTGATCGCCGGATGGAGTAGGTTGTTTTGAACTGATGAGAGTCGAGTTTGATAGGTACATGGAGGGCTGGTCCGTATGGTGGATCGATTTAGCTCAATAAGTGTAGTGAGTGGGTGGAATTTTTGCTTTTTAATTCTACCATTACTACCTCGAATTTTTTTTAATAAATGAGTCCAGCTTAGCTGGCACATAATCCGTAAAGTGCAAGACTTGAACAATCCGTTCATATGTCGATAGTCATAAAATCATTAGCGCTATTTCCAACACTCGTACGCGCTCGCCAAAACGAAATCTCCCTCCGCTTTAAAGCGCGCAACGAGCAGAGCGCTTCGGATGCCGCAGCTTTAATGTTTCATCGACCACGTCTGGATCCTCAAATTGGTACATAGCTCCGATCCACAATTCTTCTCCCTCTCCACTTCCGGTACAGTTGCTTTTCCTTGCAATCTCGAGACTCTCTATCTTCCTCCCACCTTCCCACCCCCTTAGCCCCTCACTATCTCGCGCTCTCTACCTCGAAAATTCATCTCCCTCTTTTTATCCCGAGAGCAACGTCTCTCCCTCCTCCCACCCTGGTCCTTACACACCCGGTCGCTTTCGCCCTTATACCTTCTCTCTCTCTCTCTCTCTCTCTCTCTCTCTCTCTCTCTCTCTTTTCCCTCGTTCTGCAGCTTGCTGTGGCAGCCACCCGCACATCCAGTCCTCTCTCTCTCACCCTCCAGCCAACAAGCAAGCCAGCCCAGCCACCCCCCATTTCCAACCCACTAGCAGTTGCCGCCGCAGCAACATCAACCTCTCTCTCTCGGCTCTCTCGCTCAGCCAACGCTTTTACGCTCGTCCGCTCTCGCGCGACCGCAGCGCAACCGCACGTCATCAGGTGGAGCGCCAAGCGCACGCCGCCCCTTTTTACCTGGCTCGCCGCTACCTCACGCGCACGCACGCATTATAGTTTCTCCGCCCAGGCCTACCCCCCCCTGTTCGTACCCGCCTCGAGCCACCAACCGCCACCGCCACCCTCCCTCCTCCCCTGCACCGCAAGCGCCCCTAGAAGCCGGCGCACAACTCTTCCGCAGAGCCGGCTCTCTCTCTAGCTGTCGCTCGCAATATATATATTATATATAATATACATATATTAATATATAAATATACGCGCGCCGGCAGCGCACAATCCAGCAACAAACCACACACACACACACCACATGCACAGGCGGCAAAAGACGCCCGCGGAAAATCCTGGAAAATCCCAGCCGGTGTGCATACCGGGGGACGAACCAACCTACTTCTGGCTCTCTCTCAATCTCTCGTCTCTCTCTCTCTCTCTCGCTCACGTATAAGCTCGCGGAAGGGGGGGAGTCGGGGGGCAGAGGAGGTGGAGGCGCGGCTGCTGCGGTGGACGCGTGTGCGTGCGTAATGGTCGAGAGAGCGCGCGTGGTCATTGGCGCGCAAAAATGTTTATTAAAGCCTGATCGGAACTGCGACGCGCTCGTGAGCGTTGCGCGGATATATAGGCGAGCGTCCGTGTCCGCACGTCCCTGTGTGTGTGTGTGAGTGTGTGTGTGTGTGTGTGTGTGTGTGTGTGTGTATGGTTCGCATTAAAAATAGACGACACACCGGAGGTGGAGGAAGAGATGCATGCGTGCGCGAGCGAGCGAGCGCGTTAGGTGCGCGTTGTTCCGCGAGGGATGAGCGATGCAAGCGTGAGAGAAGGAGAGAGATGGATCGTGGGACGTGTTCATTTTTTTTTCTCTTTGTGGCCTATGGTGTGGTTGGTTTATGCATTGGATTAGAGAAACTGTTGACTCGTGAGAAGTCAACAGTTAGAAAACTTGTTCAACTCGTGAATGAGCCGTAACTCTTTGACTCGGTTAGCGTCGCTTATGAATGGGGATCGAATCGCCCCAAAATTACACTAATTTTCCAGAGAAGTATACAGGAACAAATTGAAAAAATTCACGTATTCAAAATCAAGAATTTCGACTTTCGCAACAAACCCACTGCTTAGCATAACCCGGGATTTGCGAGTCCTCTAAAAGAAAAAATTTAATAGTAACAGGTTTCTACTCAAGCCTCTCGAAGAAAAAATTGTCCAAAATACAGAATATAACCACCGCACGAAATGACTCCACGCTTATGCAGATACAGGCGAAGAGACTTTCGCGCATATTCCACATATACCGCACACTCTATATGATTTGGCGTCGGTCATTTTGAAATTCAAATCCGAATTTCGTCCTGAAATCAGCAATTCAAAAAACTTTATACGTCCTCACGAAGACCGAAGACCTTACGTTTTATACACGTGCAGCGAATCGTACACTCAAGTTCTAACCGAGACTCGTATACGTTGAAATTCCGCTTCTCGACAACTCTGACATCTGACCACATTTTCCAAATTAAGCTTCGGTCGTATATTACGATCGGCAGTAGAAAAGTACGAGTACGACAAGACAGACCGTCATTTTTCGCTTCGTTTCCCCCTTAGGGCATTGTTCATTAGCCGCGTAGCGTCTGGTCTGTGCGAACATGATTGAACTTCAAAACAAGTTCGGGTCAGATCCAGCGAAGTTCATGCAACAAACAGCACTTCAAACATATTTCATGCATTATTCAAACTCGCGCGTAAACTTATCAACTTTGTTTCTTCCTACGTAATCATACATACATACTCGCGGAAACGCTCGAAAAATATTTCTAATCAATCACATCATCTCTCTGTCAAAAAAGCTCTCGTCGTTGTCGTCTTCTTCCCAAGACAACTCACAGCGTCCAGCAACAGCGGTATCATAAATCCCAAGCTCATTCAACGCCGTCCCGTGGACTCGTCCGTCTTCTCTTCTCCCGCAATAAATTCATTCGGTCCACTCTCTCACTCTCTCTCTCTCTCTCTCTCTTTGCCGGCGTATTTCGAGTTCATTCATCCGATCGCCGGCGACGCCCGCGATGAATATTCCCTTCCGACCCATATTTTTTCTCTCGCGCGTCATTTTTTTCCCGCGCGCGAAAATATAAGCGCGCGATGGCCCGACGGAGATAATGCGACGAGAGAGCGAGTCCAGGCTAATCGTCGCTCGTTTTTCATTTCGCGCCCGCGCGCGCGAGACTGTCCGTTCGTCTCTTTTGGGGGGAAGCTTTATCGAGGACAGATATTGCCTGAGCCGCCGCCGGTGCATATGCAAAGCTTTTTTTTTTATTTCGCAGAGATGCCGGAGTTTGTTTTGTTATTATTTTTTTTTTCATGGGAAATTATGTGGAAATGTTCAAAGTGAGCTTCGAGAGTATTATGAAGAATTTTTCGCGGGCTGCTGAAAAACGGCGACTGAGAGTTTGAACAGCTTTTCCTGGGATGAACAATGTCGAATTGCTGCAGCCCGTGATTTAGTTTTCTTTTCCTTTTCGCAAACTTGATTCGATGCAATATACATGTAGCTTTCCGTTGTACAGAGACTATATAGGTGGGAAAATATCGGCGCGGAGAAAGTGATATTCAAAGAAAATAAAGAAATGGTGGAAGTGTAAACAATGAGAGGCCCTTATTGAATACGTACTTGATTATACGTTAGGGCACCCGCGTGAGTCAATAGGAATTACAGCTAAATAATAAACATTGTTATTAAGCTGGAGGAGCTGCTCGAACGGTACGAGTTATTGACTTTTTCAGATGAAAACTATTATCGACGATAAATATATCATGGACTTTTTCGTACGTTTCAAATCTACGCGGAAATGTTAAATATTAAAAAAAAAAAAAAAAAATACACAGAAACTTCCCGACAAAACGTTGTATAATCACCACCCGATGAAAATACTCCAACAATTCAAACACCGAAGCTCATCGAAGAAGCAAACGTCCTCTCTTTTTTCAACACTTACCACAAGCATCCCTTTCTCAAGCTCCGCAGAAGCGGCCTCAGTTCGCGCGACGACGACGGCATCTCCGAGAATGCCACAACGATCTCCGCTCTAAAGTTGCGCAACTATGCCGCGTTAAATAACGAAGAAAATGAAAGAGAATTTCGCAAGCCCGAGCCAACGTCTGCGTGTATAACATATACACACAGTATATATAGTCGGAGCATACCACACGTGTACATGGCTGCTTCATATATATATATATATAGACATAGGTGTGTGTACTCACAGAAGTGATTGCCAGGGCCGGCGTAGTGGTGACCTTTGTAGGCGGCGAACAGTCCCGGGTTGATGCCGATCTGCAAAAGAGAGAGAGAACAAAAGGCTCATGAATAATGAAGAGGAGAGATCGTGTGTGTAAGTGTGCGTGCAGAGTCGTATACGCGGCGGCCCCTGTGGCCAGCTCTCGAAGTTTCGCGATGCGCGAAGGGACCTTGACTCCATTCGCCGTATACTTTTTCGTCTTTGCGCTGTTTTGGTACTGTTGTACGAACTGATCTCGTATCGCCCTCGAGATCAAGCTGATTTGGCTGTTTATTGTTGAAAAAATAATTTCTTGTAGTACAACACAAATACAGTTTTAAGCCTAGAGCATCGACAATACAACACTTAGATTAGAATACTTATCCTCTCTTAAAAAAGTCATGATCGGATGTTGTGAAGCCTATAAATGAAGTTAGCGCTGAACGTGATTGGTCGACAGATGTGTATCCGGTTTAGATGGCGCCAACATTTAAAATTCAATATTTGAATTGGAATGGTAACGAGTTTAATAATAAATGATCGTGTTTTATTAGTTTAAATTTTGAGATTAGGTTTGTAACAATTAATTATTTATCTATAAAATAAATAACGAATATCTGACTTCAAAAATTAAAAAGCACATAACCTACATTATATTGGGTGACATATGATTGGTGAGACAAGATACATATATACAAATGTATTATATTACAGTGAGGAAAATGTTAACATTTGGATTCTGTTTAGAATGTAAAGAAAAAATTGCGTAACGATATTATCCGCGCGAAGCGCGGTCGATTTTCCTAGTCCCTATAAAAAAAGTCATGACCGGATGAAGTGAAGCCAAGAATGCGTCAATATGATTGGCTCGTGTAGTGCGCATGCGTCAAAAGTATCGTTAGAATTTTTTGATTTGTTTTTGATTTCTAAAATTGATCCTAATACAAAGAATGTAATATATTACTATAATACATATCAATAATTATTATTTGTGTATTTATAATATTCTATTGTAAATATTATCATTGTTACAAAAAGAGACATGATGTGAACGTTGACACGAACTGAGTTGAGACATAACCTTAAAATTTTAAAAGGTAGGTGACGAAACCGCGGCAATTTTGAAATTTACATGAGCGCGAAATGAATCATATATTGTAAAGTTTGATATATTTCCGTAATAGAAAACAAATATTAAAAATATCAATCAAGCATTTATATTTCATTTAATAAGTTAATGAATTAATATTCTACTACAGTGCGCGCAGCGCACTGCGCCAAGTCTAGTACTTGAAAAAAACGCAAAATAGAAGTCACCAACCCCCCCCAAAAAAAAAAAAACAAAACAAATACAGTTTTAAGCCTAGAGCATCGACAATACAACACTTAGATTAGAATACTTATACTAAAACAAACGCAAAAAAAGCCACCAAACCCAAAAAAAAAAAAAACGAAATCCGTCGCCTCGATTTTTTTTCCTCAATCCCGGCGAGGCTGCACACAGTATAGCAAAATCAGCGACACGGCATATAATATATAGCCACGGCAGAGACTTCGATCGGCGGCCGGAGAAAATTAGGGAGCGAGTGAGCTAGCGGCCAGGGCTTATTTCCACTTGGTTTCCGGCGTCGCAGCCGCGCCGTCTCATTAACGCACCCCCGCAACATCGTCCGCGCGCACGTATATAGCCGAGGGTCGTTCACTCCGTCGACGTCGTCGTCGGCGCGCTGATTCTTGCCTGCTTCCTCCCCCTAGCGATGTATGTAGCCATAGTGAAGCAACGACTGACTGGGTTTCAGCTCTCCTTGCGGGGGGGATAGCCGATCCACCTTGGCAAGTATTATTACGAGTACTGTGCGTGGAGCTTAGTGGGAAATATTGACGATTGCTTGGTTTAATTGGGGGAAGGTTTTTTTTCTTATTTTTTCATAACCCAGTGGCCTGATGATGACTTCAAAAGTTTTTCTTCAAAACTTTTATTCGAAAATAGAGAAATGATCCTTTGATTTTACCGCCAAAGATTCGGGGAAAATGGATAGCTCCTGTTTCGAAGTTATACGAACGATTGTAAATAGCGCAAAACTAATATAGAAATTTCACGAAATGCATTAAACTTTTTGAACAGAAACGTTATGAATTTGAATCTAGAAATCAAATATTATTTCCAGAAAACCAGTGGGCTTTATATGTTTCGCTATAGTCCATTAACCTTGTTAGCTAGGATTAAAAATTGTTCGTTCAATATATTTCCTCGGAAAAGCCATGCAGATTTCCGATTGCTTTGAAGGATTTACATGCTTTATGCATTTTTAGCGAATGTTACGCTATTTTCAATGTGCTCATAACTTTTGATAGAAGCGGTTATATTCATCCAGTATCGGTCGAATCGAAGGGTTTAAGCGAAGGCTTTCCACAGATTTCCCAACGCGTGTCATGCACCTTATATCAAAAAGAACACGAGCAATATTCATTTTTATAGCCACTTTGATCAAATTAACAATCAACGTATTGTAAAAGCTATATAACGCATTATTCAACAGTCGTGAGATTCCAATTACATTCTATCTACACACATCAAAGATACATACATGTCATTATTAACTCAACAACTGAATCTCCCAGTAAAAAAAAAAAAAATTACCATTACTCATCAAATCAAAAAAAAGCAACCCACAGATTCCTTCTCGACAATCGATATCGAGCTATCCGGTTATATACCAACAATCGGGCATCCGTTCGTTATGCTTTTTAACGTAAGCATGCGAAGAGAAGTTGCATCGCTGCAAAGAAGTGTTGCGCGTCGCGACTGTGCATATCGACCTGTCGAAGCGGCGACGAGCAATTATTCCACAGACGCGAAAAGTCATCGCGTAACGAAGCGAAGCGCGAGCGCTGCAGTTTGTTATCTGGATAAAAACGCAAGACAACGACCAATGCGCAACACACTGTGTGAATATGTGTATGTGTGTGTGTGTGCGGCATGACAGTGAGATAGGTACGGCTCATTACTCGGCGAGAATCGCGATGAAAATTTCAAAAGCCAACGCCGTAGCACTACTCTATTCAGACTCGAGAGATGCTCGAGAGTCGGCTTAGGTTTTTTACGGCTAGGATAAACTTGGCGAGTATATGGAGCATCTCTTCTACTTTCTCTTTGGTTACGTTTTCGTAACTTTTCTTGCATTTTGAAAATTGAGAATATAACATAAGAGAAAGAACGATTATTATTTACGAGCTACAACTTTTGGCGTTCGATCCATTTCTAGATACACTTCATTCATAATAATTATATATTCAAAGCGAAAAATGAACGAAAATCCAGACAAAGCATCGTTCTTTTGTTGAATTCAGCGCATTCAAATCAGAAAATTCTGCAATCTTCAAACCGAACAAGTGGAACATCCCGTGTAGAACAGCCAGCGATAGCAGCAACAGCGATCAGTCCAGAAAGCGCGACTGGATGTCGTTGCCGGGGCCGAGTCATCTGCACTTAGCGCGCTGCTGCTGCTGCTTATGCAACGCGTGTATGAAACGCTCATTCGCCGCGCCGTCGCACAGTCGCCAGTTTGCAGACTCGTCGTCGTCGTCGTCGTCGTCGTCGTCGTCTGCAGGTGTCTATAACGTATGTGCGCGTGCGTGTGTACCTGTTGCGCAACCGACTGTTTTCTTCGCTCCTCCACTTTGGAGGTTAGGTAATTAATAACGACAAAGTCCAAGGATGAGCGTCACGAGCATGCGTAAGTCTACGAACCTGACCGGTCGCTGCTGCTGCTTTATGAGCGCACATGCCGTCGATCGCATGTGTGAAATTAAAGAAGCGAATCGCCGCCGCGCGCAAGAGTTACATACTGCTTCGTTGCGTTAACGAAACATCTTGCGACTTTGTTGCGAAGAATTATTTTGTTTGAATTTACCGCGAATTTTGTCTATTGCGCAATAATAAGTCAGTAAAAAAAAGTTTGCTTGCAAAAGAATTCATCCATCCCAACGGCCTCCACGCAAGTGGTAAAAAACACATAGGAGAATCATTTCGGAAGCTATGACAGCAGTACGTCATATATAACACGGACGTATAGCCAGAGTAAAACCAGCTCTATTTCGTTTTCGAGCGCGAACAACCGGAGCTTCCACCGCTGCAATATCTGCGGCTCTTCCACTGCAGCGAGAAGACTAGCCCGACTGCAAAGCAACAACATCGAAGGGCCACATTTTCCGGGCTACGACACACTANTCTCTCCTCTCTCTCTCTCTCTCTCTCTCTCTCTCTCTCTCTCTCTCTCTCTCTCTCTCTCTCTCTCTCTCTCTCTCTCTCTCACACACACATGGTTCGCACGAGCGCACATACGCCAGCGATACGTCCAACCTATTTACACTATACACCTAGAGCTCTCCGGCCGTGTGTACGGCGTTCGCGTGTGCGAGCTTGCAGCTCCGACACTGATGGGCATGCATGCACGCACGGCGGCTGTATATACCGTGCGCGCGCTCTGTGTACCTCGACTACCGGCCGTAAATAAATGAAAAGCCCCGGACTGTAATTATCATCCTTCGGCTATCGAGGATCGCTTTTTTTTATTCTCCTCGTCTATACACAGCGAGACCGGATTCTATTTCGAGTGAGATGACTCTTGCAGCGCAGAAACGCGTGAACTTCAGCCCGGAGTAAAATTTTGCAATATTTCGCTGCGGTGCGCGCAGGTTGTAACCGAACGAAGCCAAGACACGGGGAAAAAAGGAAAACAACACGAGAGCCCAAAGCGGGGCATAAATCGTTCCTCGATAACGTCCGAGAGAGAGAGAGAGAGAGAGAGAGAGAGAGAGAGAGAGGGGCCTCTGGGGGTGATAAACGCTCGCGGCGGCGACCGAAAAATCCGACGAGCGAAACGAATCGAAACGAGAGCAGAGCGAAGGCCCCATAAAGTACGTATCGCATTAGCGCGTTAACGCCAATGCGTTAGTCGCTCGAGTGACGTTCAATGCCCGTCCGCGGGAATGAACGAGAGGACGAAATGACGATGAGGGAGGAGACTGCGGGGGTGGACAGAAATGTTGCGCTGTTGGACGTATGTGTTGTGCAGATGCCAGGGATGCTGCAGAAGAGGGATGGAAAAAAGTTTTTTTTCTTTTTGGCTGTGGAAGATTTTGTTGCTGTTATATGGACACGAAGTTTTTGAGTAGGTTGTGTGATTACATCTTTTCCAAAATTCGCGAGAAGAATTCAGACGTAGCCCAATCCTCCACAGCTTTGCACAAAAAAGAAATGAGGGTAATCAAACCTAATACAAAAAAAAAAAGAGAGAGACTACCAACGCACAGCAAACACACGGTCCAACCGTCATATCCGGGCTGACGAGCGTTAATGACCGGATTGTCGCGCTGCTCTCGACAAGTTTATAGACGCGCAGCAGTAGCCCCCCTCTCCCTCCCCCCTCGTCGAATCGACTTAATTTACTGTTAAATCGGACAAAGGGACACGCGGGTTTTTCGCGCGCCAATATCGCACTGTACCCGCATCCGCGCTTTTAACTCTTCATTTTCTCTCGATTTCATCCGGTGGACTGCTATACTGTGCACGCGCTTGTTTTTTTTTCCGTTCCGTCGGCTACTTTTTTTCGCGCTCTCGCTGCCGTTTTAATTCGGGGGGCGGAGCTGGCCAAAGCGTGACAAAAAGCGCGCGAGCGACGAGCTCTGTAATGAAGCTGGAAATGCTGGAATATACCAGCGAAATTGAAGCGTTTTGCGCGCGAGAGTCGGGAAATCTTTTGTGTGCGAAGCGGACTCGGTTGTATATCACTTTTGTTTGACGCGCCGCCATGGCAGAGCGCTTAATCAAAGGGCGCCGCTCATTTTCGCTAATTTCGGAAAACTCGCGCGTGTACGTGCCTATACGTGAGCCTGCACGCAGGGATGCAATTTTGTGCGTTATCAAGGAACGATATCCTTTTCCGTATTCGCTGGATTTGTATCGGAAACGGTTGAGTTACCTCGCCTCGCTCGCGAAACGCTGAATCAATAAAAGGACACCGCAATTACAGACCACACTCTGTCGAATACAATACCCGCAAAGGAAAGAGGACCAAGACTCGTATCTAGGTCGCACACGCGAGAGCTCTCCATTACTCCGCGCTCGGCACACAGTCGGAAAAATTTCTACTCCGCTCGAAAAAAAAGAAGCCACGGAAGACCTTGGAGTATCCTTGCGCGAGCACAAGTCAAATTCGTCCTGTCATTTCGGCCAGCAGCTCCAGCAAAGGGCGGAGCAAGCGCTCGTCAAAGAAAAGTCGCGCGCAATAAGAGCCGGGAAGATTGACTTTGCGCTCGTGTCAACGCAATTCCGCTCTCTGTGTCGCCGTCGTCGTCGTATTTCTGGACTGCGCAGCAGGAGAAATTCGAAAAAATTCTCAACCCCATCTTCTTCTTTGTTCTCTGCAGCGTCAGTTTTGGATTTTGCCGAGAGAGAGGGTGGCTTTATGCCGTTATATTATACGAGGTTCTTTGTTTGACACAGGAAACATTCGTTTTAGTGCACGAAGTGTATTTTTGTTATAATGGAGACGTTGTTTGAAAAATTTGCGCGTATAGTCTTCGGTTTGATTACTCCTGATTACATATATAGCCTATATTCGCACAGTACCAAGAAAGCGCAAAACGTGTAGGTATAATCATTGACGATTGTTACGCGGAAAAGTTGTCGAATGTGTGTGTGTGGATTTTTCCAAAATTTAAAGTTAGATAACTATATCAACTTACGATGATGATGTCAAGGTCGTTGGTGAGGTGATCCGGAAGCACGCGTTTGCTCACTTCCTCTTCCGGCATACCGTCAAACCTGTCGTGCTTCTTCCTCTCTTTGTACGTCTTTGCCCGTTTCTTCGCCTCGGCAAGTTCGGCTCTGTCAACAGACACATGCTCATCAGTTGGCGCTTCTCTCGCAAGCATAAGGGAAAGCTCTATTCTAGGCACGCGATGCCTGCTATTTTTTTCCTTTTTACTTCTTACTAATAGCTTTGTAATGGTAAAACTTTTGACTTTTTTTTTTATAACGAATCCAAAGAAACTGGTTAGAACAGGGAGCCTCGATCGCGACGTTAGTTACGAAAGATTTTCTGAATATTGGGGTCATCAATAACGGATCAAAGNGGAAGATTGACTTTGCGCTCGTGTCAACGCAATTCCGCTCTCTGTGTCGCCGTCGTCGTCGTATTTCTGGACTGCGCAGCAGGAGAAATTCGAAAAAATTCTCAACCCCATCTTCTTCTTTGTTCTCTGCAGCGTCAGTTTTGGATTTTGCCGAGAGAGAGGGTGGCTTTATGCCGTTATATTATACGAGGTTCTTTGTTTGACACAGGAAACATTCGTTTTAGTGCACGAAGTGTATTTTTGTTATAATGGAGACGTTGTTTGAAAAATTTGCGCGTATAGTCTTCGGTTTGATTACTCCTGATTACATATATAGCCTATATTCGCACAGTACCAAGAAAGCGCAAAACGTGTAGGTATAATCATTGACGATTGTTACGCGGAAAAGTTGTCGAATGTGTGTGTGTGGATTTTTCCAAAATTTAAAGTTAGATAACTATATCAACTTACGATGATGATGTCAAGGTCGTTGGTGAGGTGATCCGGAAGCACGCGTTTGCTCACTTCCTCTTCCGGCATACCGTCAAACCTGTCGTGCTTCTTCCTCTCTTTGTACGTCTTTGCCCGTTTCTTCGCCTCGGCAAGTTCGGCTCTGTCAACAGACACATGCTCATCAGTTGGCGCTTCTCTCGCAAGCATAAGGGAAAGCTCTATTCTAGGCACGCGATGCCTGCTATTTTTTTCCTTTTTACTTCTTACTAATAGCTTTGTAATGGTAAAACTTTTGACTTTTTTTTTTATAACGAATCCAAAGAAACTGGTTAGAACAGGGAGCCTCGATCGCGACGTTAGTTACGAAAGATTTTCTGAATATTGGGGTCATCAATAACGGATCAAATAATGCTTAAAAATATTCTGAAATATTATTCGTAAAAAGTATTACTCACTCCTCAGGTGTGAGAATCATCTCGCATTTCTTCTTGCGTCCTCTTTTCTTGGGTTGATGAGCTGCCAGCGCAGGATTCAGCGCAGGATTCAGCGCTCCGTTCATCATCTGAAGACTCATCTGATGCTGTTGCGGTTGTTGCTGCTGCTGTTGCTGCTGCTGTTGCTGTTGTTGTTGCTGTTGCTGCTGAGCCGAACATAGTTGGCTATTTGGTGGCGTCGGTGCGGGCGTGCCAAGACCTGGTTGAGCACCGCCACAAGACATGACGTCTGGGTTGTCACCGGGACTACTGGCAGTCCTCATGCCGCTCATCGTCATCTCTTCGTCAACAAAGGAGTAGGGGTCCACCGGTGTTTCACACTTTATCGACACCTGGACAAAAGAATGCAGAGAGTGATTAGTTGAAGGGTTGTTCTATACGAATATACATGCAATGGAAGAAGGAGCTGAATCGATGGATTTAATTCATCAATTATGAAAAAACAAACTACAAAAGCCCAAGTTCTCACAATAACCTAGGATTCATCCATCATACTTTATTAGCGAAAAAAATCAAAGTCAGTGTCGCTTGGCACGAGAAACTCGGCGTAACAGTCATGGTAAAGGCAATAAAGCGTAATTGTCTCCGTAAGCGACACTCCAGCCAATAACTTTATTTCCCCGCGTCACATAACGTTTACACTTGGCATAATTTAAGCTGAAGAAGGAATCCAATCGACGACAGCCCCCTACACGAACCCAACCCGCTATTAAAGTATACACAAACTGCGAACTTCGGCGCGTGGTTCAATTCAGTTAATGGATGTATAATAGCCGGCTAATGGGGTAATATTTGACTGCTCTATAATAACGGTATTCAGAGAACAAAATGATTTGCTCGACTGCCCGTAATTAAGCGCGATTACACCCCCATAATCAAGTTTCGACTTTTATATATAGGTATAGATCCACTGTGATTATGAGAATTATACAAGGACGCGTCGTTAATTGAATCGCTTTCGAATAATAACTTCGCACCCACGTGACTGGTTACGCTTTCTTTTCTATTCCCATTTTCGAAACGACAGAGGAAGCACTGACAATGTCAAGGCAGCGGATGACTCACACCCACAGTCGTTCTCTCTCTGTATAGGTACGCAGACGCAATCCCAATGGCGCCGTGCAAAAAAGAAGAAGCGGCGACAAATCGACGACGATGTCCGGGTCTAACGAGAGGGGGATATATCTGCTGACTCCTGCGCGGCGTCATCGGAATTGCAGTCGGAGGAAGGGCTTCGACTCTATTAGCGGGATATATCGATCCGCCTTCGTGTCTAGTCATGGGATATATGCGCGAAGCCTTTAACCTTATTAAAACTTGGCATTGAACACCTGTTGGCGGTGTGATGGTTAGACTCATGATCCTGCGCGGATCGGATGGGAGGTTATTGTTGATGAAATTGATCGCTCGCTAATTAGATATGCTTCACAATACATGGCGCTAAAAATGTTAAAATAAGCTTGTGATTAAGTGATTGTTTATTCGTCTACCCAAACATGAAGCGGGCCAATTTTGACTAGTTGCGTACCAGCAGATTGCATTAATAGAAGCCTGATTTCCGGGAGTGCAACTCATGAGCAACTCATCTTAAACTAGTGTCACAAAGCTCCGTCTCAGGTCATACCTGTCTTTCTCCGGAACTGCTTCCAGGAAAAGCTGGACAAAGGACCAATTAGTCTACGTTTTGGAAATACCTCATAACGTGCATAACACTGTAAATTAATTGACAAACGCGCACGCGCTACTACTTGTGTATTATATTCGCTTGTATAATTATGTATATGAAGTAGTTTCAGAAAATTTGTCTATCGATGTCATACTTTGATGTTCTGTTGGCGTTGAAAGTCTAGCAAATGATTTGTATGTCTTACTGCACACTTGTTCTACTTGAAAATTATTACGAACGCTTCAAGCATGGAAACATCCAATTCAACGGATTTACAAGCTGAAATTTGCATGTAACTTTTCCATAGCATAAATTCGTTCTTTAATCATCAACTTCTGACCATCGTTGTGCAATTGAAAATCACGACACGAGTCGAATTCTAGACAACTGCATAATGATATCCAACAGTGATAAAACAACAAACATATGGCGATGAACTATGCCAATATAAGAATCATTCAAAGGGTCAAGACCCATAACTCTTGAAAAAGTAAGCCAACTCGAAGCAGCGGAGCTCGACGTCAAAAACAAAAAGCCGGACAGGCAGAAAAAGAGACACACACAAAGAGAGGGAGAGAGAGAGAGAGAGAGAGAGAGAGAGAGAGAGAGAGAGAGCGAACAGAACAGAGAGATAAGAGCCGAGCCAGCTCACCGAGTCGCGTTTTATGCCTACATATACATACAGTACACGTAGCGCACCTGGCGATTACTACACCCGTATGCACGCGCTGCTGCAGCGCACCTATATATAGCTATATAGTATACGTATAGATACAGACACAGCGCGTATAGCATTTTGCGCTCTCACTCTCTCACTCGCTCTCGTATCTGAAGCCGAGGATCCGCTGGTGCACGTGCGCTCGTTAAAGAGAACGAGACATGCAAATTTCGCGCGCGTTGCGTAATTCCTCGAGGCCGGCGCGAGCGGAGCAAAGTTCTGCCACTCGTGCGCGCGTGGATAGCCGCGTCGACGGATAGAGCGAGGATTTCTATATGGAGGCCGATTTTTTTACGCGCGCGCTCTGATGGATATAGCGTTGACGATCTTTGAACTTTGATGCGCACGGCGTTTGGGAATTTCGATCGGGTACGCGTTTTGACAGAACTTTCATATACACTCCGGTATGCGGGCGTGAAAAGAAAATCCAAACTATGCGAGTGAAGCCATAAAAAAAGCTATTTCTTTCGAAACGGCGACTTGTTGCTGGAAACTTATACAAGGCCCCCGATCGTGAATTCTCTCCGCAGCCGTAATCAGCTGGCGGTTCAGTCAACACCTCCCGTTTAAAACCCCATAAAAGGAGACGAGAGAGAAAGAGAGAGAGAAAAAAAGGCTCGACGAGCTCCCTCGAAAAGAAGTCACCCTCCACTTGAAGCTTAATCCAGCTCCCGTATAATACACGCAGAAAATATAAATCGCGAGCACTTAACAAACGATTACAAGCGAATAAAATATTCAGAGACCGACCCTCGAAGTCTGCCGCGGGCTGTAAAGAGAGAAGAGAAAAAAAAGGAGGAGAAGGAATAAGCGGGACACCTTTGGGGAATCCGAAAGAGAGCGAGAGAGAGGCTGAAATTGGCCAATAAAGAGCTCAGGCGCGCCGTAAATTTTGAGGCCTCGTAAAGCATCGTCCGCATCCCTTCCCTGCGCGCGAAAGGAAGAGGGAAAGGATGCCGCGCGTCTATGTGTGCCTGTGTGGGTAATGCGCCGGGGCTGAAGTATAACAAAAGGGGAGAACGAGAGAGAGAGAGAGAGAGAGAGAGAGAAGGGCTGCCGAGATTGTCGAGGATGATCGATCGACTTGTTGTGGATGTGCGGCTCGATACGCCTCATTTTTAATGCACGATGGCTTCATTTTTTCCCTTCCCTTTCCAGGCCTCGGCGCTGCTTTGAATTAATTTCTGATGCAGGATGTGTTTTCCGCGAGTTGTAGAGAATAATAATTGTCGTACGCGTAAAGTTTGATGTCGCACGGGCTTTTAGAGCTGTACTGAAGCACGTGGAGAAAGGATAGGTAATTGTTTTGCACTGTATGATTCCATAATTTTTCAGAATTGAGCTTCGCTATTAAAGTCATTAATCAAGATAATAGCATGAGCGGCTAAAGCAGCAGGCGAAACAAGGCAGTTTTAGCATCGATGGGCACACCACCATATATCTAGACTCGGCGCGCATATTGTTATGAGGGCAATGGAAAAGTGCCTGAGCGCCACCTATTTTCACCTGATAAGTAAGATTCAAAATTTAATTACAAGGGTCGAGATTCCTTTTCACTTTTTGAGGTTAGGAATTCAAACAACATACGCAGACGTTGCGCGGTATAAAACAAACAGCCAATCAGAGGACGAATAAAATGATAACCGTGTCTTTATTATAGTAGACATCGGGATCTTGTACCACTGCGCATCTTCTCTCTCAACAATTCGTCCTCTCTCTCTCTCTCTCTAAAGACAGCCCAAAAAATCGCCAGCCAATCCCACCTCATGATGAAGTCCGCCGCATTAGCAGAGCCCCGTGTCCGATCGATCAAGCCTGCTCTCGTACAACCACACACAGACATACAAGGGGGGGGGGAGACTCGAGAGCACTCACCTGTCCGAGGGTCGCGGCGGACGAGCCTGGCTGCTGGGGCTGGTGCGTCGTTGCCGAGATGGGGGTGAGGGGTGTGTGGGGCGTGTGGGGCGTGTGAGGCGTGTGCGGCGTCAGCGGCGTGTGGTACTGCTGGCTGCTGCTGTCACCCCCAGTACTGCGCATCTCGAGGTCTGGACTGGTCTCGTAGCCGTCGTCCCGAGCCTCCTGCTTCACCATCACGCCTGCGAACGACAAGCAGGTATATTGCAGGACTATATTGTTGTTATGTAGTCGCTTGGCCAAGGTTATGTTGGGCGAATATTTTCACGCGAAAACGACGCGCGATCTACTCAAAAAGAGTCGGAAATAAAGTGCTGTTCTTAATATAGTCACTCTTGTTTTTTAATGAAAATACATCGATAGAATCAATGAAGCACTTGTTTGAATCGCATCGATTGATGGAGCTTCGATGTAATTAGTTGTAATTTTATAACCGGGATAGAACTAACGAAAAGGGAGAAGCTCTCGTATTACCTGAACAATTCATCGTTGCACCATTTGGAACGCCGTTTGATACCGGCGATGGATATGACCTGAAATCAAACGAAAACAATGAACCATTAGCACATTGTATTACTTTCAATATCCGCTCTGTTATACTTTTATCGAAGCTATTATAGTGTAACGCAGTATTCACAATCTCGCCCTTACGGCTGATCGTTTTAGCGCCCGAATTTCAAGCATTAATCCGCTCGGAAAACTAATAATTTTAACCCCTCGAAAAACCATCAAATCAAAAGATCCGCTTCCTAAAACGTTCCTGATTCCGCGGCTAGACGGCCGAGCCGCTAATTGGAATTTCCCATTAGCATAATTTCATCCGCAAGAGGACGCGCCATCCGCGCGCGCGCGTTCAATAGCATCAAACTCCTTAATTGGCTGCCGGTGCGAGCTTCGATTTAACCCTCGGATCGACGTCGGGACTTCGTATATATACCTGCAGCGAGAGCTAGGCTTTAATGGCATACAGGCAAGCTATATGTGCGCGCAAAGGGAGAAGGGGTGGCGAATTTATGGTCTGCTGAGGACGACGACGACGACGACGACGACGACGGGACCACGCGCCACTGCTTGACCGACTTGTGCGGAGCCTCATCTCGCGATCAAGTGTCTCTATGCGCTTTACCCAAGGCTTTACCACCGACGAGATGTTGCCAAGTACGCCTGGCTGATGCCGCTGATGGAGCTCTACTCCCGCCTGGTCTTATTGTGAGAGTTTTTGCGACTTTTTTGTTTGATGGTTGTCAAAGCGAAACAAGGTCTGCGTTGTAATCGAAAGCAACATTCTCTTTGTGCATATATATTTATATTGAAAAAAAAAGAAATAATTTTGGCGCGGAATGAGCGGATGATTACTCTCGATGAGATGGATTATCGAGAGCATTTTATGAATATTCCGCTCTTTTCATCATAATTGCAACTCCTTTTTGCCACACACGCACGCACGCACGCACGCACACGCGCGCGTTCAATTACGCTTTAATTCCGATGTACAAAAAGAATGCGTTTCAATACCTCACCAGTGATAAATTGAAATATTTCAAGCATGAATTTCGTAATGGTCTATTCCTTTTTCCCTCTTCTCATTCTCTTACAATTTTTCGCGTTATTAAAATCCCTCGACAAAAACTTACTGTTTTCATTAAATCGGATTCCCCTTGAAATTGCTCTATACACATTACACACACACACACACACACAAACGCTCGCGAAAACTTTTTCATGAATTCCTTATTAAACACGTATTTGCTTTAATTCGACGCTGGAGAAAACTTTTTAATTTCGATCGTATAATCAGGATGGAATTCATTCATTAATTACCATGTTCTTTGTCAAAAGAATATTTAATAATCTTCAGTACAAAATGATTTCGCTCACAATACAATTGCACCCGAACTCGATCGAGTATTGGAAAGAAAAATGACCAAAAATTTGAAATTTCTCGCTCCTCGCGTGTGCAAATCTACTTCTTGGCGAGTGTATATAAGCGGCGAAAATAAATGAACGATGCATTTGAATGGGCTCGAGAATGCAACAGGTACAAAGTGCACGTACACACGAGAGAGAGAGAGAGAGAGAGAGAGAGAGAGAGAGAGAGAGAGAGAGAGGAGGTAAGCAGCGGCAGCGGAATACTATTTTCATTTCCACTTACGTGTATACGCGGCAGCCCCGCGCTCAAATGAATCACAAACGATCGCGAGAGTCGCGCTTTTGTTGGAATTTTTCGCGGCTGAATGAGAGGCCGAGAGGTGTAGCGAATTGCGCTTCGCACTTATTTTTCTCCCTGTCTGAATTTTCCCATTTTTTTTTTTTTTTTTTCGTTACCGAATTGGTTTATTGTGTGCAGCGTTTTCATCGATGAAGCCTCGCCGTTCTCGACGCGATTTTTATTGTTTCCCGAGTGGACAGAGAGAAAGCTTCGGATTATCGGACGCTTTTTCCACTGATCACGCGTTCTTACCTGCGATTCAAATTTCGCGCCGTCGCTCTAATCGTGTGATAATACGAGCGATGCACGACTGACACAAATAATAGCGTGTAGGTGAAAACGCGAAGGACGTAGAATGCAATAACGGCGAGGGAAAATTCACCCGGAGCTCGGTACACACGCGCGCACGACTTTG
Source organism: Pteromalus puparum (assembly GCA_012977825.3). Classification (NCBI taxonomy): domain Eukaryota; kingdom Metazoa; phylum Arthropoda; class Insecta; order Hymenoptera; family Pteromalidae; genus Pteromalus; species Pteromalus puparum. Next base: position 64,953,911 of record CM053170.1, read on the forward strand.
ATTCGCGCGCGGTACTGCTGTGTGCAAAGAGAGCGAAGGCAGAAAGGCCATAGCCCTTTGAAGTTCTCGCGTTTCTCGCACAGTATCAATTACAGGTATATTCTTCGTCGTCGGCCCTTTGAAGACAAGAGCTCGAAGCGCTTCTTCTTTGTCCTCGCTATCAATTTCGTCCTCTCGATCAAACGGTGCATCTCTCAACCTTTTGCGCTTTATAGATCGCGTCCCCGGCGATGATGCGTATCGGATTGACTCGCTATAGTATACAGTGTCTTAGTAGCGCTCGATGAAAACTTTTCATCGCTGTGAGCGCAAACTCAATATTTATCTAATAACGAACGTCATCGATTATGCGCCGACTAGCGGTGCATCGAGGTACTAAAACCTAACCTACAAACGTTCTTCTCCCCTCGCGACACGCGACAGCAACTATCCAGCAGCAACCTCTTTTTTTCGACTTCTCGTCACGTCAGTCATTCCCGGCGGCAATCACGCGTGCACGATTCCCAGAGAGCCCGGGCATCGGCGGGGCAGCCCCAGCAGCCTTTCTTTGCGTCAGAAGCTCGCGCAACTCGATATGCGAGTGTATATCTATATACACACACATACATATAAATATATATGTATATATATATTTACCTAGAGGGAAGTGGGGAGGGAGGGGGGAGGGGCGAGCGCAAATAAAACGCGAGCGAGCGTAATAATTAAGAGAGGCGGCAGCGGCGGCGGCTATACACTCCCAAAGCTCCATCGAGCCGAATATCGAGCGGCCGAGAGAGAGAGAGAGAGAGAGAGAGAGAGAGAGAGAGAGAGAGAGAGAGTCGGGCTCTCGCTCACTCGTCGGAGCGGCAATCCGAGCCTGCAGCAGTGTTCGGATGACACGCGCCGCGGGCTTTGACGTTTTCCGCACACAAAGCGACTACCGCTGTACCTACTCCCTCTCTCTCGTCCTTCGCTGCAGCAGCAGCGGCAGCTATAGCAGAGACCTTAATTAATGCCTGGCCCTTAGCGTCGTGGGATAGGTAGGTGTATATATAGGTGGAGCTTGCGTATACAGCAGCAGAGGCTCTTCCTTTTTTTCGAGTTTCGCAGGAATGCTTATATGAAACGCACATTCGTGAAAAATCTAATTCGGATGTTCGCGGAACGCGTCCTTTCACGAGGACGCTGATTATTTTTTCGGGGATTGAAGGCGTGTGTGAATGGAAGCAAAGGTTCGTCATCAGAGGAAAAAAGCTCGGGCGCGCATTGTGTGCATAGTGGCGCGGCGGCGTTGATTACAGCGCGTGTGCGATTTTAGCGAGAAATGAAGTTGTGCGCGATTGTTTGGACATTCTTTTGCTGCATACTGGGGAGCATTGTATCGAGGCAGTGCGAAGGACTGTTGACTTTGAGAGCGTATTTGTTGATGGTTGATGAGGAAGGATGAGCGAAATTCATTGTACGCGTTGGAAAAAGTAAAATATGCTTGAAATGCAAAGAAGTGTAAGAAAAAACTGTAATGATACCACATCCTTGAATACGTATAAAACTCGAACAAAGTTTCCGCGGTGTCAGCTATCATTACTCTCTTATCGATCGCAGTCGCTAATTAATAACCAGAAGAAACAAGCGTTGCAAAAAGCGTCCTCACGTATATCAACAGGTTCGCATATCCACGATAAAAGCGAAGAAAAAAAATATAATACCCGATATTACACGGAAACGGACGACAAACTCCAAGCGTCCCGCCAATTTCCCATATCGATCAAGTCGAACTCGGCGCAAATTTTCTCACCTCTATACAAAACGACAACGAACTCACCGGCGCATCGTTTGCAGCTCGCGCGCTTTTTTTCGCGCACTTTTTCGCGCGCGGCGTGCAATTAGAGCCCCTACTCTCGCTGACTCGCGCAGTTTTGCAGCCTCTCACGAGACGACGACGACTACGACCTTGTTTCGCGAAGGGGCTGCCATTGAGTCTCTCTCTCTCTCTCTCTCTCTCTCTCTCTCTCTCTCTCTCTCTCTCTCTCTCTCTCTCTCTCTCTCTCTCTCTGTTGCTCGCGCGCGCGCCTGCGCTAGCTCGGCTCCTTTCTCTTTCTCGACGCGCGAGCGCGACTACTTTCGCCGCCGCGCGCTGACTCTCCGCTCTATACACGCTCTGATGTAAGTGGACGACGACTAAGTATACGACGCTAATGGCAAGTTCAGCCGATGCGCTGCTCTGCCAGTCGAGCGTATATGGGCAACTGGGTGAATAGATTCGCGCCGCGGCTCGGCGACTTTTTTTGGTTTCGGTGCGCGGTTGTTGGAAGGAATGAAGTTGGTTGGTTGATGTACACTTTCAATGCGTAACCTTACTTTTCCAGGATTTAGGAATTATTTTAAATGTAATACAAGTAATTTTAAAGCATCTTTTCCATTTTGAGCCTTCTAGCCTGACGTCAAGATTTGAAAAATATCACCAGTATACTAGCGACTTTAGACGCGCTTCGCGCGCAGTTATAGCATGAGCAACCGAAGCAACAGATCAAACAAGGCAGTTTTAGCATTGGTAGTACTATATCTAGACTCGGCGCGCATATTATTATGATGGAAATGAAAAACGGCCTATGCGCCATCTATTTTCACCTGCTACAGACACGGAGAGTTTAAGCGGTGACGAAGTAAGGACTCGCAAAAAAGTCAGTCCAAAACTGCTTTGTTTTGGTATTGATTTAGACTCGCAACAATGTTTTTACAATGAAAATGTTTGGTACATAAGTATGTTTCAAATTTTGAGATTCCCGCGACAATATAACGAAATACACCCCTTATTGTTATCATATTTTCTTAATTTTCACTTTTAGAGATTAGGAATTCTAACATACGCAGACGTTCCGCGGTTAAACAAACAGCCAATCAGGTAGCGCGAATAGAATGATATAACCATGTCTTTTTTAGAGTAGGATGGACTAGTCTCAGCGTATAGATCTTGTTATATGACTGCCAAAAAAAATGCACGTATAACGTGGCAGCTTTTTGAAAAAATCTAATCATTCTACGGCAAAAGGATATGGAAATATGGATTTTTTAAAAATTTCCATTGAATCTGTTGATTAAATTTCTTTGAAACTCATATTTTCAGCGATGAAAAAAATTTATATGACAACATATGACATTTTTCTTTAAATAATACTTGTAAATGTACTTTAGCTTATACATTATTCAGCTTAACCCATTTCATTTAAGAAATATACGATTTTGAAATAAAAAAATAAAGATTTTCCACTATGCCATGCGCAGATTCGCTGCTCTCAAACTCGTTAACCCAATTATCACACGATTCGTCGCAATTAATTACGAAACCCGAGCACCAAAGCAACCCCTTAACTCCGCAGAGTTGAGCATCTGTCTTCGTGCAGAAGAAGACGGAGAAAAAAAAACACGTCATACCGTACACCAGCCTTCTTCTTCTTCTTCTTCTTGCATAACGCCCCAACAATACGTTTGTCGTCAGGAACGAACGAACGGAAACTGTCGGCCGCGTCGCGGAGAAGAAACGAGAAAAGGAAAAAAACGATGCAAATATGATGAATGAAGCGTTGCGCAACGCGACCCGCCATTAAGATGTCAGTGAAAGAAATCACGTGTAATTTTTCTCCTCGTCTCCCCTCGTGCATGTGTGTGTATGTGTGCGAGTCTGCCTCCTGGCGGCCGATACGTGAAATTAAACGATAATAATACACGCGATGTCACCGTTGAAGCTTCCTTACGATGTCGCGTGATGCTGCCTGTATGGCTTACATTCGTGTCTTGCCGTGTGAGTGTCAAAAACGCTATAAACCGAGGCTGTGCCGCCGAGCGGCTCGTTAATGGAATCGCATTAGCGAGTAGTTCTCGTTGGAATTGATTTATAAGAATTCACGCTGCGATTGAAGCGAAGTATCGGGAATATCGACATTTTGAATGGAAGAATGGTTTGAGGAGAGTCTAACGTTACGTTTTGCGGTACAGTTATATAATTCTAGGTGTTATAATCAAACAATCAGCAAGAACACCACTATACCACCTTAGCATTAAGGGCAAAAAATTGTACCGCCTACTCGGTGATGATGGTAGGGAAACCTGATCTTTTCATACTCAAACTGTAATTAAAAATACATCCATTTCTTCGAATGTTATGCTATACGCCATAAGTACACCTTCGTCGCGATACCATACCATCAGCCCCACGCGATGCATCATTGACATTACAACGACACTCTTCTCTAACGAGACACATAAAGCTCACTAGGTATATACTACACTCCCTTCGGATCCTATAGTTCCAGCCTAGAGCTCAAACCAAAGAAGCGCAGTGCACATATAGTTCGAAGTTACAGTTCTAGCGATCGAATGCCCCTATACAAAACAGCGAAGAAGAACCTCTGCTTATCTGCTGGTGTATATATCCCGCGGACTAATCAATATAAGCCGGGCTCTTTAATCCGCGCGCACGAGCTTTACCGCGAGGCGCGCCGTCAATGAATCGGTCGATGCTACTCATTGAGCCCTCGCAGTCTCTTTAGCTCTTTCTCTTATTGTATATACGCTCTCGTTCGCGAGGCGTTCGAAGATGTTATACTTGTAGGCTATTGATAGGTGTACCTGCTTTCATCTTTAATGAGATATCATTTCGTGCATTGACGTAAGTAAATGGTTATAAGTTACAGACTCTGTGATCAGAGGTTATTGTTCTGATCACGAGTTCTCTAGTAATATTTTGGGTATACTCGAAGAGCGAATTAATTGAGCTTGAAGGTACTCGCAAAACTGAACGCTTTTGCTCCACCAGGCTTCATCACTTCAGCTTTTGAAAAAAAATGATCAAACTTCGTTGAAAGTTGAAAAACCAGTAAATCTACGCGCACACGTTACGGAACGGACGTGCTATACAACTGGTACAAGCGAGAAGAGCCAATCCAAGTGTGCATCTCTGCCGAAGCTATTCAGAGCCGCTAATTACACCGTGAAAAGGTAGCTTCCTCGAATACCTCTTCCAGCTCGTTTGCCACCCTTTTGCCATTCTTCCACCCCCTTCTCTTTTTCTCGCTCGATTTTTGTCCGACTCTTTCTCTCGTTCCCCGGTATTCTCATCGCTCCGAATCTAACGCTAATTCAAAAATGCCCGGAATTATTTTCAGGCCATACAACGAACCGACGTGTATAACCACTTGTACGGCTGTGCAGTCCGAGTGTAACGGGTGGTCGAAAAGTACTGAAATCGACGAGAGGAATCGGTTCTGTGGATATTGAGGTGTACAATGATTTTTTTTTTAATTTTGTTGAGACTAGAGGTGGAGCAATGATTTGTACTCTGTTAGAACTGATTCCCTGATTAATTTCTTCAGCACCCTGGTAGAATCGGTTACCCACTTAATGGCCAGTTCTTGGCATAGAATTTAAGAACTAGACACTTTTATTTGCCATTTCTTATGCAGAATGTAACGCTTTTTCTCCCACTTAATGGGCAGTTCTTGGATTCAATCTGCGTACCTTGTTTTTATGTACAAACTGCCCATTATAGTGGGTCGAGTTACACAGTTGAGTTACACGTGGCTTATCGCGGTTCGAGGTTAGAATTGGAAAGTCGTGGCTAGCAGGCTTCGATTCGAGTTTTTTGATTATAGGAAAGTATAGAATAATTATTTGCATCTGAAAAAATTCTGTCTGACCGGGAATGTGAACCCACACCCTGCACGAGGACAAATAAGTACGGTCGTGCGCCTTAACCGACTGAGCCACGCATACGTTCTTCCACACAAACCTTACGAGCTTCGCCATATGTTTAAATTATTAAAATTATTCAGTTTACGCCTAAATATTAATAATTTTGTATCTTGCATCCAAAAAACTAATTGATTTGTTGATACTTTCATGAAATATAATTCTCACCCATAAAAAATCAAGATATCGCTACTTTTGAGGAATTTAAAATGTCTAGTTTCACATTTTACTTAGGCAGTTTCTGCCTTTACGACCATTTTAAATAGGCGCTCTTATACCAGGGCAAAGACACTTTTGAAGTAATACAATGATTATGTGACTTTCGATCTATCGAAGATCTTTCACATAATGTATCATATCATCATTTTCTTTAAAGTTAAATTCTAGATGAATCCCAGATGCTTGAAAATAAAGCGTTTTAAATCAAGATAAACCGCAGGACATAAGTTCGAATCTTTCCGTCAAATTTTTCGTCATCGCTGAAGTCCGCACCCAGACTGCCGCACAGGCTATAAAGTATGACCAAACAAATATTTGTCTCTGATGAATTTCATCTACGAAAGGTTCTGAATCTCACACGACCGGTAATTATGAATTTGCATGATCGATTTAAATTCAACTGACATACATTCACCACAATATCACCCGATCTCCACAATTTTCACCCAAAAGTAAAAAACCGTTCTCTGCCTAGAAAATTCTTTGCTCACTACTTTTTGCACACCGTGTACGTGGGGTAGCGAGCGCCTATATCGCTCTCTACACCCCCTCCCGATCTCTCTCGCTCATATATATGTATACACACACACACACACACACACACCTACCCACTCTTACCAACACCATCGGGCACAGAGTCATGTACATGAAAGCAGCAGCAGCAGCAGGACCGGCTCGCTGTGGCGTACAGTACCTACGTACGCTTTTTACGCGCTGCAGGCCGCCGTCCTGACCTATGTACCCGTATATACACGTTCGCTTGGAGCCGCCCACACACGAGCGCGGTTCTCTCTCGCTCTCTCGCTCTCTCTCTCTCTCTCTCTCTCTCTCGCCACGTATATATATATATAGGTGTCCGTGTGTACGTGCGCCGGGAGGTAAATACGAGGAGGTATATATAGGGGTAGCGTGTAGAAGATGGCTGGTACATGGAAGTACTTGCTGGAAACGACTATAGGGCCGCTGGCGGCGGGCGGTGAAGAGGGCCGAGGGGGAGGAGGAGGAGGAGGAGGAGGAGGAGGAGAAGGAGGGAGGTGAGGTGGAGCGAGGGGCTCTCGACGCGCGCAGCGACGGCTTCGAACGTACGCTGAGCCGAAACAGCGAGTATAGACTCTTGCTCTGCTACGGCTGTAGGTTCAGGGGCTTTTGTTCGGCTGGATGGATGCTATGGCGTTGAAGAACATTTTTTCGAATTCTTCGAGAAGACGACGATATATAATATTGTCTATACTTCGGTGTGAAATTAAAATTTTTAATTTGGTAATAAAAAGTAGTAGATTATAGGAACAACATTTTTGTCACCCGCAGTTTTCAAAGAAAAAAAATTTCAAAATAGGTCAGAGCTTTTATGGTCTCTAATTAAGTTGAGCCTTTTTTCACTTCTTATATTTTTGCAAAAAAAATTTCCATTCTCATTTCCGCGCGTATAAAAGACGGACCTAGTTTTTAGGTCAAAATGTACTGAAAGGTATTCGAATGCTATTATTTACACATGTTTGTTTAAAGTTTGTAAAGCGAGTAATTGACCTACTAGTCAACGTTTTAGCAGGTCACGTGACTCGCCAAATCTTCTGAAGAGTTTAAGACATAAGCCAATGAATAGTGACCCAAGAATACGCTGACAATTTTTATCCCCAAATTGTCGACTTCTCATCAATACAACACTGTTACATTAACCAAATCAACCACCAGCGTCGCAACCAACCCACAGAATTGCATCATCGAAACAAGCTTCATCTCTCCAAGTTTGATGCAAAACCAAAGCATACCAACTAAGGTTGACCCCAAGCATCGAAGACCTACAGCAGCACATTTGCGGAGAAATAAATTTCGCGTGCGGTTCGCATCTCTCCCTAAGCCTGGCTGCTCGTAGAGTCAGAAAGAGAGGGACAGAGAAAGCAAGCCCGGCTCTAGTGCTGCTGCTGCTGCTCTGCTGCTGGCGTTGCTGCTGCTGCCTCGTTGCCAGGGGAAACCTCCAGAAAACTCCGCACGCACGCACGCACACCAGTGTTGCGATATCGCACCAAGATCCGCGCTCTCGTGTATGTACACCCACATACAGTCGCGCACCGACCGACCGAAGCTTTACAAACCTGGCTCACACACACACACACACACATACACATACACACAGAGACACGAATGCGCTGGGAGAGCGAAGGCTCAAGGGGTCTTCACACCGGACCAGAAAGTTTTTTCGGTGATTTGTATTATGTAGTGGGGAGGGAAGTCGAAGAGAGAATTTTTACTTTTAATTTTATCTTGTTTAGAAAAAATTAGATCCCTTAAAAGCTCTTGGAACTTTGTATGGTTTCGATAGAGACAAATCAAACTTCGCTCCACTGCCAGGTACTTGTACTACAACTTCAAACATTTGAAGAATTTTCAAGCCGAGCCGAAGTGGTGAAAAGTACACGAGACTTCGGTCGGATATACACACAACGCTCCACAAAGAAAATAAAACTTCGCAACGTACACGAACTTCTACACCTCACATCTAAAGCCATCAGAGTCTAGGTCCCGTATATATAGCAGGAGCGAGGCGCAGGCGAGCAGGTGATCGGAATTCAGCCACGACGGAATGGCTTTTACGCGCCAAGTGTGCGACTGAGAGATTTCGCCTGTCAATCATTGTCCGTGACAGTCGGGAGCTTGGCTATTCTATTTTATTCGGACTCGATTATGTCGAGACGCTATAAGTATCTTCGCTTAACCCAAATCCCGCGAAGGCTGTTTGGAGACGCGTTGACGGTTTTTTACTCGGAGAGAACAAAAAGCGAAGTAACTTTTGCGCGGTGCACAAAGCTTCCACGTATCGTCATTGATTCGCTTTGTTGTTATTGTTGGCAAACTGTATCCGCAGAAACGTAATCGCTCGAACCGCGTAACGTCATCGATCCTACTTCAGAATAAAAAAAAGACTGTATAACAGAACTCGAGCAACTTTTTTGAACACAGTGTGAAAGCAGCTGAACGTCATGAACGACGAGAAAGAAGAAGCGAGGCCCGGGCTCGCTCTTCTACACACGCGAATCTCTCTCTCTCTCTCTCTCTCTCTCTCTCTCTCGCTCTTTCCACCAGCTCACGGCTGGCTCTGGCATGAGCACGTCGGCTGTATAAATGCGAACGAGCTCACTCCTGCTGGCGTGCACACACGCACATACATACACAGAGAGCGCTGGCCGGTGCGGGCGAGGCTCTCTCTCTCTCTCTCTCTCTCGCTCGCTCTCTCTGGCACGTGAGCTAACGCTATATAGATGTGTATACATATAAATATATGTATGTGCGAGTGTGTGAGTGTCTGTGTAGCTATATACGTTGGCGCGCCGGGCCCCTGGCGAAAATGTCGATAACGAAAAACCGCGCGAACGAGGCTAGCGAGGGAGGGAACGAACGCTGCTGCTGCTGCTGCTGCTCTGAGCAACTACTATTCGCACGGAGAGTAGAAGAGGGAGAGTATAATATGTATGTAGTTGAATAGATGTATAGGGCATGTCTGTATGCGTGTACCGCCATGAGGAGAGAGAGGAGCTGGGCTCATGTACACGTCAAAATCTATTGGGGCTAGCCCCTGTGAGTACGGGAGACGTTCTTAGCGCGACGAGGATACGTGCGCGCTTTTCTCTCCTAAGGTCCTGCTCTCGTGGCTCTTTCAGACGAGTTGGCTGAGAAGTTCGAGATGGATGCTGGAGAGAAGTAGTGATGGTTGGGTGGTGTGCGTTTCGACGACTTAGCCGTTTTGTAGTTGTCTCGAAAAAAAGTAGAACGAGTAAATTTAAATAAATCTCAATAGACCGAAAACAGCACCTGCATGATATGATATACCTACATGCTACCGAAATCATCCAGCACATCGAACCAGCTCTTTAAATTTGAAATGGCCAGTATACATAGATAGCAAGAATTAGCTACACTTTCACGAAGCAGTGAACTGCAGCACGGAATGCTGCATGTGCAAGTTTTACATGTAAGTGAATATAGCCACTGGAAAAAACAAACGACAAAGAATAATTAATCTACAGCAGTCATTCATTGACTTAACGAAATCAACAATTAACGCAACTCGCCGAAGAATACTTCATCCGACATTTATTATTGATGACAATGGAAATTTGCAATTGGCATCCCTTTCTAAAGTTAATCATCCCAGGTTTAAAGTATGCTACCAACTAATTTACTACTCTGCTGCCGAATTTCTTTGAAAAAAAAATTTCAAACCATCTAAATCATCCTTCCTCGCCGCGAACGGCTATATCTACTGCCAACGCCTCGATACTTCGAAGCCGAAAGAAAAAAAGGTTCTCCGCCGCTAATATTTTTTTCTTCTCCCGCTCATGCACACCCACGCACTGAAAAATCAAGCCAGAGTCCGCGTTTACTATCGCTCGCGAGAAAACGGGTTACGACGACGGCGGCGGCACACGTGAGCTTCTCTCCTCCATCCCCTTTTGTTCGACTCTCTCTCTCTCTCTCTCTCTCTCTCTCTCTCTCTCTTCTTGGCCATATCCGCAAGAACCGCGCTTGCGGGTTATTATTTGGCTCGTAAATTTTTATTGCGCGCGCAGGACGTTTTTTTACGAGCCTCGCCGCCGACGCCCATTACGTCCTTCTCTCTCTCCCTCTCGCTCAAGATTCAGCCCGCGCGTCGCGCTTTTTTTCCAGAGGGAGAGAGAGAGAGAGAGAGAGAGAGAGAGAGAGAGAGAGAGAGAGCAGCCTCCAGGCGCGCTTATGCAAAAGTCGCCGCGTTTAACGGTCGCCGCGCGGACGATTGGCCTGCTTCGAGGCTTTTAATGACCCTCGCAGCAGTCGCGGAAAATCTCCGGGCGATGTGCGTGTGGAGGCTGGCGAAGAGAGGGTGATTTGTGATTACGGGTTTTCGGCAGAGGAATTATATACGAGAGCGGGGTGCGCGGGGGCACTTATTGACCTTCTGGTGCGCGAGTATATTGAAATAGGGCTATAGCTGCGATTTTAGTGCGAGAGGGAGAAAAAACGGCCGCTAGATGGCGTTCGTCGCTTCGATCATAATCCGCGTGAAAATTTTGTCTCGAATTTTGTATTCGAACGCGTACGTACTTATTTCGTATATATTTTCACGTCGACGTCCTCGTCCAATTTCCAAAGCTCCGAAATCCCATCAATTTTTCACCATTCACTGACTTTACGCGGCCGTGTCCTCTGTCCGCATAAAATATGCATCGTGTTCACTGGCTTTGAGTCTGACAGATGTATACAAAAAAGCTCTCGAAATGCAATACGAAGCTTTCATTATTACGACGCTCTTTCTCTCTCGCGCGCGGCGTCTCTGATAAACACGAGAATAATCAGAATAATCATGGTAATAATAATAACAACCTGCACCTTTCGACACACAATAATAACGCCGGCCGAAAGCTCGCGAGCACACGAGAACACCGAGAGCGCTGATGATGGAAATATTAAACAATATCGATATACCGAGCGAAATAATCGACGCAGAAAGCAAAGACTCGGCGTGAAGCTCTCGTTTTTCCCACGAGAAAATTTATCCATATAACCATCACAGTATATAAACCGCGGTAGCATCAGCCTCTCCGTTCTTCGAAGCTATATCCAACGATTCCATCACGCACAAAGCCGTTCGACATTAATTTACAGCGATGCAGCGGCAACGGCAGCAACAGCGGGAGCTTTGTGGGAACGCCTGGGGGATATAGTCATTACAGCGCGAACGAGCACGGCCCATCTCTCTGTCACCTCAGTGTCATCAGTGTAATGAAGCCATCTTGGCGTAATCAATGAGTGCCGCTCCTTTGTCCGCAAGCGCTCGCGTTAGATAGCGGCCGCTACCGCTGCTGGTGGTGGAGCGAAAATGCTGTTGGGTGCTCTGAACCGGCGGTAGTCGGGTGTTGGAGACGGAACGATTTTGATGATTGTTTTGGGGAGATGAGGAGGAAGCTGCACCTGAATGTAACGAGAGCGATTACGCGAGGCATCAAGATTCTCATATCCAGGATTTTAGTGGACGAGTAGCAGATTTAAAGATCATTGATTCACCTCTCGATCATAAGACACTCGGGCGGAACATAAGCGTAAGCAAAGTACCCCGAGCAGAAACAAGAGAGCGCAGAAACAAAAAAGTACGCCAAGAAGCTTCGATAAAGACAGAGCCCGAGAAGAGAAAAATAAAGAAGACGACACGACGAGTATACTTACAGCAGCAGCGAGCTTGAAAGGAGACACAGGGTTGCCGAGCGGCGAAGGCTCGGCTGGATCTTCGGGCTACGTGATGGGAATGCTAAGCAGCGCACGCGCGCAGAATATTCGCCGGCAGTCGAGATCGAGCGGACAAAAGACGGGCGCTCTCGCGCGCGCGCGATTGCCCTGCTCTTGCAGCTTGTGTTATATAGGTGTATACTTATACACTATAGCATCCGGACTGCGCGAAAGAAAGAAACTAATACCCGCCGGAAGAGCTTATTATTCGTGTGTACACACCGCGGGCTTGTCGTTATTAGCGTCGTGATCGAGGGGATTAGTCGGTTTAAAAAATTTTCACGCAGTACAGTATTATTCAAATCATCCGGACGCGTCATTTACTATTCATGAACGCATCATCGCGCCTCGTTACAGAGCATAATCCAGCGAACGAGTGGAAATAAAAAGGCACGAGCGAAAAGAAAGCTCGCGGCTCACCGAGACCCACCCAAGCGGAAAATCATTCAGAGCGTACATATAACGCACTCAACGCTCTGCATCGCATTTACAAATCATTTAGCGATGAATATACTTGCTGAAAAAAAAGCTCCTCTCGCGCACGAGGGATAGGTGCAATCGCGCTCACGAGTGGGCCGGCCGCGAAATTATATCCGCAGGTACACACACACACAGGCAGACGAGCTTTCCGAGCCATTGCAGTCGACGAGAAGCCGCTTGCGGCAATAAAATCGCCGGTCGCTCTTAAAACCGTTTGTGAGCTCGCGTCGCACCGTCCGATAACGCGATGATAATTCCTCGCTGCCCGAGAGCCAAAGTGCAGTTGCGTATATTATGTACATCGGGCTCACTTTATGCACGCGTGTGTGTACAGGGTCGTCGGTGAAATTCCGAAAATGTTTCGAGTGCGCGCGAGAATTCCGGCGCTGATGCTTTGTGGCTCTCTATACGCGCTGGGAATCAAAAGGTTTTGCCAAATTTTCGCGGGATAGCTGTAATTTTGACAGGCTCGCCTATTGCGCTCGATGCATGTGATTCTTTGCTTTTATCTTTGATGTTTCGACTCTATACTGTGTGGGTGGATTTAAAAAATTTTGTATACACCGATCAATGAATAGTTCGTAATAATTCCGCGCTCGCGTTTTGTTATACCCCGATGCTAATTCGCCGGAAAATATTGAAGAGGGCTTTGGTATAGACACGCGGTGAAATGAAACAAATGAATGGCACGGCAGCGCGCTGTAATAGAGGCAAAAAGAGAGAAGCATAATTAATCCCCGACAAAGTACTTCATTAACCCCTTCCCATATCGTTCCAGCGAGACACGAAAACAAAGCGTCGCACAAAAACGTTCTCGCGTCATTCCGATCACAATCCCCTCGCATATATACGCGCAAGATTCTAAAAATGCCGAGCATCGCGGCCGAAAAATCTTGCGCCTCCGGGAATAAAATCCCGATGCGATCGCAGTCGTTTCCAGCTCGACTCTCTCTCTCTCTCTCTCTCTCTCTCTCTCTCTCTCTCTCTCTCTCTCTCTCTCGCGCGCGCGCGCGCGCGCGGAATACCTCAATCCCCACAGAACGACGGCCAAAAATCGTGCGCCAGACTAAATGAAACCAATATACAGAGCGAGAGCGAGAGCATCATCATCCCTCCCAATGGCGAACAGAGGGAAGAGATGTGAGTAGAGAGCGACGAACGGGAAAAAAGAGATACGCACGCGCGCAAAGCACTCCGGGTAACCTAATACGCGTCCTACAGTCCTGAATTACGCGTGCGAGAACTTGCTGCCGCCGCTGCTGCTGCTGCTGCTGCTGCTGCTGGCGTATCATCTCTCTCACAGGCGGCCCGACGCTCTTTGCGAGTTTGTATATATACCTGCCAGGCGCCGGTGTAAGCTGCGAATTTTTGTTCGGATTTGTCAGAAGCACACGTTGTAATAACACGGGACTACTATACGCGTGTGTGTGGTCGTGTCTGAAAATTGATTTATCAGCGGTGGACTGCGTGTGCCTTGGAATATTTTTCTTTGAAAAGAACGTTTGCTGCTGCGGTGTATAGTCATGATTTGCGATAAAGCCGAGTAAGAACAAGTGCGCGGAGTCGAGGCACGTATTCCGCGAGGCGCGTTCTCCCAATGAAATTTAAAAATTCATCAACTTTCTAGAAAAGCACACGCACGAGGAATAAACTCCGCGTTATCTCTTGTATCACTTACTCACGGAGAGAGAGAGAGAGCGAGCTTTTAAAAACGTTCTGCTTGGCAATCGATGTTGCAGCGTGTGTGTGTGTGTGTGTGTGTGTGTGACGTGTCCTGTCGTTATCGTGTTTCTACTTTTGTTTTCTTCTTCCGATCAATCGCGGATCCGTGAGAGATGTGTCGCTGATGCGAAACAACATATTTTATTGTAACGAATCACGCCGAGGTACGCGTATACGGAAAAGCGGCAGCCGCGAACAGATAATACAGGACGGATGCAGTCCAGACGAGCCTCTCGATAAAGGCATTGAAGGCGAATACGTTGCGAACTTTCCGTGACGAGTGTATAATAGTATGCGACGTGAGTTTTTTTTTCATTCTGATATAACGTTTGCCATCGTAATTCGAAATTTCGACGGACTGAATGTGTTGCTACTAGTATAATAGAGAGAACAAAAAATTGATCCAAGCACATGACACAATAACGTCGGTTCATCGACACCCGCTCTCTCAAATCTCTCGAAGGCATAAGGCAATTCGCGCGTCGGCTCGGCTTCCACGGATGATGCAAATCTCGCTGGTAACGGACAAATCCCAACGAGTCTGGTATATATGGCGTAGTGCATCACATATAGCCGCGCCCCGACGGCGTCTATAATACAGTCCCGTGAAACCCTCCGAGCGACTACGACTCTTTTTGCACTTCTAATACTTGTCATCGCCCATCGGCCGCGGCAGTCTGGCTTCGGTCTAATCCTTTTCGTGAATCCGTCATTCCCACCAACCTCAACAGATAATCTTTTTCTCGCGCGACCCGTCGACTCTCTTTGTTCTCTTACTCTGCTGAGAGAGATTTTTCGGATCTAGATTGTAGCTATAGGAGTGTATACCCTTTTTTTACAGCTTAGCTCGTTGGAACGTGTTTGAATAATATACCTGATTGCCTGGCAAGATTGTGACGTAATTGTACTTACGTAATGAGATGGATTTATGAATGGGATGGTGTCTGAGGGACTCACCTGTAACAGAAATAGAAATATACGTGATTAGTGGAGTGTATTTTTATTTTTTCTCTGGATTTGCCTAATTCGGAATAAACAAGAACTGATTTCGTCCTTTGACACCGTAGACGACAACAGCTGCGAAATCAAAGACGAATCAGAGGCCGCAATTCAAGCAGTGTAGTGTGGCTAAGAAGGAGCAGTAGACGTTTCGTCTGAAGCGGAAGCCCCTTGTGCTCGCCGAGGGCCTATCAGCAGACGGTTCAGGTGCGATAACGAGGCTCGATTGCAGCGAAGCTGCATTTCAAGCGCACGAATCAAGTGCCGCTGCCTAATGCCTACAGTCCGACACGGTATAACACAAACATTTTTTCATCTCGAAAACAGCATTTGATTTCGCGAGCAACTGTTCATTTGCTTTTGTCTGTGCTGTACTCTTTTATTACTTTGTTTAAGCGACTATCGATTACCGGAATCAAAGCGCTCAAATTAATTGCAAAAAATGAACATGTGTAGGATAAAATATTCTAGTATGCAGAAACAGGCAAACTTAGGAGATCAATATCCAGCAAATGTACTCAGTTTAATTAGAGCCTTTTATTTGCTGATTCGATCGGCGAATAATGCAACGGAGAAAAAACGCGATCCGGCGGGCTTCAATTTTGTAAACACAGCCGATTGGACGGGGCGGCTAATGCAATCATTCGAAAAATAGTATACGGTGACAATCGAACGCGTGATTAAAAAGTGCCAACAATACTGCCAACCTAACGAGAAAATCCTAACTCAACCCAAAAACCACCCAGTTTTTCGCTGGAATATATAGAAACCGGATCAGCCGCAGAGGACGCGTAAAAAGCGCCGACCAACGAACACATATACAATACTATACCACACACTCTCTCTCTCTCTCTCTCTCTCTCTCTCTCTCTCTCTCTCTCGCATTAAAGACCATAGAGCCACTCGCGCTTGCAATAACGGTAATAAGCCGTAAAGCGTTTAAAAAGCAGTAGCTGCCGCCGTGGCAAAAAGACAACGTCTACCATCGCCGCCGCTATACACAGACATTTGCCACAGATGAATGAGCGGATGAATGGACGCGCGCGATCGCGTTCTCCACTTGGCCGCGGCGGTGTAGTCTCTCTCGCTCTCTCGGCGGCTCGAAAACGCGTGTTGCAGTCGCGAGGGAGGGCGATATCCGATACATCGGCTGTCTGCGAGTGTATATGTGAGCGCGAGTCCCCCTCCTACAGACCAATCAAATTTTATGATTCAAATCCATCTCTCGGTTGCGGGAGTGTATAAGCGAGCGATCGACTGTGTCCCGCTCGTCGCCTTGACCTATCGCAACTGTAGCGTGTGATATTGACACTTGTGCTGACTAGAGATCTTTATGCTAGAAGATCCCGACGATCTAGAGATCCTCGACTAGAGATGTGTAAAATTACCGCGATGTATGAAAACAAAGCATGAAACACCGCTCGAACTTTCGGCGTCTCCGGCTAGCGACGATAGGTGGCGCACAGGTGCTTTTCTACTTCCCTGACCAAAATCTGCTCGCCCAGTGCATAATATATAGCAGTGTGTCGCCCGTGCTAAAACTGCCTTCTTTGTGAGCATACTGCTTGAGCCGATCACGCTATAACTGCAACTGAGATATTATGGTACTTCTTGCTTTATGAACTTCAATTTGTTTTTCCGTTTGACAGCCTGAAGAATATAGGTTATGTGCATCGGAGACAGTTTAAAACTCCAAATATACCGCGTAGCAATACAGAACTCTCTTTGCTCCAGAATTTTCGAGCTTTCCCTCCCCGCGAGCGGACTTGTATAATGCACAACGTTTTTTTCGTTGCACGCGCAGGAAGCATCCACCAATCAGCGTTCGCGACACTGCGTCGGATATTTTTATTCGCCCACCTTTTCCGGCTTTTTTTCGTCGCTATACAGCGTGCCCCCCGTACATAACCTAGCTTCCGCGTTATAGAGAATTTCCGCTTGGAGTGATGCGCTCGCGCGCGCATCTGTATTTTTTTCCTCTCCTCTATACAACAATCTCCAGCGAAACAATGCGACCGTTCGCGCGCATTTTCGCGTCGCAAGAGAGAGGGGAAATCATAACCGCGGAAGCGCGTTTGTTGATTTTCGTCGCTCGACGCATTTCCATAGCCTGCGCCGACTTGTCGCACCGGAACTAAAGGCTTTCTTTGTCTGGCATCAAACGAACGCGAATTTTTCGGAAGACCGTGAGCTGCGCAAGTCGAAGAAAAGTGCGGTTAGGACGCGCGATATCGCGACTAGAATAGACTCGCACACAGATCGTTATTCAAACAACGCGGAAACTGGAACACATTGTATGCACGCGGCGTTGCGTAACCTAACCTAAAATCGCCATTGTAAACCGCCGGTGCAGCTTGGAGAGTCAGAAGAGACCAGTTTAAATATTAGCGTTAGGCTCGCCGAAAAAAGAACATATCGGGAACGGCATTGTGGAAAGAGGCGGATCTGCGTATATAGTGTACACCGACAATAGCGCCGCGGCTGCCTATATAGGTGTAATGACCAACTTAACGCAACGTCAGTTCGGTTGGCGTTTATTTGCGCACTCGCGGCGTTATTTGCGCGTGTGCGGGACGCCGCCCGCCGCTGCCTCGGCCAACTTATGTTAGCACGGCTTACTGATGTATGGCTGGGATGTGTATAGTTTTGGACTGTACTGCGGAACTCGATGCGTTTAGACAATCGAATCGAGGATTCGATGAGATGTGACGATCATTGCGCTAAACTATCTAATCGTGAGCTAAGCTATAGAATCCTTATACCTAAAAGTTTGGATCGCGCTTCATCTTGAAGCAGTTCCATTTGTTGTCTGATTGGTCAGTTAAAAAAGGGCGCGTTTACGGTTCGATTGCCGTTAGAGAAGCGTATAAGACAAAGCAGTTTTGGACTGGTCTTTTGCGAGCCCTTTCGTCACCGCCTAAGCTCTCCGTATTTGGCGTCTCTGAAAATAGATGGCGCATAGACCTTTTTCCATTTTCTTTATAAGAATAAGCGCTTCGAGCGTGCCACCATCAATGCTAAAACTGGCTTGTTTGGCCTGCTGCTTTGGTCGCTCATGCTGTAACTGTACGAAGCGCATCTGAGTCGCTAGTGAGAAGAAATTGTAGAGTATAACGGCCGCTTTAATTGATACGGAAAAAAAAAGAGAAACGAGTTCATCCAAACTACGCGCTGTCAAATAAAGCCATCCGTATCTATATACGCCCTACATCCAGCTGTAGAGCGAGCGATTAATCTTCATCTCTCCCAAAACAATCAGCGTGCGCGTCAGGTGAGAAAATCCGGGCGTTTAGCGCCCTCGGCTGTGCGGCAGTATCGCGTATACGGAGGAAAAAAAGCATCAGCCAGCTGCAGCGCGTGCTCGAAAAGGGCATCATCATACGGGTTATGAGAGAGAAATCCGCGAGCTCGTCCGCGAGTCAACATCTCCATTTCAAAGACACCTGTCATTCCCACTTGAGCCTCGGCGCGAGCGGTGCGCCTCGGCTGTATATACGCTGAAAATCAAATCCACAACGCGAGCGAGCGGGCTAAAGCCCCCCGAGAATGAGTGCGTTGCCCCCTACGTGAATCCGCTGCGCCCATTGACTGGCTCGCTGTGGCGGAATAANCCCCCTCCCTCTCTCTCTCTCTCTCTCTCTCTCTCTCTCTCTCTCTCTCTCTCTCTCTCTCTCTCTCTCGAGTCCTTAAAAAAGTGAGAAAAAGTGAGGGAGAATTCGTCCCCTTTGCGGCGATATACATACGCGCATCCCATCCTCTATACCACAGTGAGAGCATATAGCGGGTAATCGGATCGCTTTCGTCGAGTGTGCCGAGAGCATAAGGGAAGACGAAAACACACGGCGTTTGTGGGGAGAGAGGGAGGAAGAAAAAGGTAAATATAAACGTCATTACGTCACCGTAATAAAACTCCACGGCGTCGCTGGTTAACAAGCTAATCCCTCGCATTCCTGCCTGGCTTTTTCGATTCTTCTCTCTCTCTCTCTCTCTCTCTCTCTCTCTCTCTCTCTCTCTCTCTCTCTCTCTCTCTCTCTCTCCTCTTGGACTCCCCCTCGCGAGCGAGTGTATGGTACAGTATACCTGCGCGATGATCTCGAGACGGCCGGGAGAGGAATAATGGAGGAGAGAGAGAGAGAGAGAGAGAGAGAGAGAGAGAGAGAGAGAGAATGGGGGAGAGGAACAGGTTTAACGGCCCAGGGAAAACAGCGCGAGAGCCGTGAGTGTGTGTGTGCGTTGCAGGGGAGGAGAGGAATTCACGGCGGAGCAGCTGAGACTCGAGAGGACTTCGACACCGTGCGGGTGTATACGGAATCGGCGACCGATGCTGACGTGGTCGCGGAGATACGCTCTATGCTTGGGAGCCAAAAACTGAACGTTGGAGTATCGATGATTTGAATTACTGATGCTTTTGCACATCCTCGATAACAAAATATTTGCATAAAAAAAGTTAAACCAAACATTGATATTACCTACCCTGTACCTATACCTATATTTTTTATTTTGAAAAAAAAGGAAGAGCGGAAATTCACTTTTTCGACAGAAACTATTTACACAAAGATCCGCGCAGATTTTTAATTTCGAAACGTCGAGAACTGGTTTGTAGCTGACGAAGAGTTGCAGTTCAGATTCCAATTTTTAATAAAGTTTTCAATCCCCGCCGAAAAGTGGATACACCCTTGCATATACGCGGCTCCGGTTACACATTGTCAATCCCGTCGAAAATCGAGTAGTCCGTTACGTGCTGATACTCTATTTACAATAAAATGCACGATAGTTGCGGAATAGCTTATAATTGATATCAATATCGCAAAGTGCATAACAGATGATACTAAAGAGCCTGATAAAAAATGAAAGCTATAAATATAACATTATGCAACAAGGGGCGAAAGTAACAGATTTTTCCCACCCGCGGGTGGGAAAAATCTGCTACTTTCGCCCCGTGTTGCATATGTATTTTATTCCACTTTCGGCCGAAAGGCCACTATTTGAGCCTAAAAAGCGGGTTATATACAATTTGTATATTAATTTATTTATCTGCAAATTTGTTAAATTGTTTAAAAATTTTTCCCGCAAAATTTTACTTTTTTCCCGCAAATTTCACTTTTTTCCCGCAAATTTCACTTTTTTCCCGCTAATTTTACTTTTTTCCCACTAATTTTATTTTTTTTCTCGTTAATCTGATTTGCGGGAAAAATATGCTACTTTTGCCCCGCATTTCAGGGACAAAAAGTGGCCATTTCGGTCGAGTGTGCAATAAACGTTTGACTGGCCGTGTGTACTGCTTTGCATATTTCGAAATCGATGTGATATTTTATTACAAATTTTACGTTGGGGAAATTTTTTTATTAAATAAAGAGATGGTTATACACAAAGTGCGTACATTACACGTTTTACTGTATAAACTGATCGTAACAATTCTAACCTAAATTGTTATCTATTAACTGATATGCGCGTGTGTCATTAAGTATTAATGCGTGTAATCCACTTGAATTATTAAGCCACCAGACTACCAGAGTAGTTGACTACTATAAAATTTGTATTATACACATCGATAATCTGATAAGTACATATCGTTTATATTACAATTATGATAATGCAAAAGCTCTGTAATAAGTTAATCTCCCTCATCGAGTATAGATGCAAAATCCTGTATTTATGTAAAAACGAGTCTATAATCAACATTTTCCAACGAGAAAAGCAGAAACTCATCCCTAATCACGCACACTCACCTACGCCGCACCATCAAGCGACGGAGAAAAGACATGACCCTCGCGAACAAACAACAAATCTCCCCAGACTCCAAAAAAAAAAGGAAAAAAGATGGACCCAACGCCCGCACAATAATCCTTTCACTTTTCGCGCGGGCTGCACATAAATTTCCAAGAAAAATCATTCACTAGTTCAGTGGAGTACGACGACTATACGGCGTGTACGAAGTTTCGCTGGCAGCAGCAGCAGTGCGAGCGAGAGAGAGAAAGAGAGAGAGAGAGAGAGAGAGAGAGAACAAAGACGAGATATATATATATATATAGGGGGGGTTATGCTGCGGGAGGTCGTCCGGGGTGCACAGGCAGTACTTCTCTCTCGCTTGCTCTCTCCCCACCACTTTGCGTCGAGAGGGAGACGGAGATAGAGTCTCGAGCTCTCGCCGCTGCAAAACTCGGTCAAAGTCTCGCGTCTCGTCGCCTTGTGCGCTTTGGGGATTTGCTGCAAGGGTCGAGCCGTGGATCTCTCTCTCTCTCTCTCTCTCTCTCTCTCTCTCTCTCTCTCTTGTTCGTTCCGTTCGATATGTATACCTATATGTGCAAATCCACGGCCAAGTGGAAACTTCTCTGGGTCTAGAAGAGACAATTTGAAATTTGAAGGCACGCGTACCAGACCAACTTTTTTGGGTTCCTTAGGCCATCCAGAACACATCTGCTATATATATGGCAATGAAAAAGGTCAAAAAAACAGCCATAATTGATAGGCATATATACAGCTGATGAAACCAGTAAAATGTTAATATGAATTTTTAAAAACAAAAGTAGAAGAGAAGAGCTTTAATTTGAGGGTCGGATGGTTAAAATCGACCGCTCAGATCAAAAGTTATAAGGATTTTAAAAATTAGAAAAATCGATGATTTTCGTAAAAAATCGAAGTTTTCTTGATTTTTCGCTATTTTCTAGCCTAGACAACTTTTGATCTAAGCAACCATTTTTAACCCACCGGGGCTCAAAATTAAAGCTTTCTTCTGATACTTTGATCGTATTAATACACATTTTTCGATTGCGCCCCCAGACATTGAGTATCTACATTTGAGCAATGACTAGTTTTCTTTAATCTTTCCCATGTTAATTTCCCATAAGAGAATTTAAACTGCCCGACAAAAAAAATAAATATCTCGAAATCGCGGGAACGCAAAATTTTTCGTGTTCTGGATGGCCTAAGGAACCCAAAGGTTGGTCTGGTGTGGTACGCGTGCCTTCAAATTTCAAATTGTCTCTTCTAGACCCAGAGAAGTTTCCACTTGGCCGTGGATTTGCACATATAATATGTAGTGAGTCCGCTGAACGATCCGAACTGCTGGTGACGTGGCACCGCTGCGTATAAATCTTCGGACGAGAGTGAGAGACAGCGCCCTCTAGTAGTGGCTCGTACTTTATCAGGTCTGACTGTTGCCGCTGAAGTTTTTTGCTGGATGTATAGGTTCGCGGCTGAGATTGATTGGACGATGACTGTTTTAGATTGTGTCTTTTAGGAATGAATTTTTCGAAGTTTTGAGTAATGTCACACTTTGAAGTGAGAATCGAAGTAGGCATTAAGTTGGAGCGATATCGTTTTATAGGTTTTAGAGGCACGACTTGGGTTTTTGAGTGCTTTTAGGAAAATTTTCTGATTTTTTGGATGTTTAACGAGATACTGCCTTTGTTTGCATCTGTGCAAGATTAGAGCGAATTCAATTATATAGTTGTATTGGAAATAGATGAAGAGCCAGTCGATACGAGTTGTAACGAAAATTGTCAAAATTTCAGTTACTCCTATTCATTTTGAAAGAAAGCCGACAATAATAGTCGCATCGCAGAAACAGCTTTTGCGAAGAATTCGTGACGAACATTGTGTTTGATTGGCGATAAACTGGAACGTTGACTCGACGCTCCGATGCCGTTCCTTTTTTTATGTTGCTCATCACTTGGACAAATCAAATAACAAAAATATTAGCCTACGCTCTTATTTGTACGAGTCAGGTGTTATTTTAACAAGATACGCCGAGTGACCTGTAACAATATCGCGATAACACAACCGATGAAAACTACGCATCCTCCGATGCTCGTGAAACTACAGCATTCAAAAATGCAACCGGCGGCTGAGTCATCGCGATTTCAACGCAATATTTTCCTTCCCAATAACGACGCTTTCAACACGAAGTTTATTTACAGCTTTTAGCAAAAAAAAAAAAAAAAAAACACGTCATCGCAGACCGAAAAAACATGCATAGAAGCTGTCGGCCCCCAAATACCTATCAAAAGACTCTCTTAACGTTCATCCCTTAACACCGCCGCGCCACCTAGCGTTTACAGGCATTAGAAAAGCGTCGATGGCAAAGAAAGGGAACGTCGCGACACAGCGCTAATAATCGCGCGGCCGTCTCTCTGTTCCACAGCCGCTAATTCCCGTCATTAGCGTTGTTACGGTGAGAATGCACACGTACACATACAGAGAGAGAGAGAGAGAGAGAGAGAGAGAGAGAGAGAGATATCGCGCGGTGCGGAGTAAAGGGGGAGGTACGAGCGAACACGAAGATGGTATCGAGCGATAAGAGTCTCGCGCGCGCGTGAGCCATCGCGTGCAAAGCGCTTTTCTAAATGCCTCGAAGCGCAGCCGAGCGATAGGCCGCGGCGATAATGGCGGCGGCGGCGGATTATGTAAAACTCTCCTTGCACCTTACCTGCGCGCCCGCTTGGCTCGAGTACGTATGCATGTGTATTGCTATGTGTATGTAATATAGGTACGTGTAGATACTCGGCCTGGTCTCTCTCTCTCGATTTTTTTTCCACTATACTCTCTCTCTCTCGTGTCGCGGAGCCCCTGGCTGTTCTTTCGTTTTTTTTTTGCGTGGTTTTGCTTTTGTTCGAGCTCGGTTGGTCTAGAGCAGGACCCGGCTGTGCGCGGGACACGAAGCGAGAGAAAGAGAAAAAAAAGAGGGAAGCGGGTGGAACGATAAGGCTGCTCTCGTTGTTGCTGTTGGTTGTGCTGTCGTTGTTGTACGCTGGCTCTTGGAGAGGAGGTCGCGATGGAGACTTTGTTTCTACGAGACGGAGAAATTTGAACGTTGTTTTTATGAGAGGGTATTGAAGATTTGACGCAAGCCATTGTGGAGTTATTTGCCGAAAAGGAAACCGAAAGAATGGAAAATAACCGTCGTAAATTTGGAGCCTGGACTGAATCATCTAATCCCAAAAGTTGAAAACTTAATATTTATACGAGAAACCTTGGCCATACTCGGGAGTTGTCATAATCCCCCCTCGTTATATTTACTCATAGATGTGGATATTAAACAGAACTAATGCTTGCCTCTACATAATTAAAAACCGAGTGTGGTAAGTATACCGTCTGTCGACAGTGGAAAAAATTTCGCTACACCCAGAGCCTTGACTGTATCACCCTAATCTGCAGTCTGAAAATCTTCCAAAGACATTTTATTACAACAAACTTAAGAAACTATCTTCCTCAATTAAATTCGTCAAACATTTCCACGCCAAGATCCACCGAAGCAAAAGAAGCTTTCAAATTATACAGAGAAGGAAGAAGGGACGACAAGCGTAATTGCTCGTTTATCTGCGCTGACGCTCGCGCACACGTGTGCGTATGCGCGCGCATACATAATTCGATGAATAATACGGTTCGCTATCGTCTCGAATCTATCGGTGCGTTTATAGCTTCGTTAACGAGCGCGAGGTACAAATTACCCTCGTCGCGCCATCGAGCTCTGCGGTTTTCTATAAATTATATCATACCGACTGTATGGTGCTGACGTGCCTTACGTAACATCGCGCGTCTTCGCGAGTTTAATTTATTATTTATAGAAGCTTTTTTTCAATCGGTTTTGCGCATAGGGTATCGCTTTACATGGGCGTACATTGCACCTTTGTGCGGTAAACGTATTGAAGTTGAGTACTGGCAACGACTTTTTTCATAGCGCTTGCGTTTGTAAAAAAGTTACGGACTAAAGAACTCGTTTTTGTAGGGATTGAAACGGATGAATATTTTATTAATAGAGTTACGCTCCGTTTTATTAAAAATGTATGCCTCGTTCTCTCTCTGCATCCGTTTAATTATTCCGCGAATAGCTCGATGGTTATAATGCAACATTTTCGTCTTAATAATTCGCAAGATCACAACTTTGTTGAAATATCTATATCTTTCTACGAATCGGGTTACTGTACATCAATTTCTATACCCATGTCGTCGATTTTCATCGAAATTTATAATTAATTTTGCATTATTAATGCGCAGTATGTAAAAGCTCAAAAAGTATGTGAGAAAATGTCGAATATGCCGAGAGGAGAGAAAAGTTTAGCTCGTCGAAGCTCTCCCCCGAATTTTCTCTCGTATAAATTTCAAATGCAACGGAAATATTCGCGGAATCCGGATTGTTTCGCTCTTCTTTTCAATTCCGTTGCCGAATCCGATCGGATAGTCGGAAACGAGGTCGGAAAGCGCACGGCTTTAGCTAACGATTCCGGAAATTTGAGAATTAGCGAGTTTACACCAGTTTCTCATCAAAATCATGTTCGTATAACTAAAAATGCCAAAAAAAGCATTTCCGTTTGACGCATTCCACCAGAGCAGTCCTGTAGCACGCATTTCTCTCTCTCTCTCTCTCTCTCTCTCCCACAACAGCGTCACACATTGCAACAGCAGCAGCAAAGGACAAAGAAAAAGACGAAGAAAAAAAAAACACACACACACACACACAGAGAATATTTCGCCAGCTGCTGGCGCTCGCGTATCCCGCTTGACTTTCAGAAAAGACAGCGAAGGTGGCGGCGACGGAGTGTGTCGATCGTATTCGCACTTATGCATGCATGTGCGTCGCCGTCGTCGCGGCTCTGCCCGTATAATGGCCCGACACACGTACAGACTTCGCCGCTATTTGAAATAGCGCATGACATCAGCCGACGGCGGCGAGCCGTTGCTGCACATATGTATATGTACGCGCGCGAGAGTCAATAGAGGCTCTCGGAGCCCGTCGGACCGGCACTTTTTATCATCAGAAGCGGCCAATTTCTGCTTCGCTTTTGTCAGATGCTGGGATTTGGGGTAATGTTGTGAACAGTGCCACCTAGCGGTGATCAGGTCTTTTTTGCAGGAATCGCGTTATAGGATTAGGAATAAAAAAGCGTTTATCATTGTATATTTGTCTTCGATACGATAAAAATCTTGGTGTTAAAACTTACGCAACTGATGTGATTAATTAAGGAAAACAACCAGTTCCGAAACTCACCTGCAACAGAAAAAATAATAAAATCGTGATTAGATGCATGAACGTAAATAGCAAACGACATATGCAGCAAAAGTTTAAGCAATTTTTTTACAGTGGGAAATTACCAACGATCGCTAAATATTCAAATAGGAAACGTACGGAACTGTCAGTTCTATTTCCAATTGATTAGATTACAAGTATATACTATCGACAAATCATTTCTCGCGGGTCACTCGCGGACCAAAAGAAATGTCGACTAATTTGTAACTGCGTTTTTTGCAACCAACGCTTTTTATAACGAAACAAATCGCAGTTACGAATGCAAATCACCGCGCGGTTATAACATCGATCGGCAATTAAGTTTACTTAGTAATCGAAATTCAAATGTATACACAGCATAAGGAATGCACATCCTGATAGTCGCACTTATAGCACTATACTGATAGATTAATCAGCGGATAGCGTATCCACCGCAAAAACTAATTATACTCGATACATACACCCGCGATGCGGACAAAAAAAAGGACGAAGCGCACGCGACGACGATTGAGTTTTCAAAAAGGAATATATTAAAATTTTTTGCGCTCTTGCGAGCCACCGCCGCCGCGCATATATCGATTCATATAATAAGTGGAAAATTTATAGGTTACGAGCCATTAACCGCGCTGCACGTGCTTCAGTTTAAAAATAAGTCGCGCTTTCGAAGCTATCGGGCATCATTCGTATAGAAAAACCATTTAATCGCTTATAAAATTGATACGCGAGCGTGAGCTTCGCATAATACGAGGTATTAGTATTTATATCATCGTAATATCAACAATAATTATAAGCTGATTACTATATGCACCGAGAGAGATTAAATCAATCTCAGCCGTGTAACGAGATGATGGTACTCGAAATTTTCAAGAAGAGACTTTATTTTTCTATTATACCCTCTTGTAAATTCAATCGCGATGTCCGTTTATTAGACGCGTTTGATTTATTATTCATCATCGAGGTAATGAGATGTCTAAGTCGCTAATGTTATACGCCTTTCGATAGACTGTATCATTTATGTATCTCCGATGGTGTTACTATATTAAATTAGCAGCCGGTATCTATAATTTTCTACCTGATCTCGCGGTTAACCTGTAATTTACTGGTTTTTTTTTTTGGTGAAAAGCGACAAGAAGTTATAAGTATATAGTACATACACCTTACACATAGTCAGTTTTATTTTTCAACGTGACATAACTCCGTGCACTTTTCGCGCTCGAAGAAAGTACCATTAATTTCAGGAGTAAAAAATAAATTAAATTAAATCGCCGCCGCGATGTTCTCTCTCGCCCTCATCCCGAAAAGCTATATTTACCCCCGATCCCAGACACGAAAAATTTATCGCCTACAACGATGCTCTCGCAACGCGACGAATGGAAAAAAATGTATCAAGTGAAAAAAACGCGCTTCTATACGTAAACCACCGACGAACATCCGCAGTAGAGAGCAGCTGATTCAGCGAGTCTCAAGGTCAGCCCATCCGCAGAAGAAGAAGGAGGAAACGTCCGCGTATGATATTTCCAGGTAAACCCTCGGGGATTTAATATTTTTCCACTAGCACACATAGCCATGTGTAACAAGGCGCGCGTAATCACGACACATCGGAAGCGACAGTCAGAAGCAGCAACAGCGACGTCCCAATTTTCCGAAGCTCTTATCTCCTATCTCTCGGGAGACGCGGCGTCGCGCACAGTCGTGTCAAGGTCTCTCTCTCTCTCTCTCTCTCTCGCTCTGGTCGGCTCGAAACAACAGAGGAAAAAAAAACGAATGTAACCGCAAGAAACGGTGAGCGAATTCTTCTTATCGGTCCGGCGCTGCGGTAGAATAATACGATCACAACCGCGATGATTCATTCCGACGCTGAATAACCGCGCGCCCTCTGCGAAGAAGGGCGCCGCTGCATTGTTTACGCTCTTGCGAGTTTGCACAGCCGAAAAACACGTCAGTCTCGGTCTCGCGGATTCGTCCGAGTATAAATAATGCAGCAGGAAATCGTGAGCGAGTTTTAGAGAGAGAGACGCATAGAAGCCGAGGTGAGATAGGCTGGAGCTGATAAGGGCTCGCGGTTGTGTGTGTGTGTGTGTGTGTGTTGCTAGGCGCGTCAGGAACGGTCTTCGGACTCTTGTGCCGCGACGAAGTATTTGTTTTTTATGCAGGTCGATGATGTTAGTATGACAACTTCTGTTGTTACATCGGCTGTCACAGAACAGCGAACAGGAGATAAGAATAACTCGATTAGAATATATACTAATCCGAGGAGAGTTTGCTCTAATAACAAGAATTTAAAGCAGCGCTAATTATTCTGGCACATAATAACTCTCGAGCTACATTCATTTTATACATATTATCGCTAATCGCGCGCTATACACACATACGATTATCGCATTCGAGTATCCGTAGAAGAGCCGTCTAGACATTTGTACAAATTGAATAAAGAAGATACAGCACATTTATACGAGCTGTGCTCTACGTATTCGCAGCTGATAAAGGCCCCTGGAATAAAGCGCGTAACGCATCGGAATATGCGACCGATGATAAAAAGAAACCTCGAATTTAAAACCCAGAAGTGTCAATCTCGATGCTCGACCACTTGCGCAACAGACACCCCGTGACGGTCGAAGCTGTTAATTTCATATAGCGATTCCATATATATACATCGCACGCTGTGCTACACACACGCTACACGTATAATACATAGACAAGCCCAGGGACGTCCCCGCAAACGAGCCATGCGAATAACGCACCGAACCGAGTCGACGCGCTCGAGTCTCCGAGTTTCGGCGTCTCTCTCTCTCCTCTCTCTCTCTCTCTCTCTCTCTCTCTTTCCCTCTCTCTCTCTCTCTCTCTCTCTCTCTCTCTCTCTCTCTCTCTCTCTCTATACTTACGCCCGCGCGTGAGTGCGATGTCGTGCTAAGCCTGGGGATTATTCCTGGCGCGGGCGTATTTTTATCGTCCTCCACAGGCCCGTTCGCCCAGAGCCAGCGGATCTTCTTTCTAGAGCGAGCTCCGACGCCGCCGCGTTTATTCTGCGTGTGCGAGCGATGCGTTCGTGAAAAAGTACGATGCTTTCACTCTCACAATTTTTTTTTTTGGCTTTTGCTTTTGGAAAGTTGGGAGTTTTGAAGTATGTGTATAGAGGCGCCAAAGACTGTTTTAGCCGTGTGAGAGAGATAGTTACGTAAGTCGGTTTCATCGAGGCACGCATAGATCTTTGGGAGTTTGTCGTAACTATGTGCAACAAAAAATTAGCGTTCCAGAGGGCGCTGGCGTCGCGGATTCGAGGACGCCTTTTTTAGCCTCTCGCGCCTTACGAACAAAAGCGAAGTTACACCGGCTTCCTCACGGAACCACAACATTTGGAATCTGCATAGGTGGCGTGTGCTTGCAAAAATAAAAAACAACTGAAAAAAAAGAGAGCGCGTACACGCGAGAGGGTACGATACGCGTGTGGAAAAATAAGGAGTACAGAAACGCAGTCTGTCTTCACGAATATAAGAGAGAGAGAGAGAGAGAGAGAGAGAGAAACAGCCGCGCGAGAGCGCGTTACGAAATCGCCAAGACAAGTGGACCGGCGGCGAAGAGGAGCTCGTTCGACGAGCTTTCTACCTCTCTCTCTTTTACTTGTTCCGAGAGTTTTTTTTCTCCTCGAATGCGCGCTCGCGAGCACGAAATTCCTCGTTGCGTCTTTTGTTCTTGTTCTCCTCGAGGATAACTACTCCGCGTGATTTTTTTTCCTTTTCGTCTCGGGAAAGATTTCTCGCGAGACGGCGACATTTTTTCGACGATGCCGGTTGGTTATATGACTGTACGTGACTCGTTCTCAGCTATATACAGTGTGTGTAGGGTATATGATTGGATTTTTTGGGGCGGGACGCGCCAAATTCAAATTCGAAAAAAACATCCAATCGTTACGCAACACCGGACAGCAGTCGTTCGCCTCACCGAAAAACTTCGAAAGATCAAAACCCGCACCGCAACGCCGAGTCCGTCATACCAGCACGTACATCCAGAAACTCAGCGGCAGCGGCAGCAACGCGAGTTTCCCCGTCGGCCCGTAAATCCTTTATATGTCCTTGTCCCATCTAGTTTTCGTGCGGCTTATTTTCTTCGGTGCTGCCGCCGCTGCTGCTCCGTGTATATAGGTATATTATATATATAATATATCTCTCTCTCGCTTCTTTAACGTTGTCTCGTTCCTTTCGCTCGGCAGTTTAGCTCCGGGCTAAAATAAAAATGTGACGCGCCGCGATTTACGCAGGCTCCGACGCGACTGTTAAAAGTTGCGAGCGCGCGCGCGCGAGCGAGCGTGTACTGTACAAGCTGTTGCTGTGTTGCTGCGCTGCCTTTTTGTTTTTTACGCCCGGCGTTGTGTGTATGGTTATACCGCGGGCTGAACACGAAAATTTCGCGCGGAGCTGCAGAGTGTGCTCGTGTGTTGCTGCAGCGGCAATTTGGGAGGCGAGGCTTCGAAGGACTATATGCTCGTACTTTTCGAATGCATAGGTAGTTTGTTCTTGTTGATTGTGCATATTGGTCGAGGCGGTTCATGCTGAAACGTGTGGCTGTAATTAGCCAGGGCTATTACATTTTTATTCGTTTTTTTTTGCGCAGTTCCACAGTCGGTGTAACAAAAGAATTTTTAAAGCCGCTAAAAGGAAGGCGCGTGTTTTTGGCGTTTGGTATTTTTTCAGCAAAAAGCGTTTTATGGTGATTGTGCGATATAGTCGCATGTGTAGTTTCATCGATTTTTGTGTCTATATCCTTGAATTTTCGTATTCGACTGTAGCAATAGTAACTGAGGAAAAAAATTACGCCCTATACATTATTCTACTTTAACGCTCCAGATAATTTTTAAAACACATCGATTAATTTTACGTCTCTATAAAATTGACACTCGAGCACGAAAATGAAAAAAATTGCTTCAAGTGCCTCTCACACTTGAATTATATTTCAAAAAGTCCAACTTCACAAATCAAACGCGTTCGCGCAAAAAGAAAAAGCAGCGAACAAGACGCCGCAAGAGCATCGATATACAAAACAATCGCGTCAAAACAAGCACGCTCGGCTCGCGAAGGGAAAAAAGCGTCGCGAGTAATCGACGATATACACACACCGGCACACGGCATCACCCCGTAATTGAATCATTCTCGCGTGGCGCATCGTTTTTTTGCTTCTCCTCTCTTTTTCTCTCTCTCCGACCCCCTCGACGACACGGGGGGACGCATAACTTTAAAAATTCCCGCTTCTCCCAGACGGCCTCATAAAGAATCGGCGCGTGCCACCGCTCCTTTATCTATACATACACACACACACGTACATACAAAAGAGAGAGAGAGAGAGAGAGAGAGAGAGAGAGAGAGAGACTCGGGGTGCAGGTGCAAAAAAGAGGAGTGACTCTCTTTCTGTCCTGTTATTAGCGTCGTTAATTCAATCGGATCTCGATCTCTCCTGGAGTGTCTGTGTCTATACTTATACGTATATAGTATAGAGGCGCGCACACGACAAATCGTAATGCGAAGCGGTTGGTTTTTTGCTGCAGCGCCGGCCAATTACTTCCGCTCGAACCCTTTCCTCTTGCTGGCCCGCTCGCTCACTCGTCTTCTTCTCCCTTTTCGGTCGGCCCTTTTTTGTACGCGGATCGAAATGGAGAAGCTGGAATTAATCCGAACACATGCACACACACACACACCGGTGAGCGGTAGGTGACGCCGGTTACGCCTCTTGAGGTGTACCCCTTTTTATATGTGTATACGTGTATGCTCTCGGCTGTGTGATTATGACGGCTCGAGTGTATTGAACTCGCAGGTGGTATTTTTTTTGAGCGTCTGTAACTTGTGATACGGTTTTGATTTTTTTTTTCTAATTACTTGAATATACATTCTATCTAGTGGTCAAAGTAAAACTAGACTTTTGAAAACCGGCGATGTGGAATTATAAAGCGTTTGCTGAATATTCGGAATCGTGATATACAGACGGGCGTCACCGCACTTTCATCCAGCGGCTCGATGAGAAATACCTTTGCCGAAATTTTTCGGAACGAAACGAAACTTTCGGCGCGCGTCGAATTTCAAATCGGCGAACCGA
Organism: Pteromalus puparum; assembly: GCA_012977825.3. Classification (NCBI taxonomy): domain Eukaryota; kingdom Metazoa; phylum Arthropoda; class Insecta; order Hymenoptera; family Pteromalidae; genus Pteromalus; species Pteromalus puparum. The sequence goes on from CM053170.1 coordinate 64,986,396, forward strand.
AAACTCTCGTGGAAGCCAATTTGCGGCTGGCGAATGTAATTTTCCCTCGCGTTCACGTTATACATATATAGCTATGCGCGCTTCGACTTTTACCGAAAATTGAGAATCCGGATTCGAAATTAGAAGTTCCGCTGAACCGAGGCAAGAATCGAAGATTAAACTGCGAATTTGCGAACGAGATCTCGGATATCCAAAAAGCGAAGAGACAAACGAGAGACCGCGCGAGAAAAAGGGAAACTGCACGTGGTAAAACGAGGCTAAAGCGTCGAGATAAACACCCCCGGGAGAAAAAGAAGTACACAGGCCAACCGCAAGAAGTAGGCGGCGTCGTAACGGCCCCGAGATCATAAGCCATTATCGGGCCCGGCTTCGCAGCAGCCACTCATCATAAAAACCGCCGCCGCCGCCGCCGCCGCGCGCCTCGCGTATAAAGTAAGCGTCTCGCCGTTGCACGCGTCATATTCTTCCCTTCTTTAACGCCGCCGATCGAGATCGAGCGAGAAGAGCGAGATAAGTGAGAGAGACAGCTCCGATAAGCCCTTGGACCCGTCGTTCGCGATTTATCAGCCGGCCACGTGGCCATGTGTTTTTTTTTCTCTTCTCGTGACGTGGGTATGTCGAGGGGGTCGTCTTCTGTCTGTCCCGCGGGAGGTTAACAGGATCGTGGGTGTCCAGTCCACACGTCCTACATTAATTATTGTGGGTGCGATAACACAAAAACACGGCGGTCCTCTGGAAGGGCAAGGGAACGAAACCGTAGTACGGCTCTTCCGGGCAAACGACGATGATTCTCCGCAAAATGCATCTCTACTGCGACGTAATGCATGTGTTCAAGGAAAACTTTTTGCTAATTAGGTAACTCTCGGACACACAGACGCAGAGAAGAATGGAAAGTACATGATGAGCAGGTGTAGAAGCTATAATTTGGCGCGCGGCGGCATGCGAAGGTCTTTAGAATTCTTCTTCATCAGCGGTGGAATGAATACATTGATGCCACACACACACACACACACACACACACACACACGCACGCACACAGACAGACAGACACACACGAACTACGCTAATACGCGATATCAGAAAGGCCAAGAACGTCGATTTTTCTCTCTCTCTCTCGATCGGCGTCCCTAATTTATATACTTTATGCGTCACATCGTGAAATCGGTCATTAATTTTCATACAGCGAGCGAAGCGCACGATAAACATTCGGTAGGAATATACCTACTCGCGCAGCGAAAATGCGGGAGTAGCATCGCAGAGAGAAGAGAGAAAAAACGAAGAAGGCGAAGAGAATTCCCAATTGTTATTCCGCGGCGCGTCGACCGTAACCTCTACTCTCCTCCTGCGGAGAGCGACGGCAAGCATCAGGAGCCGATTATGCGAGACCGCGAGGCGCGCCGATTTTTTCGCAGCGGCAGCTATGTACCGATAGTCGCGCGGGTATACGTGCAAAATTGTACGTCTGGCGTACGGCGATCTTTATCGAAGCTTATACATTCTCCGTCTTTGTCTAGTAGGAACTGCGTGAACGTGATTTCGCTATGTATAGGAAGAAAATTATGCGCCGAGACGATGCTATCGCATCAGAAGATAAGTCGTTGCGTTTAGGAACGGACCTGTTTGTAAATTCGAGATTCTTCGAGCTATACTTCGTATACAAGAGAGAGAGATAGGTTAGTCGAGGTATTTTTACCTCTCTAGTTGGCAGCAGGCCCGAAGAAGCTCCGTTAGCGTGAAAAATTCTAATCACACCACACACTTGCACACGCATTATCGCGAACAGATGGCCCGGCGTACTGTAACCCGATTGCAACACTGCCAATCGCTTTCCCTTATATTCACGTAACAAAAAACCGTTTCTTCTCAAAAGAAAAGCCCCTATACGAAGAATTCAAAAGAGAAGGTGCTGCTCCTTTCTTTTCTCGAAGAGAGCCACGGATCAGCACGCAAATCACGAACGCTTTCGGCAAACGGGCCGTGCACTCGCTGAATTATAGAAGCCCAAATATTTGCTCGCTTATCTTCCGCTAGATTTGCGCTCGCGCGCGGTCTCTCGGATTGTTTAAACGCTCGCGCGCGCGCGGCTGTACACACGTGAACTTAAGATGCGCGCACCTGTCGTGTATACACGTATTTATCGCTGTGGTGGTATGTACCCGGTGTGTATAGGTGTTCGATCGATGCGACTCGGAGTTGTTGCCTCCGAGAGTCTTGGGGGGAGGGGGGGGGGGGCTGAAAGTGTCCGAAACAGAGAGCAGAGTGTGCTGCTGCTGTATAGTGTAGTAGTTCGGGAGCAAAAGTTTTCAAACGTGTGTTACACGCCGCTATCGAGAGGTTACTGTACAGTTTTTCGTAGTTCCAAGTTGTTCAGAGCTTTACAGCAAAAAAGAAAGGCGTGAAACCCCGTCGGCCAATCAGTCCTGGCGTTCCCCGTTCTTATCCACCCTACGTACAACTCTAGCAGCCAGGCTCGCGTGTCAACGCCTTAAAGAGCTACATTTTCTGCAGAGAGCCGTACACCTCGTCTCTCTCTCTCTCTCTCTCTCTCTCTCTCTCTCACTCCCCTCCTCGTTTCTCTTTTCTGCATTCGCACTCGGCGTGCGATTCGCGCATCGATCTGTTCGACTCGACGCTCCTCGGTGTATATAGTATATACCCTCCCCCCCTTCCCCGCACACAGTATATACGCTCGAGTCCCCGGTGCGATTGTTCCCGGCGCGCGAGCAAGACGACGAAGACACGCGGTTGGTAAAAGAGTAGGAGGAGGAGGAGGTATAGAGAAGAGAAGCAACGAGGGGATAGATAGAAGAAACGAGAGAGAGAGAGAGAGAGAGAGAGAGAGAGAGAGACCGCGAGTGTGCGACAGTCGGAGAAAAAGAAAGGAAGAAGAAGAAGACGACGAGGAGGCGAGGGAGGATTACGGCGACGGTGTGTAACAGAGAGAGAGAAAGAGAGCTCCGCGTTCCGACGGGGGGAAATGAGGAAAAGTATATGTGGCTGCTGCAAGCAAAATAGAAATGGATGGACGACGTCTTGCCTCGTTTATTTGTGAGGCGTCGGATGATTCGTTGTTGTTCTTTTTTTTTCTTTTTCAGTTGGATCATTGTTTGGGAGGTTAAAAATGTAGCGCCTCAGCCGTTAGCGAGCTATTATTGTACAGGAGCGCGTGAGTTCCGAGAAATGCTCACGGGCGTGCGTATTCCGCGGATTTTGCAATCGAGCGGTTTTTCGGAAACGAGTGAAAATAAACGCGAGATTGATGATCCGGTGTTAACTACAATAGTCATGCGCGCTCGTGAAAATCTCTAAAAAGACACTGTCTCGCCTCGTCTTTCTACCTATATCAATCCAGTCTATAGTTGTATAGACGAGACGAGCGAGAAAAAAGCGGAGGTCGCGTGGTGGAAGCCGTCCCGATAAAAGCTGACACGTACATAAGGGGAGAGAGAGAGAGAGAGAGAGAGAGAGGGAGCGCGAGGAGCGGCCGGCAGTATTTTCGGCTTTTATCGCGAGGACGCAAAGCTGCTGGCGAGATAAGACGAATCTCGCTTCCCCCGTCCTGTGTATTATACGCGTATACGATGCCGACCTTCGCTTTCTCGTATACCAACACGTATACGTACAGTGCATGAGCTTCGAGAGAGGAAAAAATACAAGGCAGATAATACTCGCGCGTAGGGGTTACGTAAAATCAACGCTGCGATAAGTAATTCGCGGTGGCTCGAAGTGCATCGATGACAACGTTCGCCGTTTACGTGGATATGCGAGAATAACCGGGCGTGGAAAAAAATTGACTCGGAACAAAAAAACGCGCAATCGCGGTCCATGAAACGCTTCATTAAATCATCCGCAAACGCCAGTTGCACCGCGTACACAGACTGCAGTGCGGAGAGAGCCGATGCACACGGGGGATGGGAGTTTTCGCGCGCGCGTTACATCGGCGGCTATTGTATCGTGCGACGATTCGAGCAGTGAATTCCGCTGATCGACGTTTGATCGGCCGCGAGCGTCAATCAATGAGTTTGTTTTTTTCATCGCGCGACGCTCGGAAATATAGTTTTGCCAAGTGCGAAATTGTAAACAATAGTCACGTGACTGTTTTTTTACGCGAACCTTGCCGAGCGTTGTGCTTTTTACGGACTGCGGAGATGGACCTAAACTCAAATCCGCGAAACTTCTTCCCACGCGAAAAAAAAATTAGCAACCGGTGCATCAGTAGAGGCGAGCGTCACGCTTCGACTGTAACCAAGTCATTCTCCTCGCGCTCGCGCGTCTCGAATCTGCATAGAAAAGCCGCTCTCTCGCGCGCGGCCTTCTCCGCTCGCGAAAGAACGACGAGTCGTCCGGCGAGTGAGCGCGAGAGAAGAGAAAGCTCCCGAGAACGTGCTGTGTGACCCTGAGAGTACGAGAGTGTGAGAGAGAGAGAGAGAGGGGGACATCCGAGGCTCGCGCTGGAGCCTTTTCAGGCTGAACGAGGCAGTTTTGGGAGAAATCGCCAGCGCGATAGCGAGGATCAGGCAGATCGTTACGAGGTCTGGGGGATACGATTTTTTTTCCTCTTTCGGCGCGGAACTCTGGGAAATTTTCGGGGAAGAAGGGATTGGAAAATGAGCGGGATTTGGCTGAAAGCTTCTTTTGCTGGATTTCACCGAGAATCCTGCCGCTTATAGTATGGATAAAAAGTCTGGGGTCTGGGGGGCTCGTTCCACTGCTGTGCAGTGCTGCCAACTGTATTTTAAGGTGGTGACGGTGCGCCTTGACCTTTCGTTCGATGGTCAGTGCACACCAGTACAGGATCTAATAGAGAAGAACGTTGTGTTGTATACAAAAACCCTCTCAAGCACTCGAAATGCTCCTCGCGAGAAAAGCATAATACAGGACTCCTCCCAGGTCCGAAAGTCTCTCCGCAGCGCTTAAACCCGTCCGTTGAGTCGGAGCGAGAGAGGAAGAAAAAAATCGCGCGCGAGAGTGACAGAAAAAAAGGAGAGGCAGAGGAGAGATGTGCATTGGCCGAGCCTCGAACCCGAGGAAAGAGGTCAGCGCCGAAAAAAAGCAGCCGAGAGAGAGAGAGAGAGAGAGAGAGAGAGAGAGAGAGAGAGAGAGAGCGGCGGCCATGTAACGCTACGGTTGAAATCTCCGAGATTCCACGCCAGCTTCTTTTTACCCGAGCTGCTGCTGCTCGGCCATTGTCGTTGATGTGCTCTCGCGCTTTTTTTTTTCTTCGCTCGCTGTATATACGGCCGATTATATCCTCGGGAGTGAGAAAAGGGAATTTCTTTTTTCCAGAGAGTTTATTAAATTTTGCTGCGAGCACGTGGGGTAATTGCTTTCGCGACGCTGCTCGCGTGTTATTGTTTTGGTGGAAGGTACATGGGAGAAGAAGAACACGTTTTTTTATGCGATGATAAAGAGTTTTATCGGAAGAGCAAACTGGTGTTTTGATTGATACGTATAATTTTAGAGACGTAAACAACAACAACCGATGTGGACGGTTTGCAAAGATACGCGTGACCTTGCGCGGTAATTCACAACTTTTAGGCGATACAGAATTGTAACGGTTGGAGCGTATTTTCAAACTACTTCGCGAGCTATTTATCTCCAGACGCTCGCTCGTGAAACGGGTTAAACGAACTGTGCACTAACGCAATTTTCATTCATCGACTTGTTTGTACGCTCGTTTTTTGCCTCGTATAATAGAAAAAGAACGAGCGATTATTAAATAACCAACTACAGCGTAAAAAAGGAGACGATGCAACTTTTCGTACGAGTGCAATAGCGTTGCGTAATTGGCGCATATTGCCGAGTACACAATTTTTTTTTATCTCGCAATAAATTATGATAAGGCCGGCGTTCAAGTTCACGGCTTTCTCGAAAAAATTCGCTTCTTGATAATTTTTTATAATTCCTTTGCGCATCGCTACTGTATAGAACGTCTAAATATACGTCCAGGTTGATGCGAAAAATTGACGGAAATTGAATCAGCGGAGAACACGCGCGGGTAATTCAAATAAATAATTCACGCTTATGAGTAGTAGCTAATAGAAGCTTTTCACCCGTCCATCGATCGATATCCTCTCCTAATCGAATCCACAAAATTCCGCACACTACCGCGACGTTTTCCCGGAAAAAGTTATGCACTCGCGAGTTCTCTCGTCCTTGGCTCTCGAGCAAAACTTTACGTGCATCGCCGAATTTCCGCTTAAACTGCACTGGCTGACCCTGACGCGAGATGCAGCTCTCCAAACAAGGGCATTTTCGAGAGAGACATCCCCTCTCGCGCGAGCTGGTTATATATATTTTCTCGAAATTCAACACTGAAAATACGCAGCATCATCTCTCATGGAAGCTTTAAATCCGAGGAATAAAAAAGCGCGTAATGTGCGGGCGTCGCGCCTAACGAGCCGAGTTTGTTACGGGCAATCGAGGCTCGACTGTATTATATACGTATGCATATATCCGCGCACCTGCACCACGAGAGTCGATTAATTCGGGGCAGCGACGCGATATTTTTATCTCTCGCCCACCGTCGCTGTTTTTTCACCGGCTGTACGTAATTTTTTGCTTCATCACCGCGTTTTTCACTCTCTTTCTCCCTCCCGCACAGTCCTGCAACGACGGCGACTGCAGCGCTAGTAATATGCATATAGCGTACGTGTTTACATTTGGCTCTGGACGGTGATTCACGTGTTCATTGTATCGCACCGGCGAAATCGAAGGTCCTTTCTTGCGAGTGCTTTGCCGTTGAAAAATTCATGTGCAGGGAGTGTATGGAGCTGCAGTCGGAGCTTTTTTTTGTGATATTCATGTGAAAGGTATGTGCCCATGAGTTTTTTAAAAGAGAGAAACGAGAAAAAAAGGTGTTTTTGCTATGATGTTTATGCTGATGAGGAGTTGAGAGTTTGTAAACTAGTGCACCAGACTGAATTTGCAATGAAAAACGATTGCTGAATTATTGAAGCGAATGGCATAATGATACAATATTTTAGGCTGAGGTCAATGTCTCTCCCTTTCTTGTGTTGAAAGTCAATAAAGCTAATTGATTTGAAATGTAAACAGTGCCAGAGTGTGCTCAGCTGAAATACAGTCAAACTTTGTAATTCTTCAAAGTTTTTGCGTTGCATACTGCACACAGGCACACAATTCATTGACATTATGCGCACAAGATAAACTTCAATTCCTCGAGCTGTGCCCTATGATCCTGGTCAACGTAAACAGATCACTGTTTATAACTTAATCAAGTACAAGGACAACAATCATCGTTAGAGGGTCAGTGTACACAGTGCAATAAACTCACATTTTATAGTGGTGCTGCATGTGATGGCTGAAGTGAGCATCGATGGACTGCTGCTGCTGCATCTGCTGCTGCTGTTGCTGCTGCTGCATCTGATGATGGGTCTGTGGAGTGTCCATGCTGGATGCACCAAGCAGGTTGGCGCTCTCCCTGAACAGCGTAGCCACCTGCATTTTAGCTAGCTCTCCGTGTCTCTCTCTCTCTAGTCCAAAGAAAGATGAAAGCAAGAATCACCAGCTTGTCTTCTCTCTCACTCTGCACAGCACAGCTTCTCTCTTCTCCGCACTGCTGCAAAAGTAGTAGTCCCTGCGGGCTGCTGTTTACACTATGAGCCAGGCAGGAGATGCGTCATCCTCGTCATTCTCCTGATGCAGCCTCTCTGAGGAAGGCTCCCAGGAAGAGCTATGCGTACTGTCCCGAGCGGCTCAGCAGCAGCAGGCGGAGCAGCTCCGCCACGCCGACCTCGGCCTCCTCGTCATCCTCTCGGGGACCGATCCCACTCGCGCACTCTCTTATAGTATTAGAGCCGCTGCATGTCGAGGCTGCAGAGCACCACACCCGCACACCGTCGAGAGCTGCCGCTGCTGACTCTCGCTCTCTCTCTCTCGCGAAACTCCGTCCGGATGCTACGTATGCGTGTGCCCGACTGTACCTCCGCTTGCACACTCGCGGGAGAGACGTAGAGCAGCAACAATATAGCAACAACAACACCACCGGCGCAGCACCGCACAACCGACTTCCACAATCGCGAGAGCACGGAGCCGAGCGATAAACAAGTGGGTAAACAACGGACGGACGGGCAAACAGACAGAGAGCTAGGTACAGAGTTACAGACAGAGCGCAAAGAGAGAGAGAGAGGGAGAGAGAGAGAGAGAGAGAGAGAGAGAGAGAGAGAGTGTGCAGAAAGTGGATAACAACAATGAGGATAGTTATACGTCGGCACACACTATTTTCGAGCTGGAGGGGTGTGCGCGCGAGACGATATACACACACGCGAAGCTCGAGAGACTAGCCTCACGGCGGCGCGGGTAACCTAAGCACGGCACCGTAGTAGCGGCGGCACTGCTGCGAAGTCGCCGCGCCGCTGAGCTCGCGGCTTCGGCAGCCGCCGTCGTGTCTCGGCTCTCCTCGGCCAACACCGCCTCCCCCTCCCTCCCGCCGCCGCCTCGCCGCGCACCGCCGGCGAGTTTTGCCCTTTTTCTATCGACGCGACGCTGGCGCCCTCTGCCTCCCCCCCTCGCTCTCCGCGCCGCTCTCCTCGACTCCTCCTCGTATACAGTCGTATATCCCGGAGAGCCGCGGAGCGAGAGAGATGCTGGTATATACACACACACATATATATACGTATATAGCTCTGTCTTTTTCCCGCAGGCGCGGAGCGAGAGAGGCTTATCTCTCGCGCAGCGGCGGCGTGCGTTTTCTTCGAGCCGGCGCTCGGCGCGCCACCGGCGCAGCGCTGCGCCGGAGTCTGTGTGCAGGCCGCGCTTTGTCGTCGTATATACGCCGCTATATGTATACTACAGTGTGTGCTGTGTGTGTGCGAACTGCGAAGACCGGGGAGGACTGGGGCTGGTTGGGTTACAGAGTTTTGAATTTTTTTCGGAACGTTCGGGGTTTGAAAAGATTTGAATTTACAATTTGGGTAAGGTCGCGGATAGTTGGTTTTTGCATTGCACATCGAAGCTGTTTGTCGAGGTGGTTGGTAAGACTGACTGGGCGGTTGGGAAAAAAGAACAGGTTTCGCGAGTTAGTCATCGCGACTCGCGAGAGCGAAATTCGCAATGCTAACGCCTTAATTTTGCTCGAGCTGCGCAGGGGTCGAATCTTGGCGAGATCGTTGTGTCGAAAATTCGAACGTCGACCGAAAAAAATTCAAAATTCTATCCCTTAAATCACAAACGGTTATCTTGAAAAATAAAAAAAATCTCGACACCGAGTGTATACCAGACCAATCCGCCCCGTCTTCTCCAACTGCATATATATAGGCCTATCGCTCGCTCTGCCGGTGCAGTGCCGGCTCTCCGCTCGTCCGCGAGTGGGTGTGAGCAAATGTCCGGTGGCCAGCCGGACGTTTGCTGTTGTTTTTCTGCTGCGCTCTTTATCTATACATAAACATACATATAATACGTTTGTGTCGCTCTTTTTGAAGTCAAAGTGCGTAAGCACGGAAGATCCTTCTGAAGTGGGTTACTCCTTTATGGGCCAATACATAATTATATATTTTTTTTAAACCTCACTAGGAACTGTAGGATACAGTAAGAGGTTCGATCGTAAACGCACTTACAGTTTGAATAATTCAAGTTCGCCGGCGAACTTGGCCCAATAACCTCGGGCGCGGTAAGACTTCGTAATGCGCGATTTTGCCAAACTTCTATCCTAAACTAATTCTCCTGCGAAGAATATTATAACTCAAGCTATATTCAACTCGACGATTTCGCACTTGCGATATTGGCAAAAGCAAATAATTATTTCGCACAAAGCGAAGCCAGACGAAGGTTGTACCGGAATCGACCTGAAGTCAACGCAACAGACTTCAACAGTATAGTATACAGGTAAACGTTGTAAGCTCCGCTGCGAAGCTTCACAATGACGGAGCGACTATAGCCGCGCGAGTTTCAGCGTAACGGAGTCGGTGCCAATTAAGTTACTTACCTAAAAATAAAAAAGCTCGCGAGAGCGGACGGCAACTTGCTCGGGCCGTCACACCTTGTACTTAATAACTTACGCTACAGCTGTGCCATATGGATTTTTTGGGTTGCCCAATTTTTCGCGATGGCGAAAGATGAAAGAAATCGGGGTTTATATTGCGAAAAATTTTATCCGGTTCGAGATTCCGGGTATATGTCCGTTCAGTTTATTAAAGCTTTGGGTATGTGTACAGTGCGTTTTAAATTAAAACTCTCTTTGCCAACTTTTTTGCTGCTTCGTTTTCTCTCTTTTTTTTGTCCGAAAAAGTTTTTCATTTCGAGTCATGGTACTGTATTAGGTGCAGTCCTTCATTGCTTTTATTGAGCTTGGTGAGATTTCTTTACGAGCTTTACAAGAAGCGAATATAGAAAAAAGGATGTAAAAAGGATGACAGCTTTATTATTCAAAAAAGATTCTACTCCGGTCAGAGAAAAATTCTGAGTAAATTTTGCACAGAGTATATAGCTAAGTAAATATCACAGCTATATGATATAGTGTAACTAGTTAATTTAAATATATGTCTCGTTACTCAGCTTTCTTACAGTAAGTCATTGCACGTTTTTTACAATTTCTTTCACTGAGTACGGACAAATTTTCCGAGCCACGGATTTCCTCTCCGAACTATTCGCACACGAGATTTCTTATTTTGGCACGAAAAACCGTTCCCTAATCCTTTTAACAACCAAACTGTATAAATTTTACCGCAAAGCTTTTCCGTAAATTCTACCCGCACCGTTTTCCCACGCATAAAATTCGATCGCCCAAAACCCAGCCACCGCCGAACCAACCACTCACATCTCCGAAACGTCAAAAATTTCGAAAAACAAAGGAAAAACCTTATTCCCGACTCGAGTGCAGTACAGTACCTTCGTATACCCAGTCCTCGTTCGAAAGTCAAGCATCAGCCACACGCATACACACATAGCCACGGACACGCGTGCATAAAGGCGCGATCGTCGTAAACTCGCGCGTCGGTCGAGATAATACGGGTCTCTCTCTCTCTCTCTCTCTCTCTCTCGCTCGCTCGTGCGTCGCGACTCTTGGGAAATATCTAGATAACGCGCGCGAGACACACATGCAGCACCTATGTGCGCATGCATGTACGCGCTTCAGCTGCTGCGGACGACGAGAAAGAAGAAGAATGGAAATGGCGCGTCGATAGGGACTGGTTGACTTTTTATTTTGAGGTTTGTTATTGTGTGATGCTTGACCTCGGTATAGGGTATAGCTTCGAGGTCTTCGGGAAAGAGCTTTGCAAGTTCATGGATAATTTTTTAAAAGGGTGAAGTTCAGCTTTTTCCATTGTTCGTCGAACACTTATTTCAACAGTTTTGAATTTGAAAAGTGATTTATTTTTTCAGGAGAGTATATTGTGTATAAGAATACATTTTTAACGCGTGCCAGCTATAAAAGCACGGCGTATGCATCATTTTAATTATACAGCGTAAAACTCAAACCCAGCTGTACCGTGCACTTTTAATGGCACGAACGCAAAATTTTCCAGATTTTATCGCTATCGTTAAAGAATTATTAGCGCAAGCACGATTTTTTTTTTAAATAACACGTACTTCCATTCAAGACAGTCAACCAAAATCCATATATACAATGTTCTCAAAAAAGCTCACCTCCCGTAACTAACGAAGAAAGATCTCGCAGAAAAAAATTCGTTACACTCCCGCCAAAATAGAGAAAGCTGCGCAGAGTTTGCGTGTCGAAGCTCCTGCATGCGTGTGCAACGACATTTTACGCTCGCTAATTATCCGGTGCGCTGACTGCCCTGGTTATAGTAGGTATATTATATAGTTACACACCTATTTTCTATCGCAGCTGTCGCATATGCATCGACACATAACAACAACAGCGAGCTTCTGTCAGTTGGTCATCGGTCGGCCTTTCAGCATACGATACCTCGAATGCTCGCGCATCGGGGTGGTTGCGTCTCTTTTTTAAGGGAAAGTTAAGCGAGCCATTGCGAAATTCTGGGCCAACTGCCGTTTTTATTAAAACGTCTGTCGGCATTCAGTGACTGTAATACGCATGAGTTTCGATGGATAAATTCGGAAAATCCTATATTCTCGAACTCTGTAAAAAAGAGCCGTCAGCATTAAATCCCACCACGCGCAGGACACGTTAGTGTTAGTGTGTCCAAATGCGCTATCTCCAAAGAGCCCGGCTGAGAAACTATAGTCGGCCCTCTTTTGTCTTCTCCTCCACGCGCGCGCGCACACACACACACACACACACACACGCAGCCCGTGCACTTTTCTCTGCTCCTTCTCGCGTAGCCTCGTTATCGCTCTTTCTCCTTCGCCGTCTCGTTCCGCGGCTTTCTCTCGACTGTACATGCAGCAGCAGAAGCAGGGCCTCCTTACTCGTTACGTATATACGTATATACGTATATACTTATATACACGCGCGCCGTTGCGTTTCTTCTTCTCTCTGACCCTCATTCTCACTTGGCGTCGTCGTAGTCTTGACAATTTATTTTTCTCTCGCTATCTCGCTCGACGCTTTCTTCTTCTTCTTCTTCTTTCTCTCGACGACGACGAGATGCGGTTCACGCTCCCTTTCCTACGTCTATGCGTCGCTGACTATGTGAGAGTCTTTATTCTTCTTTCTTTGGGTGTTGGTATATATGTGTGCGATAATGTTTTCGCGAGGCTGCATAGGAGTTGTTAAACGCGCGAATTTCCGACAATGCGCTTTGGCCGAAGGGTTGTCTGCTTTCTTTGCTTTGCTGACCTCGAGTTTTGACTGCTAACGAGGGGGTTTATAGTTGCTAAAAAGGAGGATGACTGGTACAGTTGGTAGAAAAAAGTTGAGGTGATTTGAAGTTTGAGGTATGGGTATGATTGTGTGGCTAAAAGTTGTGGGTAGAGTACGTGGTATAAGGTGGTGAATGTTAAATTTGGATGAAACTTGATCCAATCCTAACATAATTTCTCTGCCTTAATTGCACACCTCGACTCCGATCCTACAACCAGACCTCGATCATCAACATATTATCTTCACCTGTCATACCCTCTACCTGTCATACCCTGTCACCAGCATCATCATTGTCATCCTGAAAACCTGAACTCACAACTCTGCACGTCAGGCTGCAGTTCTGCAGCGGCAGCAGCAGCAGCAGCAGAGGATGAGACGAGCGAACCTCGCGCGTCTGTGTTTGCCTCGCATAAATATAAGCGAAAGCCAACGGTGGCTAGGCCCTCGTGTGTTTGCCAGTGCGTGTGTGCAGCTCGCTATCCCTGTGCGTCGCTGCGCGTATCTGTGTGTGTGTGAGAGAGAGAGAGAGAGAGAGAGAGAGAGAGAGTTGCACGTGTGGGTGTGTATACGTATACACCCCCGTTGGCCGTGTGACCCTGCTGCCGGCTCTCTTGACGAGGCGGTGGCGGAGGTGGGAGGAGTGGGTGGCTGCCAGCGAGAGAGGGAGGGAGAGAGAGAGAGAGAGAGAGAGAGAGAGAGAGAGAGAAAGAGAGATACTGAGTGAGACAGGGACGTAGCTAGTGGGCTGGAGTTTGGGTGACGAGATTTTTTTTGTGATATCAAATTTCATCCTGTGCCGTTTGTCGCAGAATTGTGCAATTTTCATATGTCAATGAGAAAAAAAGGAAAACACAAAATATACTTTACATAATTCAGACGTATTGGAATATAGATCCATCGACGTAATAACATGCATTAAACCCAGTGAATTATGTGTTTGTAAAAAAACGTCTTTCGCTCGAGTCAATACATTAGCTCACCCCTGAATAAAATGTTTACCGATAACAAGCAAGCCATTTTCATATACAATATTGATTCCAATAACTCACTCGCCGATATTCTACTATCCACCAATATCAGTAATCTAAGATCGATCAAAAAAGTTCAGCGCGAATACAACAACAACGCGTCCAACTCCTAATTTCCTAATTTTTCTTTCTCAGCGAAAACAAGATAACAATCCCTTCCAAAAAAGAGACACCAAGCGAGATTTGAGCCCTGCGCGCACAGCAAAATCAGCGAGTACACTCACTCCCGAAGCGAAAAACAAGCGCGAACTTTTTCAGGGATTTCGCGATAAGAATTAACGAGCAGTAAGTTGCTTAGTGAAAGGGAGTGTAGCGGAGCAAAGAAGAGAGAGAGAGAGAATACTCTTGGCTGCAGCTAGCGAGAGTCAAAAGTTTTTAGTGCCGTTTTCATTAACCCAGAACTTCGCTTCGCGAGCCTCAATGAAATGTGTGTGTGTGTGTGTGTGTGTGTGTATGTGTGCGCGCGTTCATGAACTCGGCTCTGGAAATCCATAAAAGCTCGTATACCTACAGCGATATCAGTTGCGATTCTGGATAAGTCCGCTCGAGCGCGGACGGGGTGAATACACCCTTATTGCTTCTGATAACGACGATGATTACTATACGAAGAACTTTTTTTATAAACAAATCGACGCCTCGGCGATCCCGCTATTCCCGCTGAAATATGAAATGCAAGAAGGCCTCGCGTTCGCGAGCAAATTCCCAATGGGCTACTTTACATTCCACGTGTCGTGTCAGCCGCGTGCTCTAACGAAGGCAAAAAAAACCGCGACGCTTTTGAATAAAAAAAAGCTCATCCGAAGCGCGTCCGAGCCGTAAATCAAAATTCGAAGACTATTCTCACTCTTCTGCTGAGTGGAATTAAACATTATCCTCATGCGCGTTGCGTTTTAATATTGTTCATTACGCCTATATGCGAAAGGATCGTCCGCGTGTGTTCGAGAGCTTTCTTTTCCGCTCGAAGATAGGAGGAATCGAAAAGGGGACCGCCTGCACCGGAGAAAGACAATTCGAGTCCGTACACGGCTCTGTCCTCGGGGGGTCTTCTTACCGCGAAGGCGTCCTGCTTTCTCGCGCGAGGATGTGGTCGTTACTGCACGTGTGGGTGGTATACAGAGAGAGAGAGAGAGACAGGACGAAGACGGCAGCAGCTTTGCAAAGTAGTCGCGGGGAGAGAGAAAGACAGTCGGGTAAGAAAGTGTTTCGGAGCTTTTTCGACTTTTTCTTTTTTTCGAGCTAGTGCGATATTTCACGGATGTTGTATAATTGCAGTCCAGAAAACATTATAAAAGAGGGGCGCGAGTATGGTTCGTTTGAAGAGCCGTTGAATTATCGGGTGAAACTGCGCTGGATTTTTTATTATAAATGTATAAATGATAATTGCTGATGAATTTCTGGAAATCATTTGAATGTGCTCGTGCGCGGATGGATGATTATCAATTCGTTCCTTTGAAACGTTTCGTTTCAGAAGTACGCGGCTGCAATCGAGAGGGACGTCCGTCCTTTTTTTTTTGTTCACCAAGATAAAACGGAAGTTTCGCGCGAGTATTATACGAGAGAGCTTTTGTTTGAAACGTTGTATATGGTTGTGCGTACTTGCGCGAATCATTGGAATTTCAATTTTCGCGCGAATGATGGAATGCCTCTGCGTAAAAACGATACGTTCGCGTCATCGCAAAATCCAAAAAAGCTTCCTTTATATATTTATACCCCAGTCGAAAATAATTTTTTACACCCCGAAGCAGAAGAAACGCAGCAGGAC
Source organism: Pteromalus puparum (assembly GCA_012977825.3). Taxonomy (NCBI): domain Eukaryota; kingdom Metazoa; phylum Arthropoda; class Insecta; order Hymenoptera; family Pteromalidae; genus Pteromalus; species Pteromalus puparum. The sequence goes on from CM053170.1 coordinate 65,001,931, forward strand.
TCGACTGCAGCAGCAGCAGCAGCAGCAGCAGCAGTGCGAGGAGTCGGAAAAAAGGAACGGCGAGAGTGCAGGTCGCGCGGGGCGAGCAAAACAGAGCAAAAAGAGGAGGAGGTATATAACCCGACGCGCGCGCGCGAGCAAGGAGAGAGAGAGAGAGAGAGAGAGAGAGAGAGAGAGAGAGAGAGAGAGAGAGAGAGAGAGAGAGAGAGA
>CM053170.1:65002787-65200325 GCA_012977825.3 Pteromalus puparum
GGAAGGGGAGAGAGAGAGAGAGAGAGAGAGAGAGAGAGAGAGAGAGAGAGAGAGAGAGAGAGAGAGAGAGAAAGAAGGAAGAGAAAGAAAAGTCAAAGCGTGGAGAGAAGGAGAACAAGAAGAAGGTGGAAAAGGAGGAGGAAGAGAAGAGAAGAGAGAGAGAGAGAGAGAGTACAAGAATGTGTTAGCAAAAAAGGAAGAGAAGGTGTGCGGCGGGGGAGAGAAAGAGAGAAAAAGGACAAAGCAAAAAGAGAGCTTGGCAAAGAAAGGAGCAAGGCGGACTACGGGCTGTACATGGGGATTTCCACGTTTTTAAGTTTTCGATCGTTCAAGATTTGGTTCTGGTTGGCTATCGATTTGGAAAATTAGGTATGACGTGAATCCATAGTTTCTTTTTTAGAGAGAGTCAAAAGTTTTAATAATCGTTTGTACTCTTATGAAGCTGGTATAGCTTATTTTATTTATTTTGAAGTTTGATAAAACAAACCCAAACAGATCACCAGGTTTCATCAGGTGTGCCGATTAATAACCGCAAAATTCATCAAACCAACAATGCTACAATCACTCCCCCAAATGAAAAAATCACACTGTCCACCACAAACTCGCTCGCACCCTCTATTACTCTTCATAATCCCGCAACATCTTCATCGACCGACTCGACGCGGAACGTCCCACATACATATACATATACACATCGCCGTACACTAACAGCACGCAAAGGAACGTTCGCCGTATAACGTATATATACCTATAGCAGACAGAGAAGAAAAGCTTAGAGAAAGAAAGAAGAGAGAGAGAGAGAGAGAGGGGGGGGGGGTTCGCAGCGTGGGAGGAAGAGAAGGAGAATTAGTGAGACGAGCCGTGCGTGCTCGGCTGTGCGTGTGCGCGCAATTTTGCCCCCTTGGTACACGCATGCATGCGCCCGCGCGCGACACTATATACCGCATATGTGTCGTGCGGGATGCGACGAGACTGTGCGCTAGCGCAGGTATGATGAGGTGGTCGTTTTTTTCTTTTTCGTTCTTCTCCGAGGAGACGTGGTAGGGCAGACGTGGATTAGGAATTGGATTTCTCGTGGTATAGGGGAGAGATGCAGGACTTTTGATTAGCGTCGTCTTGCATCGATCGCTATGATCTGCAGGCTGTTCAGCGATTTTCTCTTTGTAAAGTTGGATAGTTTTAAAGATTTGTACCAATACAGTTACCGAAGTTTCGTCGAACTTTGACATTGCTGTAACCAATCACGTCAACGATATGTCGAACTATCCCCGCGTTTCCGATGAACGGCCTTGAACAGATCTCCGATCAGTCGAACTTTAACGATTTCCGAAGAAATTCGTCCACACCGGAGCAAACTTGTCGAACGACTTTGCCAACTTTCCTCAAAATCTGCGGCGTTTCTCTCTACCAGCTGACTCGTACTTTATCTACGTATAACACACCAACCTTATTACGCTGAAAAACACGCTCTTCGCAAAACGCCGAGAAAAAATTAGCGACGTTAATAAGCAGCGCGTAGAAAAACGCTCAACCGGAAGAATGCACCGGACAAAGTCTCGAAAACAAAAAAAAACAACAAAAAAACAAAAAAAAAAAATAATAATAATAATAAACGTTCAGGGCAGACGCCGCACGTACACGTCCGTCGAACAGTATTTTTTCAAAACAAAAATCCTCAAAGGGGTAGCTCAGCCTCCAAAACACAAATAATACTAATAAAAACAAAAATCGATTCACAGAGCTGTGCTTCGAGTAAAAAAGCCTTCGAAAATTATCCGTGCTACTTGGCCTGCGCGAACTCAGCTCGAAAAATCGATGAGCTTTTCGAAAAAAGCGTGAAAAATTCTCGACCCACCACCACCCCCACACCTACACAGACGCAACCTCCACAAACACACACACACACACACACACACACACACACAAGGAGGAAGAGGACGGAGCTATGTCTATACGTACACATACAGAGCAATTGCGTATACATATATATAGTTGTATGCGAGGGAGAGATGGTGCCGTGTGTGCGAACACACTCTCGTGTTGCCCCTCCTGGCTTCCACGGGAGAGTGAGAGAGAGTGAGTGAGAGAGAGAGAGAGAGCTTTCAGAAAAATCAATAGAATACAAGAAAAGCGCGCGCTGCGCGCGGCGCGAATGTGCGTGTGCTCTGTCTCGCTTCGCAGCGAGGTTGGGTACGAGTTTTCTGGATGTGGATTTGACGGCTCGCGTTGTCCTCGACGGTAAAGAGATTGTTTATAATTTTCGGTTTGTTGGGGTTAGTTTCGAGCTGAAAACGCGACGTTTTTTTCGCGGTTTTCTTCGCTTGATAAAGGGGAAATTAATATTTGCTCTGAGGTTTTTTCTCGTCATTGTATTCATCGAAGACGCGTTAATTTTTCATGGGATCGTATCGTTAAACGGTCAATTTCCATTTCCGCGACTCTATTTTAGCTGGCTTCATAAAAGTTGATGGAAATCTTTCGCGAGAAATGTTGTCGAAAAGTAGCAATTAACTATCGGTCTTTATTCATATACGACTTTGATTGTCACTTTGATTGATGCACTTATACATAATATTAATCGGCCCACTAGGAATGTAGCTATACAACGGGACTCGAATTTTTAGCTATATTAAAATAGTTCGATCAATATATTATATAGGTACAGTAGTGCAGAGTTTGCAATATTCGGTTAGTGCATAATTATACATCTGCGCTCCTGAAGAACTAATCTATTTTGTAAGGACAAGTGGAGATACTGGATCAATTTAATTATTCTTAATTTTCTGTGATCACTTTAATTTGATTATTAGAAATCCTTCTACATATATTTTCAGAGATTCGCGCCTTTTCATGGAGATATGCAAGCTCTGCTCTTGGCAATTTAATTAGCGATAAGGAAAATAATATTACTTCAAGTTATCATTTGCGTTCATGGCTTCTCTTCGCTATTCGTCGATTGTTTATTACACGGCTTCAAATTACGAGAACTTTCGGTTTGCGTTTACACTTGTAAACAATCCAACTTTTTAAGCTACTGCAGCAAGCAAAGCTTGAAACGTTTGAATTCGCAAAGCGTCTTAATTAATACGAAATTACAAACTTTCACCGACAAGGTATACAAGAAACCATTCAATATCCGATGAGATCGAATTACCCTTCTGAAAGTCAGCGACAACCTCTATTTTTCACATACAACCCTTGCCATATTACAGCCGCATAACGTACAGCTATTCGTTCTCCAATCCGATCCCTTACAGTTACATACATATACAATACACTATGCATATATATACACTTCGCGACTCCCGCGTATTTTCATTCATCTCCCTGCAGGTATACACAGATGCATTATATCCCCAGCAATTTCTGCACTTTTCCCTCGCAGCTGCAGCAACAGAGCCCTTTCTTTCCGTATCTTCCTCACTCCTGACATTAATCCGTCCTCATTTTCTCTCTCCTCGCGTCGTCTTTCGACAGACACACCTGTCTCTCTTTTCCTTATTCTGATTCTTCTGCCGCTTCGACGGGCTTTCGAGTGTGTTTCCTGCTTATGCGACTGTGTCTCGTTGTTGCTTTTTCTTTACTTATTTTTTATTATAGCATAAATGTGAAGAGTACACGTTATGGGCCTCACTCGTTCTGTATAATATAGCAATCGAACGAAAAATCCGCTCGATCCAGTACGTCGAATAAGAAATTTTATCTTTCTGATTTTATATGCACGACAGACATTGTTCTTGTAAACCCCCTGGTTTCATAATCCTCTTATCACTTATGGGTTGCACTTAGCGTATTTTGAGCCATGCGCCACCTAGTAGCCTTTTTACGTACTCAAATATGTCACGTGCATACATTATCGGCTGTATTCTCTGTATATAACGTGTGTATCGTATAATCCGCTTTATCTTTTTCAGAGTAGCTTACACATCGGATTACCAACAAAACTAGCAAAAATCTTTCGCCGTAGATATAAAAACACGCGGCCCCACGATAGCAAATAAATAGAGAAAAAGGCCGCGGTATAACCGCCGATTTTCCCTTTTTCCACGCCTACACTTAGCAACGCTAAGAGAACAACAACGACAACAACAGCATCAGCAGCAGCAGCAGCAGCAGCAGCAGGGGCAGAATTTTTCCAGCGCATCCCCCGCCGGACGTTGATGCTTTTAATGGCGAACTAGAGAGAGAGAGAGAGAGAAAGGTGCCCGCCGCGGCCGCAAAACCGACGGACGTCCGATAACGCCTGCATTATGAACGTTCGATTTGGCTTCCCCTTCGCGCTCACTTCCGCTTCTCCGAAAGCGTTCCGATCACTCTCTGCACTGTGTGTATTATTATGCTCGCGTGTGTTTCTGTCTGCGTGCGAGATTGTTATAGTGTGATGTGGCTATACGGTTGTATTATGTTTGAGTTGACGATGGGAATCGAGTAGGGATATCACATGCTTATATCGACGGCTGAGTGGAATAACACCTTATCTTAGCGGAGGCTTCAATCCGAGAACGTCGTATCTTAGGATTAGCTTTAAAAAGCACTTTTACTTTCGTGATTCTTGCTAAGCCAAAATCCTAAGATACGACGTTCTCGAAGCCTCCGCTGAGATACGGTGTTATTCCACTCAGCTCAGCTCAGATCGAAGCTTATGTTTTGCGACAATGAGGGCAGTTAAAACCTACGCAATCACCTCTAAAAACCTAAATCTCTAACAACGACCCAGCACCTCGGAACAAATCCAAAATGTTTTCAACATATACATCCCTCTCCGCTGGAACCTTCCAAAAAGCTCACGTCAGAAAACTCAAAAAAGCGAGACGGCGCTAGTAGCCAGAAAATCGATGCACTCGCCAGCAGCAGGTCTGTACGCACATACTATATATCCCTACCGTTGACCCGCTTTTTCTCGTACAGACACTCTTCAACTCTCAGGTCCGTCCTGGCTACATCAAACTCTATCTCTATCTCTCTTTCTCCCTCCTCCCTTTCGCTCATTGTTATACGGCAAGCTTTTGTCGCGCATCGCGCATCGCGACTCGTTCCTCCTTTTTTCGCGCTCGCTCGCGCCAGGGACTTTCCTGATGGAACGTCGAGAGGAAAAAGTGCACGAGTGCGCGCTCCTATATACATAGATCTCAGTATTTAGGGAAAAGCGAACAACGCATCAGCTTGGACTTTGATTTCAGCTCGGATTTCAGCACACACACACACACACACACACACACACACACACACTCACTCGGGGGCAAAATTATCGATCTCGACAGCCGGCCCAGGGAAGCGAGAAAGAGAAAGCCGGATACCGATCGGCTACTGCGTATAATACTCTCTTTTTGCACTGGCTTCGCTCTGTTTTGACTATCTGTTTTAGCTTTGGGGCTTCTCGAGCTGGACGGTAAACTTAATCTGGTCGTTCGATGTGTATAATAGGAGAAATCGGAAACAAACGAAGCTGTTTTTTGCGAGTGTGTTGGAGATCTGTTGATTCGGTTATTAAAAGTTACTGTATTACAATTTTTAATCTTGAGATCCAGTACGTTGAGTATAATAGCCTTACATCAAATGAAGAAAAATTCAGCGTAATAGGCCTTTTTTGTAAGAACGAAAAAAAAATCACGCAAAAAAAGATTTCTCGCGCATGATCATCATCAAGTACTCGATTTTTTTTTCGTCCTCCCCTGAAAAACTTTGCAAAAGTAAGTCAAAATCGACGCGGCTCAAAGTCCATTCTCTCTCTCTCTCTCTTCTCTGTTCCTCTTTCTCCCTCCCCCGCAAGTCTCCCTCTCTCTCTCACACACACTCGCGGGCACTCAATTCGTAGCCTTGGAAACCTGTTCCCGTGAAAAATCAATAATTTGTGCCGGTACGGAAGATCCACCGACACCAGAGCGGTGAGCCTCGTAGTCGAGCTCCACTCCATACACGGCTCTCCGCAGCTGCGCCAAGAGTTTTGCAGGACAATATTTTATTGTTCTTATTTTTCCCCCTCTTATTTGTTTATCCTTTTGTTCGCGTCTTGAAGAGTCGAATCGTAATAAGTCGGCGAAAGTTTGGCAAAGTTCGCACGTGCAGGTATGCCGGGATAATGTCCCTCGCGCAGAAGTTTCGTCTGATTTTCAAGAGTTTGCCAGAACCGAGCAAAGTTTCGTCAAACTCGTCGCGGAGATCAGTTTGGAAAACTTTCCCGAGATGCTTTCACCTTTCTCATCCGAGCTTCCATTAAACTCTTCAGCGAACTACACAAAATTTTGATGAAACTTTCAAACTATACACAGCTCTTAATTAAACTAATCAACGTCTAATCAAAATTAGACTATTCGTACACCCAGCTCGCCCAACCACTACACATTTCAGCCCTAGTCATATTATATTCCAGCTCCTCATAACCGGGTAACCCTATCCCCTTTGTTAATCACCCCCCCCCCCCCGCCGCTATACCTACCCCCGCAGCCCCAAAAGCATTATTCAAAAATAATCCAATACCCCTCGACGTCCGTCACACCAAGACAATACTATACGATGGCGGTTTTAGCGGTAGTATATATTATATACACACGTATAAGGAATTTTCGAGGAAACTCGAGAGGCCCCTCGCGGCGATCCGATTACCCTCCCTACCCCCTCGCGCGAATCCTTCATCGCGGAATATAACGACTGTGTATAGTATATATATACACATAAGTGCAGAAGAGAGTAAAGCCTCTTTCGGTCAGGCCGCGTCTCACACACTACGCCGAGCTTTTTTTCCAGAGAGCCATCCGTCCGATGCACCTGCCATGTGTATACTGTATATGTATACAGTTAAAAGTCGCGGGTGGGGGAGAAAGAGTACGTTTACCCCGAGAAGCGTCGAGCAACGCCCTTTCGTGTTTGTGTACATGCACATTTATATGCGACGAGCAGGACGATGATGCGCGATGTATAATAGGTATGGATTTTGACACTTTATACGGGCCACGTGCGTTTGTTGTCATCAGTTGCGCGTGTAATTCGCGCGCTGGGAGTGTGTGAGCGAGGTGTCGATGCGCCGCGTGTGTCTGTATTGATACACTATATACTATATTATACTTCGTATCGAGTTGTTCGCGGGACCTGCTTCGAGGAAGACACGTTTTTTGCATTAACTCGTTATGTGTCGTATATGCACGAGAAGTCGGAATTTGTTTGTTTTGCTAATGGGGCTGATGTATACGTGTACGTATGCGTGATTAATGGGAAGAGAAATTTAATCTAAGTGGATAATATGTGTTTTTGTATTATCGAAGTGCGCCGTTAATTTTTTTCTCATCTATATTTGTATTCTATTTGATAAAATGAACTCATTACATTTTTATGAAAGCTCGACAAGTTTAGCTTTTTACTGATGTGCGTATAAATAATTCTATTTTAAGCGCGGGCTTTTTGAATTCTTAAAAAACACTATGGCGAATTCACGACTATGTGCGTCGAAACCTCCCCCGCGAACTTGTTGCACGAGGCCATAATATGTATGCATAATCTTATCTCCAGCGTCGCAACGTGTTTACCTTTGTCGTTGCGCAGTGTCTCGTTCGATACGTTGTTGCATCGCGCGATCGTAAATATTTTTCGAATGCTAGAGGCGCTTGTTTTCAATACTTATCGAGGAGTCTGCTATTGTAAATATTGGTATAGATTTTCGGATTTTACGTTTTATTCGATTATTGCGCTTTAATCTCTAATAAAAAGATATAAAAGAAAAAAGAAGTATCCCAAACGTCTTTCACTCTCCCAAAACCGAAACTCGGCCACCAAGTATATCATCAAACACATAAATCTCTCAACCCTTCCCTATAACTACTTATAAGATTGAGAAACAGACCCAGGCACTCGACAAATCAAGCATTTAACTTCATGAATGAAACCGCCGACGTTGCCGTACACGTTCTATCCGTAAACACAATAGATATATACACAGTGCACACAGTCGGTTTCATTCATCGGAAAGAGGGAAAAACTCTCTTTCTCATCCCCCTTTTACAAAGTTTTCGCGGCTGCAGAGATGGCTCGAGTATATACGCATATACGCATATACATTCGTTCCCGCATATACGGAGGGAAAAAGTTGGCCTGCGCTGTATTATAGGGTAGGTTGGAGGATAACGACTATCGCTCTGTACTTTGATGCCGACCTTTGACCTTTGACCTTTACGCTTATCCGGCTTGTTCTTTCGTCTGCGTTGTGGTTATTGATTGATGACTTTTCCAGTTCTGTTTTTGAGAAAAGCATTCTTGTAGGTTTCGATGGATAGGTATAAGTGTTCGGACAACTGACGAAAAAATCGTAAACAAAAACATAACCCCATGATCACGTGTTCGACTTTTGTACTACATCCAAATTTAAATATAAAAAGTTCAAAATCGTACGTATTAATAACAGAATTGTCAGGGTTATACAATGGGAGCATCTTACCTCGTGATCCTCTTGTTAATCTCGTGTCCAGTCAACAGTAATAGCGACTACAGCAGGTTTGTCGTCGTATTTCGTCAAACGCAGCACATCACACTATAACATACAAATAATCAAAACAGGGATTCTGCAATAAATTATGTAATGATCGAGGAAGCGCTTCAGCGCAGGATCGACGCGATCAAGGATAAAATTGACGTGGAAAAGCGCGAACGCGAGCGTCAGATTCAGGAGAATAACGAAAAGTTCGACGAGCTGCAGCGAAGGGTTGCCATGGAGGAAATGGTCCAAGGTAAATTGACAAATTTTTTTACACTAAATGATATCATTATTTTTTAAAGCTTTTTTTTAAATAACAATTACGCTCAGTTGAAGACGCTGATCAGGACACGCGTATAAAAAGAGGCAGAGAAGACAGCGACGTGATCCAAGTATCGAAAAAAGTGGAAGATGAGGCTGCTGGACAACAGCCGAATTTCCTCTTTCAGACGGAAGCGCAACACAGTGACAACCGTCGGATTATCAGACGCAGAAACGCTGCTCGTAGATTCAGGGTAAACAATCGAGAAATTTTAAAATTTTCGGTGACAACGTCCGACACCAGTCGACTGTTACCACTCACACGATATTCCATGTATTACAATAATATAATTACTGAAAATTTTTAATCACAGATGCAGGGATCATCATCTAGGTTCGTCCGTAAACGACGAAGACGACGCAGTAGGTCGCCCAGACGAAGGCGACGAAGACGCCGTAGACGGAACAAAAGCCTGACATCCGCCTACGCGGAAAACTTCGCTAAAACGGACTACAAGAACGGTCCCTTGTCGAGATTCAAAAGGGTCTGATATAAGAGTGAACTCAATGACGGCGACATGTAAGATTCTTTTCTCCATTTATTTAAAAAAATCGATGTCTGAGAAATGGTGTTCACAATAATATGGTACAACGAAATATCGGCAAATACAGATATTAATTATTTATAAGTTTTTTCTTTTCCATTATAATGTAACGTTTCGTGTATCTGTGTGTGTGTGTGTGTATGTATTTGTGTGTACAAGTGTCGTGTGCGGTTCATCTCTCGCGTGTAAATTGTAATTTACCACAAATAACATTGGCTATATACAAATATTACAATCGTTCTAATCTTCATACCTCGCTTTTTTTTTTTTTTTTTTTTTTTTTTTTTTTCATGTTAAAATGCAGAAAGTATGTATCGTCGTGTCGCTCGCTCGCTACATATTATTTGTTTTCTTTCCATCACACTCTCGACTCCTCCTCGCTTACATGATCATTTTTCGTCGCGGGCATATGTATGTATGTATGATCTAGCGTTGATTCTCTCGCGCAGGTATCCGGTCGAACGATGTACACAGAAAGAGAGAGATTGATCGATCTTTATTTATCAATAAAAATCTATAAAGATGCGAATAGTTCGGCGGTATAGCTTGCGATCTTTTTTTCTTTCTTCGTTCGCTAATAGTATAGAGACAGAAACAGAGATAAGGAGAGAAAAAGAGAGAGGGAGAGAGTTTTTATGTGGATGAGATAGAGAGAAAGAGCGTGTGATATGAAAGTATATGGAAGCGGAACACGTATACCGGGACAATCGACGAAACAATAATCATAATAATAATAACAATAGAAATGCGAGTTCTTAATGCCACTGATTGACGCGGAAAGCTTTCGGACAAACGAATAAACTAGTGGAGAGATTTACAAAGTAAATTTTTCACAGTATAGTAGTATAACGGTGCACGACAGCGGTAATAATAAAAATTAACAACAGCGACAATATAATAATAGTCTGTGTGTTTAATAGTTACAATATATATAGCAATAGTAATAAAATAATAATGTTTAATATGTATATACACACACACACATATATATATATATATATGTGTATATATGTATGTATGTATATAACAATCCACGTGCCATGCGTGCCATATGCGTGCGCGTGCGAGCATGTCTCTCTTCCGCATATGTATAGGTGTATATATATCATAACTTGATTAATAATTTATGTATGTTTATTTTCTTCATTTCCTTCCTTGCCTTCATCTCGTATATGACTATCCTTTAAGTACTAGACAATAGAAAAAATTCACTAACTTTAATGATCAACTAGAATATAAGATTTTTTTTATCTTCTATTTCGAATAGAGCTTGATTTTTATGTTCCTTAGTTTCTTTGTTTGTTATTTTTTTTATCTCACGCGAGTGTGTATAATATTAATAATCTGGGCACTGCGACTCAGTCAAAGTTACTCGAGTAAATTGACATTACGCCACGACGTCGCGCCTGCATCCCTCGCGCGCTTCCGAAATCGCCGATCGCCATCATCATAATTTATGCTTGTATTCCATTTATTATTTTGCTGCTCTCGAGAGTCAGCATCTCTATTCGGCTCTGTATATAGGTTTATGCGTATCGGTGTGTACTTTTTTTCATGTGTATGTGTACAAGTGATTATAAACAAGTAATCGATGGCTCCGCGATTTGGCACATGCTTGCGCTCTTTCTCCCTCTCGATCGTCCTTGTATCATCACAATATCCTAAATTACCGCTTTCCCGTTATCACATCTAGATGAATATAATATTAATTTCCTTTTATAACAACCAACAACATGTCTCTGAGAAACCAATTTCGACGATTATCGTTATTATACCTTTTTTCTTAAATAAAATAAAACAATGCATTACAACTAACGTAACAAATGTAATACGAACGTATTTTCGATAGCTCTCTCGCTTTAATTGTTTTTTTTTTCAGTTTTTTTTCTTCATTTGAATTTTCTTTATACCAACTATACGCGTGTCAAAAATTGTTCAACACAGATATACTATAGCAATTTGGTCCATTGCGCCGTGTTTCCTCGAGACTTTAGCGCTTCTATAATAGATTCTTTTACGTTAAAATATACAAGCCTTCTGCGGCCGTCGTGCTTCCTTCCAATCAACATCGGGACAACAGCGTGTAAAATACAAATATACGAATACCAATTATACAAATACAATTGTGTGTACAAATTTTCGTCGCAATGTTCGCGCGATTCGATCGCGCTCTCGTGGACCCGAAATCCTATCTCTCACGTGCAAACTCGGAATTTTTTTATTTCATTTTTCTTTCTCTTTATATATATATATAAACACACGTAGAACGAAACGATATACACATCCCTTCTCTCAAGGAGATGCCCGCGTGTCTCAAAGGATCCTTCTCTTCGGCCTTTGGCACTTTTGTTGCGTTAAATCTCTCGAATAGACTTTAATAGTGGATATAATAACTCGCTCCCGTATTTCCGCGGCTATATACTCTAATATAAAGATATACATACTTATATACGGCGATAATTAATTGTACAATAGTCTCTCACGAGCGGAGGGAACGACGGCCACGCTTCGGAATCAAACGTTCGATTACGAAGATAATTATTACAATAGAGCCAACGATGCGCCTACATACCTAACGCACGATTCGTGCTCCCTCCCGTTCTGCCGATTTATAATAAAGACCGGAGGTAACAACGACGACGAATATTGAGAGTCAGTTAAAAACTAGCTCTAAGGTATAATGAGATAACGCGAGTGATAAATCGCCTCGATGCGCAATCGTATATAACAAATCGTCCAACGCGTATTTACAACTATTTCTTTTCCTATGCGAATGTGCGATCGAGCAGTTGCGTGTGTATGTTTGTGTAGATGTGAATGTGTCTATGAGACCGGATTATCATCCTATATGGTAGCTATTATACGAACGGTACCTCGTCGACGCACAGGTGTCAACTATAGTTCTTTCTTTTTAAATATTTATAAAGATTACTTTCAAAAAACAATTGACAATCACGGAGGCCATGCGAGTGCAATACATCTCGGAACGCACCGGCCGCTCCCTCCTCGGATGTATACGTACATACGTGCACGCGAGCGACTGTGTTGGACGCTGTCTCAGTGGCCAAAATGTGCGTGTGCTTTGCGAGCGCTCAATATTTGTCTAAGACGATATAGAAAGAAAGAGAAAGACAGGGTGAGAGAGGGAGGGAGAGAGAGAGAGAGAGAGAGAGAGAGAGAGAGAGAGAGAGAGAGAGAGAGAGAAGTTGAGCGAAAGAGATAGTAGAAGAAAGAGCTAGAGTTGCAGAGACGCGAAGAGAAAGAAAAGAGAAATAGTAAAAAAAGAGAGATAGAGAGAAAGGAGCGTTAATGTTAAGACACCTCTTTTGCTTGTCGAGAAAAATCAAGGTAGGAAATATATTGCCTAGTATGTATGTATGTATGTACGTGCTATTGCTACACAATTAGCGACGGTCTTATTTATCTCGTTTCATTTATTATTCAACAACGAAAGTTTGACGCTTATTTTCGACATTGAGATTCGCAATTACAGTTTATTTATTATAAAAATTTTTATCTAAAGCTTTGTTTTTTTCTTATACGTTGCTTCCTTTCCTCCTCTAATTTTTTCACGTTGCGTTACATCGATCGGTGAAAGTATCGAAATGCACACGTCGTCTGCGACGTTCGGCATGCACGCAGTTCTGGCGGCTCAGAACTAAGAATGATTCGAGTAAGTATATTGAAGGAATTGTCGACAATACAACGCGCGTGCGGTAATTTTTTTCACCGAAGTTTTTCTCTCTTTTTTTTCTTAAAAATCGCGTTTAATTTGATCTCGAGTCTTTCTTTCTCGTGATGTGTGGGTGTGTGCCATATGAAACGAGTTTCACAAGTATTTTTTGGTTTGCTTTCTTCTTATTTCTTTTCTTTCTTTTTTTCCTATTTTTTTATAGAAAAATTATATAGAATCGACTAAAACGAGCTCAGTTGAACGTTCAAATACAATGTACACATTTATATATAACAGATTTTTTCGGCGAATCGTATTTCGGAAAGAAACAAGCGAGTAAAAAAATTCATTATCGAGAATGATACGTTGAAATCTTCGCATAATATAGATTCGGTGTATTGTTCGTTTACAGCTAATCTTCCTACAGTTTCATTATCTTTTACATCATGTATTATGTATATATAAATCAATAAATGATTCGTTTTGTGCTTCTCAGAGATCATCTTCGTTTATCGTACTCTTTCTCTCGTATGAATAATCATCACCATTGTTTAATCTTTACATGATCGCCGTCGTTTTAGTCAGGTCGTCAATAGTCATAACAGTCGTAGATACCATTTATTATACGCGATACAATATACAAAGTAGTATAAAATAAAAAAAGTTGATTAATAAAATTTGCAGTATTCGTAATTATGGGTAGTCTCCATTCAACGAGGCATCATCGCAAAATGTTTCATTCATCCCGTGTTAATCATTTTTAGTATGTATCTTCATTCTCCTCGTGCCTCGCTGAAACATCGTTTTTTTTCATCATCATTTCGAGCCCTCCGGGCCGCGTCCACTTAACATAGTTTAACGCGATTAAAATACAAAAAGTCGACAGTAGTCGCAAGAACGACATCTTCGGAATTCAGCATTAACGCTGCTCTAACCTAAAATCGGCTTCGGTCGTCGGATCCGATATGACCATGTCCGAGTTCGCGAGCCTCTGAAGCTCGTCAAGGTCAAGCGGGTCGAGGCCCTGTCTGAGTGCGTTGATGTCCTCCTGACGTAAGGAGCTCAGTTCTTGACATCCGAGCGTGTCGTCCGTGGAGAATAAATCCGAACCGAACGAGGCTGCAATCGACGATCCGAAGTCGTCTGGTCCCAGCGAACAATCTAACGCAAAGCATTAAATTACTTATAATATTTTGTCTAATAAATTTTTAAAAAATTAACTCATCCATCTATTAGAATTAGAAACAATGTAAAATTATCCGCTCATTTCATACTTTTTTAAGATTGCAAATGTAGCTTACCAGTGAGTGTAATGGTCGGCGTGTTCGGCGTTTGCGGCGTCAACTGTTGCGTCGTCGTCGGTGTCCTCGTTGGATAACCCAACTGCTGAAGAGGACTCGTGCTGAAGTAGCCACCATCTCCGCTACCGAGTTCACTGGCGACGCTCAGTATATCATTCTGCAATTTCAGTTTTTCCATTAGACATTTATTATTTTGTATCTAATAAATTCCAATAGAAAGAAGATTGGAAAAGCTTCTCACACTGACCTGTGCGTAAGTCCCGGAATGGCTGGGCGAGTTCATGTAAGGCCCGATCGTCGTCGACGGCGAATCCATCTAATTAGTAATACCAATGTGAATTAGTTTATTCTGAGATTACTTTGAATATGAGACAACGATATACCTTTGATCTAAATTAAACATCGGCTAAACACGCCTTGAAAAGATTTTACTTTACGTTCAGGGTAAGTTTCTATGTATTGTATTACATTACACAAGCAAAAAGTTGAACGTAACGTAAAAAGACTAGTATGAAAGTATACACGTGGACGAAACGAAAATTTACACAAAGACCAAATAAACAGACATCTATATAAAAAATGATAGAACAAAATCAATCAAAACTAAACGATTGGGTACATTGCCTATGGCCAGGTCTGAAAGAAACAAAACGTCGGTCAATAAAAAGACGGAAGAGACACGATTGGTTGATGAACGCATAACTCATATTTTCTGATAGATAACTCATGGTAGAATGAATCGTCGAGAAAAAAAGAAGAAGCAACGATTGACGAATTTTCGAAATTATAATCAGAAGAGGCAGTAGTATGAAATTGCAGGTAGACTATAGATAATGGGACTATGTTTAGGCAAACTAGAGCAGTTGTAAAATAATACAGAGATAAGAGTTTTGAGAAAGAAACATTCAAATGATCATTGGCACAGAAGCTTATATTATATAAAAATATGAGAATCGAAAAGAAAAGTAACTGAAGTTTACGAAAAAATACGTAATAATCCTTAAATGAAGGGATAGGATCTGGTTATCACCTCGTCCAGCGGCGTGCTCAAGGTATAACCGGTATCTTCGAGCTGCTGCATCATTTGCGCCCAATCCTAGGCACGGCGGGCAACAACAGACAAATGACATCAAGACCCATGAAGACGTTTTTATCTTACTATCGATTTTCTTTTTCATGCTCATTCTAACAACTACACAACGTCTGTTTCTCTCTTATCGTCAAGCTCATCATCAATGCTTGAATTTATCTTATTATCTCGACAGTATACAGCTTGTACTTTGGAAACGAGTCAGTCAAATAAAAAAAAAAGCGAACGAGGATGTGTATAGGGAGAACGTATCGAAAAGAAAATTCACTGTGTACGTGTAGGTATCGTGAAGCTGTGTGTACAGAGCAATGAACTCGATTCCAAAGTAACGAGCAGACGGATAGTATCTACTGAATAAACTAGCACTGCATAAAGTTGGTCGTCTTTATACTTACGATCGGGGCCTTTAAGTGTGCATGAAACGTAACAGGTAATGGTGAAATGTGAGTTTCGATACAAATCTTATTAGAATTATGGAGCATTAGGGAGGTTTTACTCACCATACTAAACTGCTCAAAGTCCGCGTGAACTTGATTGATAAATACATTCTGATCCTGGGAGTCGAGCGACAGGTTCGGCGGGCCGTGGTGTCCCGTGGGACTTGACGGCGCCGAAGCGTTGTTGCTGTAGCTGAGAGGGCTCTCCTATGACAAATTATTTTTAAAATTACAGTCGATCCACAGCGTGACAGAACCTATCACTTCTTTGTATTCCATATTTTAAATTTTAAATAGAATCTCAATGTATCTTACTCGTAGAATTTTATCGTTCTTAAATTGAATAAGCTAAAACATGTGAAGATTTTTTAAATTTCAAATGCCATTAAGTACTCATAACTGCGTCTTAATAGCATGGTCACCGCCTTAGAGACATCACATACAAACGCTAAAACAACTCTGTCATAAATATTGAAAGGTCTCTATAGAAAAGTCTTAGTATGCAAACTTGTTAATCTTGACACAAGCATAGGTACGATAACTCAATACTTGTACAAAATTATTCGTTTAAATACTAAATATCTCTACAGCTACACATGAGTGATATCTGACAAAAAGCTTTATTCAATCTTACATTTGTCATCAAGTGATTACCGAATGTCAAAACTACTTCCACGCTACCAAGTATGCCTTTTATAGTTCACCTAAAGTAACAAATGTGTATCCTAGACCCATTAGTAATTCACGATATCTCACCTGATAGGTAATACTAGGCGAAGATTGTGGCGAAGGTCGGTTCACCATCTGCGACGTTCGGTAATTGGTGAGCGAGTTAAACGGGCCTTGCGTGTTCTGCGGATGCACTTGTGCTTGCGACGCATTCTGCAACACCAGAATTATACAATAAGATATCCGTTTCGTAAAAACTTCAAATGGCCAATAAAAAAAAAAATTCATGAAAATCTTACTGGACTCTGAGGTGCCACAGGACTGTGCGGTTGCTGGTAGACGTAATGGCCAGGACTGTGAACCATAGAGTGCTGTTGCTGTGGCTGCTGTGGTATACCTGGAGACGTCGTCCCCGTGACGCTCTGCTGCTGCGGTGAGTAGCCGGCCACCCTGAGGTCCTGCTGTGATGCACTTGTGTTGTTCTCCTGCGTGAGACCCTGTTTAAATGGAAAATTTGCACATCATTCTTCTCGCTCATGGCACAGATTACAATTAACGAGATCATGAGCTGGTTCGGACACTGTCGGGGTTCGCGTTCTCCTTACCGTTACGGGTCTCTACATGATTTCTTGGTGGACATGAGTTTGCGTGTATGCGTATATGCGTGTGTGTATAGGTGTATGGGAACATACCGTGGCTGTGTGAACATCCAACTTGCTGTTTGTTAAGCCGTGGACTTTGCAAAAATATATACATATATGTATACATATAGAGTCAGAAGAGCGTAAGGCTGTGTCGTTTCGTTCGTATAGCAAGTGAACAGTGCGCGAGAGAGAATCAATCCTAAGAGTTGGATTTCGAAAGTTGAATTGCGAGTTATATGATTAATTTTCTCTCCTTGAGGGAAGTAACCATGATGTGATTGTCAAGATAACTTAAAAATTAATGACTTAAAGGTTGTTTCTGCATGGCTGCTTCAAAGTAGCGGTAAAAGGGTTAGTAAGTCGGCGCTCGTAAATCTGTTGCTGAAAAGCGTTTAATGGGTTAAAAAAAAAATCACAATAACATCTACTAACCTTAGGGGAATGTAGAAACCTATGGTTAACAGGCACCGATAAATGATTCTGCAAAATAATAAAAAACTTCTACAACCAAGGCAAAATAAAACAAGATAAGCTGAAATAAAAATTAAAAAATCGCACAAAAATAAAAAAAACGTAATGTTGTAAATAAAAAATAAATGTAAAACTTGTAAAAAATGGTCTCCTAAAAGATAGAACATTGATTAAAAAACATCCAGTCACAACAAGACAACAAGTCATGGCGAAATTGACAGAAGAGTACATAATGCTGTGAAAATAGATGGTTGCATTAAGACGTTAAAAAGTACAGTTTTGACATATGACAGAGTGTTTCGAGATGGTTACTTAATTGTCGGATCGGGAAACACACACGAGCACACACACAGATAGAGATATACATTAAATAGGCGAGACAGTGCGCTATGATGCAAATAAATATACACTGTAAGACGCGGAGGGGTATAAACCAGCAGCGTGTCTCATTACTCTAAAGGACTCCTGCTGTCGTTCTCTCGTCTAGCATCGGATGCACGTAACTCATTACTATCTGTTTATCTGTTGCATGCAACTACGTCTACTGCTTTTCGAGACTACTGGACACTTCCTGAGATTTCGGAGCATGATCACAGTGAGATATACAAAATCAAATCGTAGATCATATATCCAATATATAAGCCGAACAAACAGTAATATATACGCGGTGTACACGTGTATATAATCATATCATCGTATATATGTCATAGCAAGACAGTTTCTGCAGGAGGTCCGAGTGGCGGAGAAAAGCACCGCAGAGAAGCTATATGATATGCAATACTGTATATATACTGTTGTAGGCTTGTCGCAAGGATATTTACTTGGGCGATTGCGGCTTGCACCAAACTGGTTGGCGACAGGGTGGTAGGACTCGTTTGAGGACTCTGATGGCTCGTTTGAGGACTCTGCAATAGACGACAGTATACGCCGTTTATGATTACAATCGTTACTTCTTTCCAGCGTGTCTTGTTTTCTATTCTTCTTTAAGAACCTCGGAAACTACTTGCGCATCAGAAGCTTCATTACAAAAAGATCGACGCACTCGCGCGAGACTCAAGGCAACGTATATCGCTCTCCGCACGCGCGTATACATTAAATTATGACGAGATAATCGACGAGACACGTAATACGACTCGGAATTTCGTATCGCGGAAGCGCAGCCGACTTTCGGTGTGTGCAAGGTGCAGAATTTTAAGTGACAGACAGATCTTTGCATGTATATTGAGTGACGTGAAGTTGAAAATGCTCGAGGTATATATACGGAATCGACACTCTGCAGCGCGCTTCGTATATCACTGGACGCCGATTTTTTTTTTGTCACACATAGAAACAAAAATAAACGTACGAATAACGAGAAAAAAATCGCAAGAAACAACGTATCAGCGAGTAAAGTAGTACAGCACTCGGCACATCTCAGTATTAGTCAGTCGACAAGAGAAAAACAAAACAGAACGATAGACGAGTTATAATGCAGCTCGAGATCACCAAAAATATCAATAATAAATATATGTATAAGTAATGTTAATACCAAAAGAGGTTAGAGAAAAAGAAGGCTTAATATTAATAAAAATAGTATAAAAAAGAGAGAAGTCTTAGTTAAAAAAAAAAGAAAAAAAGAGAAAAAAAGGTCTAAAAGTATACTCGCATCAAATCAAAAACTCATATCGAGTCGGACGGAAATCTGTGCGTGGCAGAGTATATATTAAAAATGTGAGAGATAAAAAAAGTAGAAGAAGAAAAATATAAAGGAAAGCGAAAATAAGTTTCCAGGGGACGGAGAAGACGACGTACATTGCTGTATTGTGAGCCGCTCGAATGGTCCTCTTGGTCTATCGGCGTAACAAGCGGAGAAGAGAAGCGTACGTTGCTCAGGTCCGGCAGTGAACCTGTGTTGTTGCCGATCGGAATCTGCTGTCCCGGCGGCTGTGAGCTTGGATACACGCTGCGAAACGAGGAAACAATTATTAGTCGATTGAAAAATAATTTACAAAGTCTTTGATTATTATTCAAATGTGTCAGCTATTTTTACACCAAAAAAATTTAATAGAAAATATTGAAACAGTTTTCGAGTGACCGTACTCTAACGTTAATTCGAACATTTGTTTGATCAAAATCACTCTAAAGATAATCATTACGGGTAAGATGTTATTTTACAAGATAGCACGTTCTCTAATCTTAAAAAATTGAAAAATAAATCTAAACAGTAGAATAAAGCACTGACTTTATGCCTGGCACTCTGGGCATGTCACAGGACGATCTCGGTCGTTCGATGAAGCCGTGGTGATGATGGGAATCCCCCCGATTATCGTTGCTTGATCCTCCATGTGCTCCTCGCTGTTGATCTGCTTGCAAAAAGGAGACGAGACGTTAATGAGGAATTTAATTTCAGTTTGAAGAGTCTGTTGCATCGACATTCTCATCGGCATACTCATCATCGAAACATTTTTTGTTATCTACATATAAGAGTATAAAGGTTTAAAAAGTTAATTTAAAAGTAAAAACACGTGCAAATTTTACACTCATATACATGTACAATTGAATAAGTGGGCGACTCTCTTTCATAAAAAAATACCAGTACTATAAACAGGCTTACTGTATGAAAAGACTGGAATAATTAAAATGCGAGAATAAAAGTTTAATTAAAGAAAGCACACAAAAGTATTTTTAACACACAAACTCATGATTGTATAGACATTAAAAGTAAAAATAGCCTGGCTATACCCACCTAATCGCGTAACTTGATAATATAGTGAAATTAATTAATACTGAAAAGCGTACATTATTTATTTTTCTTTCTAAAACGGCTCAATCTCTCGTGGCTCTATATACAACGTAAAAAACCGTCGCAACGATAAAAAGTAACATAAACAGTCGAAGCGATCGTTCGTTGAAAAGCATAAAATTTTAAAAAGTTGAAATCATAACGAATAGACTCGCATTGCTTTCCAAACACAAAAAAGACGAGTAAAAAGTTCTTAAAAATCTTCCTCGCCCTTTGATCACACGCACGAGACTTTGAGACAAGCTCACAAGTGTATAGAGTATTAAAAAACGAATAAAAACTCAGACTGACAGGCATCGCTACCTCGTCGATGAGCCATAGGTGAGCCATGACTCTGGTGATGGCAAGCCTCGTTGGCGCTCTGGTGCAGAGCAGAGTCGGAATTCGTGCGCCGCCAATGGGTTTCTGGAAGCGGTGGCGACAGATAAGGTACACCACTGTAGGGCGACGTGTCGTGACGCTTCTCGTGGCGCATCGGGCCCACACCCATACTTCGGCCTCGCTCGGTCCCACCGCTACCGCCGGGCTGGACATTGCCGGCCGGCGCTTGACCTTGTCGGTAGTGCATCTGGTTCTGCTGCATCTCCTCCAGGTTGTTTAGCGCCGTCTGCGATAATAAAAAGTTAGGATTATTAGGTGCTTTATTTGGGTTTGAAATTTAGTAGGTCAAGCGCAGGTTTTATTCGCGAGGGGGATTACTTGTCTATAGTGGGGTGTTTTTGATTATGCACCACCTAGCGGTGATTCTTTGGAGTGTGAGCATTCAGGAGGGTTTATTTCTGGTCTCGTTAAGGGGCCTCCACACCAATATATATGCCATATATTCAGATATAATGACTGGGCAAAACCGGGGTGATTTTGCGCCATTAAATCTTAAAAAAGAGGCATTTTTCAGCGGGGAAAAAATACGGACATGTTCCTTGGCCCAAGGAAAGAGCGCCGAAGCGAGCTTATGTCGTTGGGTTTATTTAATTTTGTATAAAAAATCTACGAAATTCAAACAAATTTTTCCGGCATGAGCTGTCGAAAACATTTGAATATGACAGAATCGGATGCGCATAACCCTGCTTTTTACTTCTAATGATCGAGCTTTCAGAAAAAAAGGTTTCGTCAATTTTATTTATTTTATATTTATAAAACATCTTACGACAAGTATACCAACATAAAAAAATGTTTTCAAATGTACCCTTTCGAAAACGACACTGTAACGGAAAAAAAACCATTTTGGAGTCAACGGAAATCTTATTCAAGAAAGGCGAAAATGAGGATAAAGTAAATTTAATACACACACATAAATAGATTGATTAATATCGTATTTGAACTAGAAAAAATGTGTTTAAAATTACTAATACAAATTATTCAAAGTAAAAAGAAGGGTTATGCGCATCCGATTCTGTCATATTCAAATGTTTTCGACAGCTCATGCCGGAAAAATTTGTTTGAATTTCGTAGATTTTTTATACAAAATTAAATAAACCCAACGAAATAAGCTCGCTTCGGCGCTCTTTCCTTGGGCCAAGGAACATGTCCGTATTTTTTTCCCCGCTGAGAAATGCCTCTTTTTTAAGATTTAATGGCGCAAAATCACCCCGGTTATGCCCAGTCATTATATATATATTGGTGTGGAGGCCCCTTAAGGGGCGGTCGGAGCAATAGCTTCGCCAATCCGCCGCTAAGTATTTAGTAGTTCCAAATTTAAAAAAAAAACTGAAAGTCTAAAATCTAAAATTAGATTTTAAGGTTGGCGCTGTAATCGCGTGAGTACGCGTAAACATCTGTTCGTAATTCCAAGATTTTAGAAAAACTAAAAGTCCAATCGATATTTCCCTTGGTAGAATCATTTATCAATTTTAATACTACGCCGCTACAGGCTTGGTTTTTCATTACGAGCTTTATTTAAAAATTTATATGTAATAGAAAAACAGTGTTTTTACTCCCGACCGCTCCTTAATGCATTAAGATGCACTTGGCGTGCATGAGTATAATATATTTTTAGTTTCATTTAACGACCTATCGATACTCTAGCCTAAATTAAAAAATAAATGCAATATCGAAAAAAATGATAATTGGAAGGTATACGAATGGATATAGTTTCACATGCAAAATCCTACAACATTCGCACTAATCACAACAAACGTGCATCTAATCTATATATTCAAGACGCTGTAGCATACAAATTGTCGCATATACACCATCCATCCCTCAAAACTGTGTACGAACAATTTTTCTTTCCACTTCGGCAAATCCTTTCTCAGCCAAACAATGAAATCGTCGCAACCGCGATCATTGTAATGAAATAATACGCCAGACCATTTACAACTCTCTCCCTTTTCAATTCCGTATACAATCGTCATATTACGCCATCATTACTGAAAGATGTCTAATCCACCTCTTCTGGGATCGTGATCGATAAAAAAGCTCGCTTCCAGCGGAATCCCGGTTCGAACCGGATACCAGCCAGCCCACCAAAAAGTTCACTCAACCCTCAGCCTTTTCCGAGAGCCACACGGCCACCTCTCTCTCTCTCTCTCTCTCTCTCCCTCCCTCCCTCTCTCTTTCCATCTATATGCATACATACAGGTATATACATGAACCGAGAGAGCCCGCGGCGAGCATCATCCCCCGGTTGCTGCACACGTGCTCTCTCTCGGCGCTGCAGCAGCAGTATAGCAGCAGCAGCAGCAGCAGCAGCAGCGCGACGGCGGTGGCTCCGATCAATACTCAGCGCGGAGGCACTTACGCGCAAGCCTGCGCTGGCTCTACCTGTGCACGCGCTTTGCGTGTGCATACCGTGCTTCTCTCTCTCTCTCTCTCTCCCCCTCTTTCTCGCTGGTGGATGTATAACGTACAGGTGTGTAGTCAAAGAGGCGGGGGAGCCGAAGCGACGAATGTCCCTAGAGGCGGGAAGTTTGCGCGGGTAGATTTTGAATAGCCGAATGGGTTCGACGATTCTTTTTTTTATTTCGAGGTATTGTGAGAGAATTTTCCGAGAACTAGGTATACAACGTAACTTGCAAAGTTTGTGAAGCTTATACCTACTGTGTCTAGTTTTGTTCGACGACTAGAGAACGTGTGTACAAAGTATCACGAGTGTATACCCTAACTATAGAAAAGTTGGATGATCATTGAACTGATTTAAGCAAAATAAATCCCGTCTCAACCACCGCAGTCCAACGCTTCCCCACAACCGATCGATCCACCGATCTTTTGATCGTCTTCGCCATCTCTCCCCACACTCGCACCGTTCGGATGTCCGATTTCGCCCTAAATCCATACAGTCCTCTGACTCCTCTCGTTTTCCATATGACGTACACTAGCTTGTATACTTTACCGGATGACAGCAGCGGCGGCGGCGGCGGCAGCGACGAGAACCGATCGAAACAAACGCGAGTAACGGGTGGCCTTGGCCTCTACAGTAGCACAGCGCGATCCGACGTAGTCGTCGCCGCCGCGCGCGACTGCCGTGTGTCTCGTGCACAGGCGGCTTTGTTTTTCTCGCCGTCCTTCTCGCTCTTTCTCTTTCTTTCTGGCTCGAGCTTTGTTCGAGTGTTATATATACAACGAGTCAACGCCGGCCGGAGAGTGCGTCGCCACGCGGTATCGGCTGCTGCGGCTGATGTTTACTACCTATACTGTAATGGCCGTAATGGCCAGATCGACTCTGTTGCTGCTGTCGATTTTTTTCTCTTCTTTTTTTGATCGTTTTACGCGTCGAGAGATTTTTCCGCTTGGGAAGCTTAGATCGCTTCTGTTTGACCTTCAATGTTTTAGAGAGACGATTGACCAACCGGGATATCGACCGGATGCCGGCGAGAATCGATCGTTTTTCATACAATGTTGAGGTCGAAGTTACCATCGACGATCCGAAGCGTATTCGAAACCTTGGGAAAAAAATCAATTTTCATTCCATTCTGTACTTCTCCATCCAATCTAACATTCATTATGTTTTCCGTCACACAATTTCAACTTCAGAATCCATACTCCTACCTTCAATCTCACCAGAAATCTAATGAGCGTAAATCAATTTAAAAAAAAAAAAGTACCCACCCACATCCCAAACTACTGCGTCGTGAAAATCCGCGGGAAACGCATCAGACAAAAAAGAATAAAGAGAGGGAAAAAAATTAGACCAAAGTCACCCAAGATAATTCGTACCCCGCGAAAATTGCGCGCGTTCTCTCCCTGCTATTAGCAACTAACGAGATTACGATTGCAGCGAGGCCTTCCGCGTGCAACAGCTTTTCATCTCCTCTGTCCCCCCCCCCCCCCACCTTTGTGTTTGTACAAGACGCGACCTAGGGTTCGATCTTTTTTTTCGCTCTTCTTTATACACGCAAATCGGTGCTGGGAAAAAAGAGCGAACGGTTCGGCCGATCAATTAGTCTGGTCGCGCGAACGTTGTTATTTTCGCGTATATGACTTTCTTGGATGGTGTGTGCGTCTATTATACATATGCACGTATAATAAAAAATAGACCTATACGTGCACTGGTGTACCGAGATAACGATAAGCCAACATCGAGAGCATGCGTGTATTTATACGTGTGCGCATGCATGTGAAGTTGCATTACAGACGTAACGCTCGAGAGTAAGTAAATAAACACTGGGATTGAAGTGCAGTGTGTATAACATGTCGTTCGAAAGACAGAGCTTGGGATTCATCGATTTTCGGTATACGTGGAAAGAGCTCGACACCTATACACGTGCACCCGGGAGAAATAAAAGCTTTTAGTTCTCGAGATGAGAATGAATACAAACGCGCGTTATACTGGTGTGTGGAAGTGCCATGTCGAATATAACGGGCGGAGCAAAGAGAGAGAAAACGTATAACGCGGAAAAAAGCTCTTTTTTCAGATTTTTTGATACTGACGGCCTTTGTATGTATTCTCGATCTTTGCATTGGAGATTTGTGTCTAGCATAGAGGGGAACAAAATTACGTGTGCGAAAATGTGGCACTGATCGACTTGTGATCATCTCGATTTGATTGCAAGAATTCGTAATCGTTTGAGGTTATGTTGGCATCGTCATTCTCGAATGGAACTTTCGACGGAAATGCACGATTAAACGATTTCCCGACACAGTGTCTGTCAGGACGAAAATTCAAGTTCAAACTCGAGTAGAACAAGCTGAGCACAGTCAGACTTATATGCCTCCACTACCTGTTCGACAAATGGAAAACCTGCTGCGTGCTGACTTTTAAGAGCCGTCGTGTATAATGACCGAGTTCAGTAAGGTTACACAACCATGACTGGGGGGTTGTTGCTGCACGGGGTACACTTGCACTTGGACTTGCGACGCAGCGGAAGATGCGGCCAAGGTCGTAGCAGTCACCCATATGCAATTTCCCGCGAGTCGCGCTTCCGTTTACAGATTACCGGCTGCAAAGCTGATGAACTGCTGTTTGCCGAACCGACCTGTGGTTAAATCGGATATAAAGTTGGCGTTCGTGACTGTGACTGGTATTTCTTCGGGTCCATACACCGTTGAAACGTCGCTATTCCCCGCAGTGTTCACATAAGTGACACACAAGAGCAGCAGGATGATGCAAGGCTCCCTATGCACACTGGTCGTCTTGTCGCTGGTCTGCCTCGTCAGCGCTGGGGTGAGTTTTCACGCGTATAAACCATCTCGGAAATAGAGTGTATAAGAACAAAGTGAACAAACGCGTTTGAATGTTCGTAGCCACCAGATTGGATCAGTGCTGAGATTCTGGAGATGGTGCAGGCTGACAAGGGCAGATGCATGGAAGAACACGGCACAACCGAGGGTGAGTATACATATACCTGATGGAACCTTTAGCCTAACCTGACCGGTATGATTGTCTGCCTCTAGCGTTGATCGACGATGTCAACAAGGGTAACCTGCCGAACGACAAAGCTATCACCTGCTACATGTTCTGCCTCTTCGAGGCTTTCAGTTTGGTGAGTATACTGTTGTACCGAGAGAAAACGATGAGGAGAGAAATTTGTGATGATGACGATCGAACGATCTATAGGTCGACGATGACGCGAATATCGAGGTTGAGATGTTGGTCGGCTTCTTGCCGGAACACATGCAAGCTGTGGCCAATGAACTGATCGACGTTTGCGCCAAGCTCGATGGTGCCGATGTCTGCGACAAGATGTACGTCATGGCCAAGTGTGTCATGGAGAAACGTCCCGATGTGAGTAAACATCACCTGTGTATCGATAAATCTGATCGGCTATGAGTACTGAACGTGCCATTGTATTTTTTTCAGCTCTGGTTCATGTTGTAAGACGAGCAAGACTCTCGTATACGTAGATCTATACCATAACAGGGACAGGACGGATACGTGTACGTCGAATGAGAGGATCGAGGATCGAGGATAAATTTTTACCGGGCTAACTGATACTATTTTTTTCTTGTACGTACATTGTAATAATACGGCGTGTAATATACCCTATAACTGTAACCATATATACCGCAATACAAAATCAACAATAAAGTTTAATGCTTTTGGATCGACGATGGCCATGATTGACGCGCGTATATACACTGTGTATGCACTGTACCACTTTGAAAGGAAATAAAGTTCTTTTTAAGATCGTCCTAGACACACTGACTCTCGGAGGGTGAACCCCCCTCCATACAATGCACTATAATAGATCGAAAATAAAAATAACTTATGCGTAAGGTAAAAAAAAACGAAAAACTCAAGGGTCGAACATATATATACATAAGCTATTGATACCAGCCAATATACGCACATTCAGAAACTCAACCTAGCGTAGAGTTTTGCATGCAGAGCTTACATCGCGCGAGAAACAACATACCGACTGGGATCGATTCATAATAACCAAAAGAGATCGGTAATAGAAACAAAATCGTCTACCAAAACAAGCGCATAACTGCCGAGCAGAAAATAAAAAAAAAAACTACAACAACAAATTAAAATCAACAACATCAACAACAAGACCTAAACAAGGCACATCTCTTGAAGGTAAAGTATACCTTGAGGTCGATCGAGTGTAAGGTGGCGGAGGTGGCGATCTGGCCGATGAGCAAGATGTCTTTACCGGTCAGTTCCTGGACGTTGGACTGACCGGCTCCAGCGGCATTGTTAGCGTTGACATTGGGCAGCGAGCCAGCTCGGTACTGCTGACCCAGGTTGATGTGCAGCAGCTTACCGCTGGACTGAGGCGGACTGGCACCGGCCGATTTGACAGATAGGGGGCGCGTCGGAGCGGCTTCGGGCACGGCCGGTACGGCAGCGCTCGCCGAGGCTTGTCTACTCGTGCCTGCGCTGCTCGACGTCGAGGCGGCCGCCGTCGATGTGGGACTCGCGTTCGCCGACGCCACCTTTGAGTTTTTTTTCAAGTGCGTGGGAAATCGATGAGTTTGGTCAATTGATTTGACGATTGTATGCGAAGGGAAATTTTTTGAAGGTTAGGAAATGTCTGAGCCAGTTGTAGCCAAGATTGCTGTTATAAGAATAGGCATTACAGAATAGATTTCTTTGGATTACAAAATTATTCAAATGACTCTGCAAATGACTCAGACAAGAGTTTTCAGGTGTAACACTCAGATTATTTTTATAAACACTTTGCTCTGCAAGTACATTTAATTTGCCGGCGTAATTCATTACCGTCGCTATGTGGAGCAGGACAAGGTGAGGAACATCAAACGAATTTTTTAATCAAATTTAAGAGAATTCAACGATAAAAAAGGAAGCTTAAATGTTATTTTTGGCTTCGGACAGATACAGATAGTTTATTTTGTCAAAAGATCGGAGCTCCTTAATGAACTTCCTAATTATCATTCGAGAGCTGAAAATGCTCCCTTGTTGCACTGATTTTATTTCTCGGAAATGGCATCGATATCAAGCCGATTGAACGCATTGTTAAAGCTAAATTTGTTACGAATATAGCGCTCTATTGTTCATTGATTAAATGCTAATTCTCCCTTGTGAACCTCATTAGAATTTTGACAGGATGTGTACTATCTATACCTATGCAGAGCGATAAATTTCGTTTCAGAGATGAACGAGAGAAATTCTTCTGTACTTCGAAAAAAGTGTTGATAGTCTGGAAAGTTTTAAAAATCTGTTATTTCCTCATACATTTCCGCAACAAAAAAAAAAAAAAAACAAATTCTATTTAGGATTAAAAATACATTTTTTGAATGAAACATAAAATGACGTATAGCATTGAAAAGAAAACTCTTTCTTGATCCGCGATGTATTAAAAAAAAACTTATAAATCATCAATTATCGATCAGATTCTACAGAATATTCAATACGCTAAAAGCATTTTAATCCGTCATCATCAAAATTTCATCATAATTCTACACCCAGAAATAACACAGGTGGGGAAAATCTCTTGGCACTGGCTTCTATGTACGAACAATCAATAGATTTATTTATGACCATCATATTTTATTCATTACAGCATCAAAAACCGCCTTCTAAATTCCGATTGAAATTCGTTGACCATCCAAGAGCACCATAATTATAGGCCGGTATACTCATGAAAGTATAGATAAAGATCGAGATGAGCAAGTCGTCGACTCACGTGGCCGTTTCCACGTTCTTTTTTGATAAAGGCGAAGTTGATAGTAACGACTTATTTTGAAAGTAATAATTTATAACTCTGCTAGTTAAACAGCTTCACCAAATTAATATAATGATATATACCGCCTCCTTCATTAAATAGATAAGCCGTATAAAATTACTGTAATTTAAGCGTACAATAATTACATTAATGTTTTCGGACCAGTTGCACAAATTTTTTTTAAGGTTATAATGACGCGAGATAATCGAACACTTGTTGGGAGGAAAAGCAAAATTGAGCGTTTGACACTAAATCCACTTTTTATTCCACGTCTATGTGTGTAAATATAGCAAATTTACTTGTTCATATTATCATACGACTATTCATAGCGGCAACAGTTATTTGAAGAGCTTTCGGTATACCGAATTCGCGAATTGTCGATGCTCGAGTAAATAGCCTCGGCTCCAAAACTCATCTACTGTACTTGCTGACCGTTTTATTCTCAACGGACTAAAATTTTTCTCTCTTAGACTAATTAAAAAATCCATTTAATCGCCAGCTAAGATAAGACATCGAATTCAATCTGCTCCGATGTCAAAAGAAGCTCAAAGTGAGGTTATACGTAACTCCGAAAACATCACCCACCCGTATACATCTCATTAGTATACCTCGTGAATTTTCCGCCACACATACAACTCTCGGAAAAAAAACCTTTCCACCCTCGCATTAATTCTAAGACCAATTCACAAACTAAGTATACATATCGAAAAATATATTATCTAGATGGAAAAGCGCGCGCGCGTGTATGCCTCGCACAAACACGTACACGTAAGCACGCGTGCAGCTCGTTCCCGCTCGTTCGTCGCTCCGGCCAATCGTCTCTCTTCCTCGCATATGTATACACAATGTTCTCTCTCTCTCTCTCTGCACACGAAGATCCTCGATATGGCGAGCGAACGGAGATTCGCGGGAATGCGCAAAAAGCCGAGTGTGCTGCGTGCTGCTCTCCCAGGTAAGAGCTAGCGAGAACGAGAGAGAGAGAGAGAGAGAGAGAGAGAGAGAGAGAGAGAGAGAGAGAGAGAAATGTATGTGTGGCCTGTATATATCTATACGCATACGCAGTTGTTTACGTTTTGCCGCGAGAGACAGAGAAGGAACGAGTCCGCGGCGGCTCCAGGAACTAGCACATCGCCGCTTTTTTGACGATGGGGAATTTCGTGGCTCTCTATGGATGTCTCGTTCTCTATCTATCTATCTATCTCTCTCTCTCTCGCTCGCTCGCTCGCTCGGTGCACGCTTCTTCTGTGCGCGCTATACGGAGACACGACATAGCCGTATAGGGCTTCTATCATTATCGATGGGCGATCGCGCGCCTCTCTCCCGGCTAGTGCAGTACAAGCTGCAACAGTGACAAGCGTGCTGGGCTAGTCATCAACGAATCCTCCTATTAGTAAACATAGTCCGGAGAGCTGTGCGTCGTAGGCACATACTCGTACATCCGAGTGTAAATAAATGCGCGTAGCACCGCGAGAACGAGAAAGAGAGAGAGAGAGAAACAGAAACACACACAGAGCGCGAGCAGTCGGAGGAGGGGACGATGGCGGAGAGAGGGGGGGGGTCTCCGCAACTCCTCCTCAGGCACAAGAGCTAGTGAGAGGGAGACAGAGATAGAGAGAGAGAGAGAGAGAGAGAGAGAGAGAGAGAGAAAGCGAGGAGACGCGGATGATATGGAAAAAGAGAGAGGACTCACCTTGCTTGTGACATCGGAGACCTCCTTCATGATCGCCTCGAAGCGGGCAGTCTCCTCTGCCTCCTTCTGGTTGATCAAGGCGATCTTCTCGCTGAACTTGCGGGGGTTCGCCATGGCGAGAGCTGAGCTCCGCGTCGTGCGCGACGACGGCCTCTCAGCGCCCTCTCCGAGGGAGCAGCTTCGCTCCTCCTGCTGCTGCTGCTGCTGCTGCTACTCTTCTTCTCCGGGCACGAGTACTGCTGTCGATTTCCTCGACGGAATTCACTGTGTTTTTATTCACTGTGTTTTTGTCTCTGTGTGCCCGCGATCTCACGACGACGAGACGACACGGGAGGGTGCGCGTTCTGTGAGGCGGCCGACGACTGAGACGTCTGAGACACACACACACACACACACACACTCTTTCTCTCTCTCACTCTCGGGAATCTGGCGGCCCAGCAGCGCTCGACACTGTGTGCTGCGCGAGCGCGACGCCTGTGGCTGCTACTACTTATACTGATACGATGATACGACGATGTGTGCTGTGCCGTGTGTCTAATATCTGTGCCTGTAGTGCGCAGCTGCGCCCGCGCCGGCGAGCTTGCCGTGCTCGAGAACGATATCCCACCGCAGCGCCGAAAACCCGCCTTGACTTCCATATGGCGACGCTGTTTCGAAGCTCAGCTGGAGTTCTTTTACGATGTGTATAGATATAACGCGCGGGTAATCTAAGCGAGTTTCTCCATTCATTCGCTAGGATCGCGATGGTGTTGTTCAGTTGCCAACATACTCAGCTCGGCGGAAAATTTGAAAAACTGAAAATAAAGATTAATTTTTTACGGATATCTTGTAACGGATTTTTTTTCTGACATCAAATTTACACTTTGAAGATTTCATTATTTTAAATTAATATTTAGTACTCGAAAAGTAACTTATACAATTGTTTATGAAAAGTACATGTGAAAGAATAAACAATATTATGTAACTTTTAACGCTTTGATTTTCAAATCGGTGACTAACAGTTTAAAACCACGAAAAAACGAATCTTTTTAGTTTGGCTTGCACGGGAAACTGTTGTTGACTATATCAGTAAAGCCCTGCTTTATCCTGAGTAGGGATATTAATTTTCTTTCGTACCGGCAACTGCAAAGCACTGCAGCTAGATGACGTTGCTTTCTGAATTTGTTATGTACTATTTTGACACTCTGTGTGCGAAATTTAATTTCTCCTAGCTGCGTAGCAATTCATATTTCGCGCACGCACATCTGCTAAGAACGTAGATTCGCATACTCGTGTCAAAAAATAGTGATCAAAATTTTAGTGAAAAAAATGATCTTCACATTCGCTTTTTTGTCACCCGTCACCTGAACTATTTTTATTGAACCTAAAGCTCCATAATAATATGTTAAACAAAACCGAAAAACGTCGCATTTTTGACAAAAATTGGAAAAGCGTTGCCCAGTATAGAATATACTATTTACAATATTTCTGCCTTAATAATGTTGAATTGTTTACAATTGCTTTACGTAAAAACTAAATATAAAATAAAATGTCACGAATAAAAGAAAAATGAGCATAATTATTTTGCTTTTAAAAATTTTAATAATTGATTATAGTATATACATACATTATTATAATAAAATGTATATTGTTGCTTTTTCTCACAACTGTGTTTAAAGAATTGGAGTTATCACTGATGACGAGGCGACTGCACAATTCTTTTCATTTGACAAACCTCGCATTCGATGAAACGAGTCACCTTCCTCGCAATCTCGCTCGCAATCACGTAAGGCAGACTATGATAGAAAGCATCATTGAGTATAAGTTCTCCTGGTCCAGCATTGACTGATAGTAAAGTTGCGCGCGTTTGAAAGCTTTGCGTATATTTGCGGAGTATATGGGAACATTTTCGAGCATGCTATCTGGCACTGGCATTTCGTCAGGACATCGAACAATGTGCAGGTCTTGAAGAAGCTCGCAGTTTTCGTCGTTTCGATTTCAATGTTACAGTCTTCATAATACGTCCGCAACATCGACAATATACGACGATCATCAACGACCGCTATGGGCTTCCGTGCTATCGATGGTGTCTTATTGCTTGCCCTTTCGATCGACCTGCAGAATCGACCTTTGATTGTTTTCTGATCAATGTTCGCGCCGCGTTTTAGCAGAGTTTCCAGCAATTCTTCATTCCGTAGTCCAAAAGCAGCTTAACCTACTGAAAAAAACAAAACGTATTATACGAGAACATTGGAGATTTAAATTCATACCTTCACGGTCAGTTGCGTTGACATCTGCTCCTCAGCTTTCGAGCAACGACTTGGCCGCTTGGACTCGGGCACTTGATACCGCATAATGCAAGGGAGTTCTGCCCTTGACGTATCGAGCATCCAAGTCGGCGACATGCCTCGTTAACAGAGCAATCAATCGATCGTTGCACTCAGAAGGATAAAACATTTTGATCAGCAAGTGAAGCATAGTCCAATTATTCAGATCGAAGGGCTCGTCAACGTCGGCACCTAAGGACACGAGTAGCTCGGCTGAATCCTGAAGACTGAAAAACACGGCGGTTCACAGAAGCGAGAGATTCTCCAGAAATATCTTGCTGAGGCCTGGTTCCCCCGCTTCTCTACGAGGCTCAACATGGAATACTGATCATCGGGAGAGCGGCGAAGATGCTCCTCTATCTCGTCGCTGATGGTGAGCATACCTCTCGTCGATTGACATGGATGAGCGTTTTGGTGCAGCAGGCGGTCGTTCACATCCGACTTCTTGAAATCACAGTTATAACGGTCATTGCCACTGTCGATGCCGGAAAATATTGAACCGCGAGCACACATCTTTGTTTACTTCGAAAGGGCCAAGCAAGTGCACTCTACCATGGCTCTCTCGCAAAACTGACGCCTACTTTTTTTTCTGCCCTTTAGGGTTATCAGCTCCAAGCTATGTATGTACCCGGTGACGCCTATTCTATTCTATTTGTGGTTAGTGGCACCAGAGGTCTGTACGGCCATCAACAGACCGGTGACGCCTACTTACGGGCCTTACAGCGCGTCGCTTGGGGAGTACGCATGCACGAAACGGCGGCGGCGGCAGCGGGCCGTTTCCCCCTCTCTTGACTTTTACGGGGTCAGTCAGCCGGCTGAGCTCGAACTCCGTATACATATAGCTTCTGGTTATAAGACGGCACTCTTAAATAGAAGATCGATTACTCTCAGTTATACACTTATACACTGAGCATTCAGGAGGGTGTGACGTCGCGCAAAACCGATCACTTTGGGAGCACCATTTGTTGAAGCGGGAGTTTTACTGTTTAATTCGAACGAGCATAGAAATGCTCTCTCTAATCGCGAAAATAAATTAGGTTGGTGATATTAATAATAACACAAGGTGATTTAAGGTTAAACAAGTTTTTAGGATAACCTCCTAAAAACTTATGTATATTGTCAAGTAAAATCCTAACATCAAAGTAGCTAAGATTCTAAAGTTAAATCGACTCTCATGCTATAAGCTAACTCTACGAACTCGCGACTCTGACTGTTGCTCTCCGGAGCTGCGATGATGCTGCTGGGCCTCTTCTGCTGACGTTGAGGGCGTGACCTTGAGTAGAGGGACACATCTTGACGAATCGGAACGACTCCGCGCGGACTAACGAAATGCTACGAACGAATCGGTATCGATCAGCTGGTCTACGCGGTGGTGGAAAATCTATACAAAGGGCCTGACTGTATGACGCACTTCGCGTACATGTGTTGGCCACCCGAGCTCTCAGTCCTTAGTTTTTATAGCACATAAAAACCACGTGTCGCTCGCTAATACAATAGTACAGTTTTTGTCTTAAGCTTTCTACGAATTTCTATTTACCTAAACATAAATCTATACTTGAGATTTTGTGAACTCCAGACTCTATGGTTTCCTATTCTAAAGATTTATATTACCATTTGCCTAGCTTTGAGTGACCAAACAGAAATGCCTTTGTACTTTCTAATAATTCTATAATAATAGTTGTATATGTATTAAATACTAAATTTAAATATCGCGCTTTAATCATATCTAAAAGTCACGTGCATGCGCAGCCCATCACAAGGGTTTATTTCTGGTCTCGTTAAGGGGCCTCCACACCAATATATATGCCATATATTCAGATATAATGACTGAGCAAAACCGGGGTGATTTTGCGCCATTAAATCTTAAAAAAGAGGCATTTCTCAGCGGAGAAAAAATACGGACATGTTCCTTGGCCCAAGGAAAGAGCGCCGAAGCGAGCTTATTTTGTTGGGTTTATTTAATTTTGTATAAAAAATCTACGAAATTCAAACAAAGTTTTCCGGCATGAGCTGTCGAAAACATTTGAATATGACAGAATCGCATGCGCATAACCCTTCTTTTTCCTTTGAATAATTTGTATTAGTAATTTTAAACACATTTTTTCTAGTTCAAATACGATATTAATCTATTTATGTGTGTGTATTAAATTTACTTTATCCTCATTTTCGCTTTTCTTGAATAAGATTTCCGTTGACTCCAAAATAGTTTTTTTCTGTTACAGTGTCGTTTTCGAAAGGGTACATTTGTAAACATTTTTTTTATGTTGGTATACTTGTCGTAAGATGTTTTATAAATATAAAATAAATAAAATTGACGAAACCTTTTTTTCTGAAAGCTCGATCATTAGAAGTAAAAAGCAGGGTTATGCGCATCCGATGCTGTCATATTCAAAAATGTTTTCGACAGCTCATGCCGGAAAAATTTGTTTGAATTTCGTAGATTTTTTATTTAAATAAACCCAACGACATAAGCTCGCTTCGGCGCTCTCTCTTTGGGCCAAGAAACATGTCCGTATTTTTTCCCCGCTGAGAAATGCCTCTTTTTTAAGATTTAATGGCGCAAAATCACCCCTATTTTGCCCAGTCATTATATCTATATATACTATGGCATATATATTGGTGTGGAGGCCCCTTAAGGGCCCTCGGGAGTATAGATATAGCTATACAATAAGCGAGAAAAATAGCGGTTCCTTGCATCCCAACTTTGAATCAACCGGTGCACCAATGATGCTGAAAATGATATATATTATGGTTTGATATACCCTTTCTGCGGGGAAGCGGGCTTTTAAGCCTTCATGAGCCCTGTGTATAAACAATGATTATTTAAATTTATCGATTTTAAAGCTGTCAGGAAGAAGCGTGAAAACAACATGTTTCTTTTGTTTTTTATACTAACCCCGAAATAGGGAGAAACTAAATAATCATATTTTGTAATTTATAGAGTCAATAAAAGCTTATAAGCTTACTTCTCCGCAGAAAGGGTATAACAAAGAATTACATACATAATTTTCAGCGTCATCGGAGCACCGGTTGATTCAAAAGTTGGGATGCAAGGAACCGCTATGTGATATATATGAGGGATGCCGACTGTTTCGAGATCAAAACGAGAACGTGTGATTTCCAACGCTCGACCTATGCAAGTAGCAATTTTCTACGGTGACGGCGGGCCGTTTCTCCTTACCTAGAAAATGCTGCCCTTAGTCCCTATGTGTTGCTTGCATGGGATGACGATGCCGGGAGTAGATATGCCAAATCAACAACATAGTATATCGACGCCTAAGGGGAATAACGTCCTATCCCGGAGGCCGCTTCAGGAACGTCCTATCCCGGAGGCCGCTTCGGGAACATCCTATCTCGGAAGCCGCTCCGACAACGTCCTATGTCAGAAGTCGCCCCGAGAACGTCCTATCTCGGAAGCCGCTCCGAGAACATCCTATCACGTGATCCGCTTCGAGAACGTCCTATCTCAGGAGCGTTTTTTTTTTTCTTGAA
Source organism: Pteromalus puparum (assembly GCA_012977825.3). NCBI lineage: Eukaryota > Metazoa > Arthropoda > Insecta > Hymenoptera > Pteromalidae > Pteromalus > Pteromalus puparum. The sequence continues at coordinate 65,039,240 of CM053170.1, forward strand.
TTTTTTAGTGGCAGGCATGCAAGATTTTAAATCGCGATTTCTGCCTGAAGTACGCAGTGAAAAATTCTGAAAAGTCGACCTCGGAGTCGACTCTATAAGCTGTCACTCGTCTTATATCAGTAAATATCTTATGAAAGTAAAGTTTGGAAATGCGAATGGATGTTTACGCGATTATAACTTAACTCAAATTAACTCAAAATGATTGTAATATCCTATTCTACACAAAACTTTTTAAATAAAGCTTGAAATGAATAACCGAGCCAGGAGCGCCGTAGCAAAATGTCATTCATACTTTTAGTTTTGGCAGGGCTATCACATTCCCTTAACCACTATGCAAAAGAGATGTCACGTATATTTGCCAGTATTCTGGCAAATAGATGTTTCTAAAATATATATATACTATATACATCATGTATAAAAGTATATCGACGGCTGAGTGGAATAACATCGTATCTCAGCGGAGGCTTCAAAATCGTCGTATCCCGGTGGCGGCTTCGAGAACGTCGTATGCCAGAAGAGGCTTCAAGAACGTCGTATCTTAGGATTGGCTTTAAAAACCACTTTTACTTTTGTGATTCTTGCTAAATAGACGCGATAAAAGATTTTGAAAAAAATAGAGTAGATGCTATATTGTGTTAATAATTGACACTATCTTTTTATTCTTATCTTCTCTTATCTTATCTAAGATACGACGTTCTTGAAGCCTCTTCTGGCATACGACGTTCTCGAAGCCGCCACCGGGATACGACGATCTTGAAGCCTCCGCTGAGATATGGTGTTATTCCACTCAGCCGTCGATATACAAGTATAGTATACTGATGACTAATTTAATGTTGATCAAGTGTAAATATTATAAAAGTGACACTGTTGTGGGAGATGGTTTCTGGAAAAACACCTCCCACAACAGTCTCATACGATATTTTATAGCATTTTTTTTTTTAAGTGGTATTTCGAACTGGTAAGTTCATCGCCTCATCTACGCAAGCCTTCCACGTATCCTTATTTTGTGCTAACCCTGTCCACTTCGCGCCATCCCGCCCGATTTCAGTTAAGTCCGCTTTTACATTGTCCTCCCACCTGCGTCTAGGTCTACCTAGAGGTCACGACGTATTTGGCTTTCCTTTCATTATACGCGCTGCCGTGCGATCATTTCCCATTCTTGCAACGTGCCCTGCCCATCTTAGTCTTCGCGATTTAATTATTCTGTTTATATTCGGTGACGCGTATAAGTTATGTAGCTCGTCGTTGTGCAGTTTAATTCCTCCACTCCTCGGTTTCCTCATCTTTCTTTGGCCCGTATATTTTTCGCAGAACTTTATTTTCGAACACCCTAAAATGGTTTTCCTCTGCTTTAGTGAGCGCCCAAGTTTCGCATCCATACAAGATTACCGGCATTATTATAGTTCTATATATCCTAATTTTTACATTTTTAGACAGCAGTTTTGATTTTAGTAGTTTGTTCACGGCGTAGAAGCAGGCATTAGCAGGATAGAACCATACGCTGTTTTAAAATCTATGAATAACTGGTGTATTGTTTCGCAATATTCCCATTTTTTCTCTAACAGCTGTCTTATAGTAAACATTTGATCGCTCGTCGACCTGTTACGCCGAAATCCACACTGATAAGCACCTATTATATCTTCCGCGAAGGGTGTGAGTCTGGCCTGTATTACGTTTGACAGAACTTTGTAGCAGGTAGCTAAAAGTGAGATTCCCCGATAGTTATTGCAGTCTGTCTTATCTCCCTTTTTAAAAATCGGTATGATGATGGATTCTTTCCAGTTTTCCGGCATTGTTTCATTTTTCCAAATAGAGCGTACTAGTTCAAAAATTTTCGATGTCAGCGCAGTGCCCCCATATTTAAGTAGTTCAGCTGGTATAGAATCGTTTCCCGCGGCCTTATTGTTTTTTAGTTTTTTGATCACGGCTTCTACTTCTTTATAGGTCGGTTCTTCCATATGAAGTTCAGCAGTGTGGATTTCGTCGCCCGTTTCCTCGCAGTTTTCATGTACGTTTAGCAGCTTATCAAAATAGCCCTTCCACAGCTTTAGCAGTTCACCTTCGCTTGTGACGAGATTCCCGCCCTCATCTTTCATTAATTGTGATCTACTCTGGAAACCCTTCCTAATAGCGTTAATACCTTTGTACATCTCGCGCGGGTTATTTTCCTTACTATTAGTTTCTATTTTTTTAATCTGATTCTTTTGATACTCGCGTTTTTTGTTCCTGTAAATCGCCCCCCACTTGCCTTCTTATTTTTATTTTAGCTGAATTGTTTGTAGCAATGGAATGATTGAAAAAAACGAAAATAATGTTTTTCAAAAATCAAAAAATGGCCATAAAAAAAAGTAATTGAAAAAATTGAAAAATAAATGTTGTTCCCGAATTCAGAATCCAAAAATATATATGCATGTTAAATTTGATTGATATTGACGGAGTAGTTTCAGAAATATCACGACACACACACACACACACACAATTGTGTGTAATTCGAATTCAACGATGCCGCCGTCGCCGTCACCATCCAACAGGTATACCATATAAATCTTGTATGTACCTAGACGCAGGTATAGTGAGCGTCGCCGGCAGCCGGGTCAAGTCGAGAGCAAGTGCGCCATACAGGGAAGGGCTAAACAGAATTCAATAGACCGATGCGCCGCTGTCTACCTCCCCTTTATATCACATGAGCAGTTGCAACGTGTAACCAACAGGTCGGCAATACTGCAGCTGCTAGGTACTTATAAATATCGGCAGAAGCAGAGGCAAGATCCTCAGTCTAGCCGAGTTCGCCGTACAGAAGAAAGCTTGCATTTTTGATACGTCGCTGCAGTTTTCTGAGGCCCGAGCGCAAATCAGTAGCTTTGTACGTGATTTCATTTTAGCTCTAGCACAGGATGGAAGTAAGAGTGAATCTCTACTGCCAGCCGATTCTGAAGCTGCTCACTACGGAAGATATTACCCGTTTGCTGAAGGCTGGCAGCATCGATTTGGAGTCGAGAGATCGTTTGAACCGAACTCTTTTGCACCACGCGGTAAGACAGGCCAGAATCGACGTGGTCGAATTGTTTATCCAGAATGGGGCAAAAGTTAATGTCGCTGACAGCAACAGCGACACGCCACTCCTTGCCGCGGCAAAAAGTAAAAAAGCTACACAGCTGGTGCCGTTGTTGATGAAGCACAAGGCCAATGTTTTGGCCAAAGATTGGTCAGGCGAGAATGCCTTGCACTTCCTGGCACGCAGCCTTGCGGAGGACGACCTTACCGACCTGGCCAGATTATTTATCAAAGAGGGCGTCCCGATCGACCAGAAGAATAGGATTGATCATCAGCCGTTACACGTGGCAGTTTACGGCAGAAAGAATAACTTGGTAAGTAAAATAGCTCTTCAATTCGATTCAATTCGAATTGGATTTTTCACCTGATGGTGTGTGCCAACGTGAATTTCATTCTCCATCGTTCGTTTTTTCCAGGTACAGCTCTTCTTGGACTACGGCGCCGACGCTAATGCCCGAGCGAACGGCGGCTACTTTCCCCTATACATTGCGGCTGAAGATGACAATCCAGCGGTACTGAAAACTTTGCTGAAACGCGGTGCCAGCATTGACATGAAGACGGATAGAGGCCGCACCGCGTTACACGCTGTCTACAATTACGCGTCGTTTGTAGACTGTGGGACGAAGAGCATAGAAATGCTGTTGTCCGTCGGCGCGGATATGTTCGCCGAAGACATTGACGGCAAGACGCCTCTCCACCTCATCTTCGACAATATGGACAATAAGAGGCTTACGAAGATATTCAGAGTTCTAGCACTCAAAAAGGCCAGCATGGAGCCACCAATGAAAAAATATTTTGAAAAGATTATCGAGGATAAGTATATTTTGAAGCGGCCGTCTTATGAAGTCTGCATCAACGAGATCGATGAGACGAAATCGAAGAGATTCATCGAGACTTGCACTTTTTTCGATCTCCTGACGAAATGCCAGTGCCAGACTGCAGCGCTCTTCCGAAACCTCGAATTCGAGAGAAAATTCAAAGATTTCGATCTCGGCATTTTTCCAACGTACGCCGTGGACATACTCGAAGCTTTCGAGCGCGCGCAACTTTACTATCAGTCAATGCTGGACCAGGAGAACTTGATCCTAGATGCTCTTCACGAGACTCTGCCTTACGTGGTTGCGAGCTCGTTTGCGAGGAAGGTGACTGCTCACATACTCGGCTGCGAAGTGTGTGAAATGAAGAAAATCGTGCAGGCGTCTCGGCAACATATCGTTGCCTAACATGGTTGTGAGCAATAGTATAGTCTATTCAACGCCGCTCATTTTATTATAGTACGCTTGCAGACAGCGTATAATACGTCAAATTTTAAAAAACTAAGAAAATCATGTTAATTTTGTTTTTATATTCGTGACATTTGTCTTCGAAATTATCGCGGATATTGTGTCATATGTGCCCAGTACGGGATGTTTTTATATATAGCAGACAATTCAACATTATTTAGACAAAAAATATATTATGTCCTCGAATATTTTTGTTATTACCTATACTTACTAAGTATTACTAAGTTCCCAATGGAAAAAAAATAGTTGAAGCGCATTAAAAAATATTTATTTGTGAATAAATAATGCATATTTCTAAAATTTTTGTTTTATTTTAAATTTATTTTCAAAAAATAAAAACCTTACAACTACTCACAAAACTATTATCTATAAAACAAGCCTTTCCTGATATACGTAATAGAACATTTACGGAGCAAATATATAGAAGAAAAAGTACAAAATATAACACAAGAGGAGAAAATAAGCTATTTCTAGCTAGGATGAGGTCATCAGTATACGAGTTGGAGTGCTGAAGACACCTCACCCGAGTCTGAAGTAGTTTTTTTGTAACACAAGCACGATTTTCGCGTTTTTCGTACCTATTAAGCGGGCGTAAAGTGCCATTTTTTTACAGTTTTTTCCTCACTCTGCAGACTATCCGATATGTGTTTTTAAAACTTTCAAAATTGTTTGAAATTTTCAAAATTTTCAAAATTTTTTAAAATTTTCAAATTTTTTAGATATTTTTGAAATTTTTTGAAATTTTTTGAAATTTTCAAATATTTTTGACATTTTTTGAAATTTTTTGAAATTTTCAAAATTTTTGAAATTTTAATATAAATTTGTTTTACTTTGAAAAGTCCTCGAATTTCCCATTCCTTCCATATGCATGATAAGTGGCCTATTCGCGCACTTATCATAAAAAGTACGGTGTGCAACAAGGGGGGAGTGGCCTTTTCAGACTCGTGCTCAAAACATCACCCTCGCTAGAAAAAGCCAATTTTCCCCCCTAGTTGCACAATATACTATTTTGCCCGCTGCTGACTTTTTTGCCCGCTGCTTACTTTTTTTGCCCGCTGCCACCTTTTTTGGCTCGCTGGTAAAAAAAATGGTACTTTACGCCCGCTTAATAGGTACGAAAAACGCGAAAATCGTGCATGTTGTGGCGTACGTATTTTCCGCATCTACGGGGCCTTAGAGTTTTCGCCAAGCGGACCCTCGCTTTATTGCCTCATCGCAATAAAGCGATCCGCCACCTGCGCGCTCGTTAATCCCCGAGACGAAGCAGTCCCCGGAATTTCGGCAGCCGAGCGGTCCGTCGTTTATATTGCCACAGCAATTTAACGATCGGCCGCGCGCGACCGATAATCCTCTGGACGATGCAGTCCCCGGATTTTCGGCCGCCGGGCGGTTCGTCGTTTACAGCGCTTGCCGCAATAAGACGATCGGCTGCGCGCGATCGACAATCCTCGGTACTTTCGGAAAAGCACGCGCGCCACCGATCTCCTAAATTACCCCAGCTATCCCTTCTCTTCGGACCTTGGGGGTGGGACCAACGTCCCGTTTCCGAGGTCTCGAGGGAAGCGTCGCTGGGGGCATCAAGCACTCTCGCTCGAACCAGAGACTGACAAGGACCTAGGCCCTCCTGCCTATCCTGCGGTCTGCGTTCCGCCGAGCAAGACCTAAGTTGAAGTTTTGAATAAATGCGTAGTCGAATTAAGAACACGTTGAGTTTCGTTTTTCTTTACCTCACCCACACCTACGACTACAATGTGTTACAAAATAGTATATTGTGTGCCAAGGGCGTAAAGTGGGCTTTTTTGCGAGGGCGTTTACGAGCCGCAGACGAGTACTGCAACCACACGAGGCCAAAAAGCCCACTTAACCCTTGGTGCACACCATATTTTTTGTAACGCAAGTACAGATTTTTGCGTTTTTTTTTTAGATATTGAGTGCGACTGATGCAACTTTTTTCAGAATCGGCGACCACACTCTCAGTAGACTAAGTTTTAAATTTATATATATAAATATATATCCACCCTATATGATATAGATCTAAGCGTGATTTAAAGCTAAAATCCCCTCCATGCCCCTCCACCTCCCTCCACAAGCCCCTCCATGTCCCCTCCACTTTTTAACGTGAAATCATTTCAAAATTTACGTTATTTTGAAGAGTTAATTCCCCTCCACCCCCACCTCCATTGGCCCCTCCACCGGCCCCTCCACTTCATATACTATTGGCCTTTAATTATTCTTTGTCGCTGATTATTAATATCATCTAAAAAGATCAATATACTCTGTACTTTTTCATTTGACAGTTTTCCACACCACCTAAGGGGTACTGTTGGAAGCACATTATATTAGAAAAAATACAATGTACTTCAGGCGCGTTGATTAAAAGTCGGTCCGTTAGGTGTGCCCTCAAATTTTAATTTTGTTCTCTCAGACCCTTAAAAGCGTCCGGTTTTCCGTGGATTTGCAGGTATACGTACTGATAACATTAGAACATTTACTCCTATAGTCTCCGTCGAAAATAATCTACAAACTTTCAAAACTATTTAATTTTACTAGCTTAAAGTTTTAATCAACAATCAATATGGGCACAAGCGTCTAAGAAAGACGGCAGTTGGACTACCTGGCCGCACGGCGAGCTCGAGCAATTTAGAATTAACGATCCTGCAAATGCGGCAACCAAGTTTACAGCACTTCTCTAAGATCGTTGTTTTTACATTTTATTCTATAGAATTATTTTTTTTTTCTAAAAGAGTTTAATAATATTTCTTTTTACCAAATCTAAAAATGGAAAATTTTAGAGTTTTAAAAATTCCTGGCGGTGGAAATTGTTTATTTAGATGCTTTTCTTATTTTTTAAATAACACAGAAGATTTTTATATGAATTTCAGATTAAATATTGTTCAGTACATTGTGAGTCAATGGGAAAATTATCGTTATTTCATAATTGGAAATAGTTATTATCCAAATATTGTAAATAGCATGGATTATGGAATGTATATGTCTCATCTTTCTGTTTATGGCAATGAGATTGAAATAAGAGGTTTTTCCGCTCTATATAATGTTTATGTCACAGTGTATTTATACAATGTTGAAAGTAACTTTACCTTTGGAAATATTTCTCAACCTTCTGAATTAAAATTATTACTAAGTGGAGAACAAGATGCTGGTCATTATGACGTCATTCTTGGATTTAATAACGATAGTTTAACATCACAAATTTTAACGCCTAATAAACAAACAAAAAATCTGAAAAGAAAAGCTTTAGAAAATAATTTAAGTGAAAATATTCCATATAAAAAAGTTAAGGTAGTTCTACCGGTAGGTAGCTAGTCGAAACAAAGGCAACTTTTATTTCTTAATTATTTGTGGGATATACTTAATAATAGAGATTGCACAGCTCAAGGTACAACAAATAATGATTTTACATTCAGATTAAGCAATTCTATCTATCATAATTATGAATAAAATGTTTCAGACAGAAGCTGATTTATTCTGACCATTTTATGGCCATATTATAGCCATTTTTCTATTTTTGAAAAAATATTTTTGCTTTTTTATAATGATATGATTTATACAATATATTCAACAATAGTGTACTTAAAAAACTGCTACCCACAAGGTTGGAATATATACTGATACCCATAAGGTTGGAATCCACCTTAACCCCCACTCCCCTGATACCCCTCCCCTACAAGTGTCTTCCTAACCTATCCTTTTAGTATCGAATAGTAGCGAATATTTAAATCAAAGAATGAGTTGATTGTCCCATGTAATTATCTTCCACTAGAAGAATAGGAGGAAGCTAAGTGCCAATGACTTGGCAGCGGTTTTTGTTTTCAGATCGACGTTCGCACCGCGTTTGAGCAGAGTTTTCAGCCATGTAGTACATAGAACGGAAATCCGCTATTCTCTGTTTGCGCATTCGCGTCGGCGCCGTAATCCAGAAATAGCTTTGCCTGCAAAAACGAACGAGAACATTATTTTTCCACGGAAATTCGATTCAAGCTCTAAATCAAATCTCGCTTCGTGAGTACATAAAAAAGCTGCTTTTCTTTTGCTTACCGATTCATGCCTATCCTCGAAGATAGCCCAGTGTAGTGGCTGGTACTGGGTACAGCACGCGTTCTGTTGAAGCTTCCAGATCGGCACCGTGCTTCGTTACCAGGTCGATCAATCGCTCGTTCCATGGAGAGGGAAACATATTGAGAAGCACTTGAAGGATAGTCCTGTGTTGACAACGAAGAAAGATAGCTGATTTACTATGGCAGCATTCGTTAACGTCGGCACCCGAGGACACGAGCAGTTCGACTGATTTCTCAAGGCTGTTCAGCACCGCGATCCAGAGGAGCGAGCGCTTTTCACTTAGCGGAAATAGCTCGCCGAAGATGGCTTCCCTCTCCCTTTTACGAGGCTCAATATATGGAATTCTGGTCGCTGCTGAGATTGCTCTCGAACAAGATCTTGCTGGGCGGCGCTCATAATCTAACGGATGCAACTTCGTGGAATCATCGTAATGACTGCAACAGATATTCCTGCGGAATGACATGTAAAGTGCATCAGAAATCATTGCGTTAAAAATGATAATTAGCGACCGATGTTAAACTATGACGAAAACCCGTTGGTTTTCTAATACTGAACACTCGGCTGTCTAAGAGTTGGCAGAAAGTGTATACGCTGTCACGGCATGCTCTCTCGCATAAAACTGATGATGCCCGCGATGCGGCGCGTCGCTCTGATGAGGCCGGGCGTTTTTGCAGAATCTTCCCGTGACACAATCTCGGGCATTTGCCTGATGGCATGTTTGACAATTTCCTGGCTATTTTATGCAAATGCAAGCGTAAACGACAGCTTTTGTATTTAGGCGTCGCGCGACGTCCGCGCCATTTTTTTTTTTTTTTTCATTTGACACAATTTATTTAAAGAATAGGTATACGATTACATATACATAAGGTTATAGGTGATAACTTAGCTTGCTCAAAAAGTTTATTTCCTTTAATTTTTTTATTGAACTGAAGACATATGTACCTATTATAGATTGAAAAAGCGTTGCCCAATATAGAACGCCATTGCTATTTACAATATTTCTATTCAGCAAATAATGTTGGATTGCTTGCTTTACGTAAAAAGATTCCGTACTGGGCAGACCTGATACACTGATGGCAATAGTTATTTTAAAAAATGTCACGAATATAAAAAAGAAAAACAGGATAACTTTCTTTGCTTTTTAAAATTTAAATAGCCTGATGTGAAATTCGATGTATTAGGCTGTTCGCGAGCGCACTAATAGAGAATCATTGGTGCCGAGACGCCTGCACAATTCTTTTCATTTGACAAACCTCGCATTCGATGAAACCAGTCACCGTCCTCGCAACCGCGTCAGGCAGAGTATCGTAACAAGCATCGTTGAGTAATTTCTCCTGGTCCAGCATTGACTGATAGTAAAGTTGCGCGCGTTCGAAAGCTATGCGTATATCTGCGGAGTATATGGGAAAATACAAAAACTTGTCGAGATTGAACTCGTTGAATAATTTCTTCTCGAATTCGATGTTTCGCATGAGGTTTACTATCTGGCACTGGCACTTCGTCAAGACATCGAACATTGTGCAGCTCTTGAAGAAGCTCGCTGATTTGGTAGTTTCGATTTCGGCGTTGCATTCATTAAAATACTGCAACATCAACGGTTGCCCGTGCCTATAAACGACCTCTTGAAGCTCCCATGCCATCGATGGTGGCCGGCGTGCATTTTCTATCGCCAGCATCTTACAAGTTGGTTCTGATATAGTCAGCAGAGAGCCGGGCGTATTACCATTGTGGTCTTCGATTGAAATATCTGCGCCGACCCGCAGAAGTATTTCGATGCCCTCCCTAAATCCACGACAGACTGTATGCATTACGGTGCTGCCACTATCCATCCTCATGTCAATGTTGGCGCCGTGTTTGAGCAAAGTTTTCAGCAGCTCTGTATTCTGGCCTTCAGCCGCGATATTCAGGGGAAACTGGCCACCGTCTGCTCGCGCATTCACGTCAGCGCCGCACTTCAAGAACAGCTCGACCTGGAAAAAACGAACGAGAACATCGAAGACGGAAATTCGATTCATTCGATTCAAGCTCGAAATAAAATCTCGCGTTGTTCGAAATGCGTTCTTTTGCTTACCAATTCGTGCTCCTTCCTGAAGAGAGCCCAGTGTAGTGGCTGGTACTGACAAAGTTTTGTTCTGTCGTCGAGGGAGGTGCCCTTCTCGATCAATAATCTGGCCAGGTCGACGACAAGGCGTTTCTCCAGCGGGCACTCTACCAGAGAGTGCAAGGCATTCTTGCCGTTAGTGTCTCTAACGGTAACGTCGGCTCCGTATTTCACCAGCAATGGCAGAAACTTACCGGCATAGTGAGTGCTGGCTGCCTTGATCAGCAAATATGTCGAACCCCGAATATCGTCGAGGGTGTTGGCATCTGCTCCTCTTTCGAGCAACAACTTTGCCGCTTGGACTCGCTTATAGTTTAGCGCATAATGCAAGGGAGTCTTGCCCTCGATGTCTCGAGCTTCCAAGTCGGCGCCGTGCTCCGCTACCAGAGCGATCAATCGCTCGTTCCACTCAGAGGGATACATCTTGACCAGCACGTGAAGCATAGACCATTGAGAATGGGCAAACATAGCTTGGCACTCGTTAAGGTCGGCTGCAATGTCGGCACACAAGGACACGAGCAGCTCAGCCGAACGATGAAAACTGTTCAGCACCGCGATCCACAGGGTCGAGAGCTTTCCACTTCTCAGAAATAGCTGGCCGAGGGCAGGTTCTCGCTTCTCTACGCGTCTCGAGATGAGTTCATTGAGTGTTGATATGGAATCCCGACCGTTATTGGAAGCGCGAAGGCGTTTCTTTATCTGGTCGCTGGTGAGGCTGCGTCCGCCAAAGATCTTGCTGAGCGTTTCGTACAGCAGATGGTCGTATTTTTTCCTGCGCTCGTTATTGTACGGATCCGAAATCGTGAAACCATAGTGATAATAACTGCTATCGCCGTTGATGCCATCGAATAATATGAAAAGGTGACCAGACATCTTTGTTTACTTCGAAGGGCCAAGCAATGCGGTACTTAGAGGTTAAACGAATAATTATTATGCGAAAGTGCACTCGACGCTATCATGGCTCTCTCGTCAGACTGATGCCTATACCTACGGCACCACGCTCGAGGACTAGGTATATTTATTACTTACCTGCGCGAAACGGCGGTGGCTGTAGAAGGAGGGGGAGGCGCGAGACGCACATATACATAGACACGGCGCGTCTATGTACATATGGCTTGTACGCGTCGCGCCTTCCCCTCCTTCTACATTTAGGTAATTTTGTTTTTTATTTATTATCTCGGAACTTTGCACTCATCGAAATCGAGTCGAAAAAATCGATTCCAATGCGAAATTGAACGATCTTTCGACTGGTACAGGCCATTTTACTGTACGTTAAGCCGTTTTCGAGATGTAAGCAAAATTAATTTTTGCACACTGTTTTCGCATATAGGACCCGTTGACCTAGGAAGCTGCAAATTTCAGAATCGTCTTTTTCGACCTCGATTTACCTCATAACCAAAATGCAGCCATTTCTATCGTAGGTCGATTTCAAAGCTAATTTTACAATTTACTGCGGAAGCTACTGGCCGTTTCCCCTTCCATTGACTTTCATAGGGTCAGTCAGCGGGGGTTCTGATGGGATGACCCGGATGACGATGTCAGGTATTATAGGTAAGATATACGCGCGCTGCAGCTGCGGCACTCTTGAGTCTTGAATCTTGAATAGCAAAGCGAGAATTAGATTTCGGACTATTTATATAATAATAACACGCAACGAGTCGAGACTGGACAGACCGGACGCGCCATCTAGGGAGGAGCAGGGAGGTTTTAGTGGGTGGGGGTATTTAATTTATCTCGTATTCGCCATCTCCCTATATGTGCAGTCTGCATTTCCCCAATACTTCCCCATTCCCTTCAGTTGTGCCGATGCGTTCAGTCCCGACACAGTCACTGATGCTGCTCATCTACTATTATAAATAAATCAGCCGAAGAGAGAAGATAGTTTAGTATTTCGTGGTACGTGAGAAGAACGAAGTTACTCTCCCTTGAGATCATCTTTTTATCATTAGAAAAGAATCTCGACGGCTGCTTGTATCTTGTATCTATACGTATACATACGTAAGTAATCTGCCAAAAGCTCGCCAATCTGCTCTTGTCCAGCTTCCAGCGTTCCAGCACATATTACTATACATTCTTCGTTGTCCGATTCTCTCATGCAGCAGACGCAAAACTAAAGAAAAGCCCTCGATTCGCCGCGGCTTTGTGCTCTTATCACGTGTGAGCTCCGCCGCTGATACTTGACACCTTCGCTTACTGACGAGTAATCGACCGTTTGCTGCTGGCACGTCTCGAGTCTAATCATGAATTCCACCAGTACCGAGGAACTAATGCGTGCGGTAAACGAGGGTACCGTAGATTTGCAGTCCCGAGATCCCAGAGGACGAACCGTCCTACACCACGCCGTACGACAATCCCGCGTCCAGCTGACAGAGTTTTTTCTCGACAAAGGAGCCGACGTCAACGCCGCAGACGACGAGGGCGAGACGCCACTGCTCGCCGCGGCCAAAATCAAAAAAGCCGACGAACTGCTGCCACTGTTGCTGAAACACGGGGCTGATATTACCGCTAGGGATATTTGCGGCGAGAACGTTTTGCACTTTCTGACGCGTGCTCCTATCCTGGAACGTCACGCCGTCGACCTGGCCAGAGTCGTGCTCGAGAAGGGTGCTTCACTAGAGGACAAAACGCGTACTCTCCAGATCCAGCCGATACACTTGGCTGTTCAGAGGGGAAAAAACGAGTTGGCGAGTAGACGAACTTTTTTCGTGCCTTGCAATTTATTTAAATTTGAATCAATCTTTAATTATGCGCTGACGTTTTTCAGGTAAAGCTATTTTTGGACTTCGGCGCCAACGTGAACGCGCGAGCAAACGACAGCGAATTCCCGCTGTACCTCGCGGCTTCTGCAGGACGCGGCAGACCAGTCGTGATGGAAACTCTGCTCGAGCGCGGCGCCAACATCAACCTGAAAACCATCAAAGGTCGCACCGCGTTACATCGCGCCTGCGAAGATGCGTCGGCGTCCTACAACTGGGAGGCAGTCAAGCTTCTTCTATCCGCCGGCGCCGACGTGCTCGCTCAGGATCTCGACGACAAGACTCCCTTCGCTTGCATTCGCCACTCCTTGATGTACGTCGACAGGAATAATACAGGCGTCAGATCGGTGCTCAAGGCGCTGGCGTTGAGGAAGGTTTGCCTGCCGCCAAAGACCGTGATAACAGACGAAAAGATCATCACGAAGTATCCAGAGCAGTGTCATTATTATCAAGACTGCGTTTTACACATCTTCAAGGTGAAATCTGCGATGATCACTGAGAGCTGCTCATTTTTAGAGCTCTTGATAAGAAGCCACGACGAGATTGTTGCGCTCGTGAAAAATCCCGAATTCGCAAGCAATTTTAGGCGACACGATCTTCAAGGATTCGCCATGTATGCCGACGACCTACGCCAAGCTTTTGAGCGCGCCAACGCTGCTCTGTAACTGGAGAACGGGATGGACAAGGCGCTTTGTACCTGATGCTGATCAAGGTACTGATCGGTTACACCGAGCATTGGCAAAAGTGGTCGCAGCGACTCGAGTGTGGAGCTCAGAACCGATGAACGCTTCGTAATTTTAATAATTTTAATATATTTGACTACAACATATTCTTTTTAATATCACAGCTCACAGCTATATTTTATATGTATTTTATTTTATGCGACCTTTTTTGCGAATATTCACAGCTCATCATCAACACTATCGGGACATTACCTAAGATAGTTGTAAGTTGGCTTGTTCCTATATAAAATTACTGATACAAGAATTTTAAATAAATAAACTTGCTTTTAAAATTTAAGAATTATTGTTTACGATTCATTGGTGCAGAGATTATTTCCCTGAATCAATTTATAACATTTGTCTTACATTCAAAACATAAAAATGACCAATTTTCATTTTTTTGCAGCAAGATAATCCGAAGCTTTTCCAATAGGATTAGAGTATGTAGAATAAAAAAAAAATATTTTTATATATCGTAATCATATATTTTCGTACAAGAATATTCTATAAAATACAAATCGAGCATTTCGCAGTGAAATATGTAACCAACCACCATCTTCACAACCTTATCGGGCAAACCGTTGTCGAAAGCCTCGTCAATGACGTTCTCCTGTTCCACCACAGATCGGTACAACCGTTTCGCGCGCTCGAAAGCTTCGGACTATATCCTCGGCGTATGTGGAAAAAACGCTGAGATCGAACTGCCTGAACTTGTTCTCGAACTGTCGGTCCTGATGCATAAGATCCGCTATCCGGCACTGACATTCTGTCAGCTAGCAGTTCAAAAAATGTGCAGGTCTCGGTGAACTTCGTGACTTGCATCCTGTCGACGTGTTCCATACAGTCTTGATAATGACTCCACAGCTCTGAGTACCTTTCCATAATGATCCTTTTTTCCCTCCATTGGATCCAGCGCGACGGGCGAACCTTTTTTAGCGCTAACTTCTTGAGCGCTTGCTTGGTTGAAGGCGCGTATAAAAATCTATGAAGAGGAGTTTCCTCATCGTCATCTACCTGATGCAGATCCGCGCCCACGGACAGAAGTAATTCAACGTTCTCGTTACTTCTGCTACTGTGAGCGCTGTGCAACGCGGTGCTACCTTTTTTCGTTGTCAAATCGATGTTCGCGCCGCGTTTCGATCGCCGTCATCCGTTCTTGCGTTAACGTCGGCACTAGAGTCTAAAAATAGCTTTACCTGGGAAACGAAAACCAGCGGGAAATCAAAAATTGAGTCGAATTTCGCGGCGGCACACATAAAAAATTCGTTTGCTTACCAATTCGAGTTTATTGTAGGATGCAGCTTGGTGTATCGGCTGCAAGTGATATCGACGATCTACGTCGAGGGAGACGCCTTTCTCGATGAACATTCGTACAGGACGTTTTCACCGTCTTTATTTCTGACGGTAACGTCGGCTCCGTATTCCATCAACAACGGCAAAAGTTCATCGGCTACGCTGATGCGGTTCTGTCTGCCTCGAGCAGAGGTGTCATACCTTCACGGTCAGTTGCGTTGACATCCGCACCTTTTTCGAGACAACAGCTTGATCGCTTGAACTCGCTCTTGCTCTACCGCGAAATGAATAGGGCAGTTTTATCCTCGACGTCTCGAGCTTCCAAGTCGGCGCCGTGCTCCGTTAAGTAACAGAACGACGAATAGAATCGGTCGTTCCATGAAGAGGGATACATGCGAAGTACCAGCTGAATAAGGGTTAGACCATTTTCGCAATAAAAAGCTAATCGACTGTCAATGCGCTCGTTCGAATTTTGGTAGTTACACAAGGTAGCGATCCACAGGAGCGAGGGCTTTCTCTCCGGAAATATCTTGCTGAGGCCGGGTTCCAGTTCGACTATTAGTTTGAATATGGAATCCTGATCGCTGCTGGTACGTATGCTCGTTAGGAGCGCGAAGGAGCTCTTTTATGCCCTCACGAAAGATTCTGCTGAGCGCTTCGTGCAGCATGTCGTCGTAGCTTCTGACGAGTTCTTCCTTGTACGGATCTAACCACGTAAAGATACGTGACATATAACATATATTATTACAAAATGTATCCAAAATGTCAACCAAACCCACGATTAGTTTATACAGATCTTATATATATGATTTTCTTACACTTTTACACTCGGTTGTCTATACATGAAAGACGTAGTTGACGTCCGTTACTTTATCGAGCAGATCGAGCTATTCGTGCGCAGGTAGTCATAAAAATACACGCTCATCGACGGCATAATCGTTACACGGAAAAACCCAGAATCTGCCCTGAAGGTCGGGACGGGAACGCTTCGACTCCGAACTTTTGACACACGCTGCTTACACCGGTTTCTACACCTGCCGTTGTAGATTTTTTTTTTCTTAGAGTCATCAGCTCCAAGCCATCTGTATAAACTTACTCTATTTCTTTTCCAGTGCACAACAAGTTCGGATCGTCGGGTCACTCGATGAAGACGAAAACACATCGCACGTGTGTACCATCACAACACCATGCTCCATAATGGAACACAACACACCGACCGAACACGAGTCTACCGGTAGATGTCGCTACCGGTAGCTCGAAAATGCAAATCGTGCGTAGACCGCTTGCCGGACCAGATGCTGGCCGCAGATGTGCATATTTACAGTGAAGGTGACGTGACGCGTGTTTCGTCAGATCCCCCAGACCTGGAGTGAATTTTATACAGATTCGACGGTAGTTTTTCAACTTGACTGAGTGTGCATACGTGTAGTTTTTTCTGAATTGTTCATAAAAGTTGAGAAAACAGTCCCCTGATATTTTTGTAAAATATAAAAAGTGTGATTAATTTGGATTCATATTATAACAAGATGTGGGTGCCAATTGTAAAAGATGTTTACACCGCCAATAGCTCGTTGAAGCTATTTGATGCTCGGCTTATAGTCGTGTATTTGCCGCTTATAATCTTCGCAATTGGATTTAATGTCGGAGTAAGGTACGTGCGGGGCACTCTTAACTTTATTGAAGATTTTATTGAACAATTTGAAAATTTCGTTTCTGAGAGCGAAAACGTTTAATTACATTAAAATTTCGCTATTTCATTCAACCGTTGTATGTTATTTTACAATAAAGAATTATACATTTTGCTTTCAATTAAATATATTGCTTATCAATTCAAACGAAAAATCATAATAAGCATTTGACATACGAAGAGCGTTCGAACCACCCGACTCAAAAACGCATCCGCACTGCACATCAATCGGAGCGTCGTATTCGAAGCAGACGACATTTCCTTTCCTCCACTGACACATCCTCCCCTCTGCTTCGAACCAAATATAAAGCTATATGGTACAAAGCTACGCTGCCATAAATCCCGCACCTTCCCCTCAAACTCCAGGTATATGCGCATTCCGAAAAATTCCAAATCCCCGCGCAATTACGCCTGCAAACTCCAAAAACTGCATATACAGCTGCCGGCTATGTAATACGCGCCTCCACCATCGGTGGCGCTGCGGCCGTTCTATATTATATAGCGATATGATGATGATGATGCATCAGCATCATATACGGCCTGGTCTGCGGTCTGCATTTCAGTCGTACGCGCGCATCCCTTTGAGTCCTTTGACCACTGCATCAGTTCCTCGATGCAACAGACACAAGGCTGTGTGTAGACGCGCGAAAATGCAGCGAAGCTACACTTGGCGCTGAGTCGCGAGTAAACAGCTGGACTCGATAAGTAGAATTTCAACGCAGATAACTCGGTGCGGTCGCTTCAGATCGAGGACACGTCCTCGGCGCGTCCACCCCAGGATGCAGCGCTCGTCGATAGGTTAGGTTATCATCGCTCAGGTACACATTATGCATTTCTACCGTCTGACAGAACAATAATTACGCGGTAACCATAGTCAAAACTAACTGAAATTTATCTATACAGAAAACAGAGCACATGAGCCGCAAGTCATGGAGGGCCTCGGCGAGCGGCTGCTCGAGCTGCTCCAGAACAGCGGCGACGGTGGCAACTCCGAAGATCAACAGCAGCAGCAGCAGCAGGGGACGATAGAAATCAGCGAAAGGTCTACCACAACGCTCCTCGAGTCAGCCGATGATGAGACGTCCCTCGTCGCCGCCACCACGTCTGCTCTGCAGGCCCTCGGCAGGAATTTTGCCGATGACCTGCCGAGACTACTGTATCAGGAAGACCCGGCCGTCGTCGCTGCGGCGGCTGCTGCGGCTGCGGTCAAATTCAGGTCGAACTACATGCCGCCGATTGGAGTCTTCTGGGACATTGAAAATTGCCAGGTGAGGCTCGTGGTTTTGTGGTTTGAGATGGGATGTTATTAGGGTGGTTTAAAATGGACTAATGTTGAGTTTTCTTTAATGGGCTGGGATTCAGACACCTGTGCATACTGTTTTTTTATGACACAAATCTCAGATGTGTACCTACAACTAGATTTGATTTGATTTTATTGCAAAGTTTGCGCGATGCCAGAGCCTTTGTGATCGGCAACAAATAAAACTCTAACTTGGAATTCATTGAATTAGAGAATTTACGTAGTTCTTTGATGATTATGTTTTTCTATATTATTTAAAGTATTGTCTGCAAAATTCTGATTATGTATAAATTAGTAAGGATATTAGCAAAGTGTAATCTTTTTTGTTTGGTTTGAGTATTAGATAAGATTAAAACCAACAATTTTATCGCTATGAATTCTGTTTTATAAGTCTTGTATTGACTTTGCACAAGGATGTCTTTTTTGAAACATATGTATGAAACAGCTTTGTCACTTTCTCTATCTCAAGTTTTAACCTACTTTTTATTTTGCAACAATGTGACATCAATTACGCAGTTATAAAAATGCTCAACAGGTGCTGAATGATAAGCTTGTGATCGTGTTAGTTTTATTTCTCAGTTTGTTAAAGTTTAGACTATCTGAAAGTCAATTTTTATTTCAAATATTTATATTTTAATGCTTAACGAGCAACGAAAGAAGACCTGGCTTGTACCAATTTTAAATAATCACTAGAGTATTGAAATGATTAAAATTATAAAATTGCTTATAATTATAAATTCCACAGGTACCAAAAGGCAGATCAGCAATGGCGGTGACCCGAGTAATTCGCGACAAGTTTTTTAATGGGTACAAAGAGGCCGAGTTCATCGTTGTCTGCGATGTACAGAAAGAGAATAAGCAAATTGTTCAAGAATTGAATGACGCACAGGTCGACCTTATCCACGTATCGGCGACCTGCAAGAATGCCGCGGACGAAAAACTTCGACAATCCATACGACGATTCGCCGACACACATGGCAGTCCTGCTGCTATTATTCTTATCTCCGGCGATATTAATTTTGCTGCTGATCTGAGCGATTTGAGGCACCGCAAGAAAATACATGTGATATTGTTGCACAAAGAAAACACGTCCGAAGCACTGATACTGTGTGCTGACGAACACTATGATTTTACAAAACTGCTGCAGCCTCTGCCATCTAGGACGCCGTCGAAGATTACCACTGTAAATACATACACGCACACACTAGACTATTTTAAATGAGCTCACCAGCTTGTATTAAAATCACTTTGCATATCAATCGAGATCATTTTTGTTTACTCCAATTAGCGTTTTTAAAATAATGTATATCATGTGAATTTCAGGTGTCCGAATCATACGACTTGCTGGTATGCAATTTACCAGACGACAAAGACGTGGTCGGCATTAAACGCCGACTGAAACAGCTGTCCAATAATTGCGGCGGTCGGGTTGTACAGGTCCGCTCGAACGCCGCCGTCGTGAGATTCTGCTCCAAGGAGTCGGCCGACAGGTACGTACAAAAGAGGGCGCGAACTGTTCCTCGCGCACGAAAACTCGCGGGAGGGAGAGGCTATGCTTTTGCACGTCGCCTGATTTCACCAGTACGGCCCGAGCTCCCGGTGCGTTCGTTGGCCGAATGCCGTATCGAGGCTTTTGATTTTAAATCACGGCTAACTTCATTTTTTCCTTCTCAGGGCCCAGAAGCGTATGCACGGCGAGTACGTCTTCGACTCAAAGATCAGTGTTAAATATCTGAAGGAGAAAGAGAGCTGCCCGCCGAAGAATCGAGGTAAATACATACACGCGACAACCCTGACCTTCGGCCGGTTTGTTTGTGTTCTTGTGTCGCCGCTTTCGCACGCACATTTCGAATTTTGTACGTTGGAGTTGAGAGAGCGTTGACCGATTATTTTGATCGTGTGCCTTTTTGCTGGCAGGGAACAGCGGAGCCCGGGAAAGTACAGCCAGCGAGTCCGAGGCAGTGAACGAGCCCGCTAATGAGATGTACGGAGTGGCAAGTGCAATAGCAGGCGCCAGAAGCCTGCCCGGAACACCACATTATCCAACGTCGTCGCCGGTCGTTGGCAATTTCTACAACTGGAATGGAAGCTATTGCGTTCCTCAAGGGTAAATATCGCTCTCCACTGTTTTCTTGATTTGTTTCGTTTCGCATGACTTGTGTTTTTCTCTCGACGAAATTCCTCGCGAATCAAATACTCGAAGCATTTAATTTGGCTTTTAAAATCAATCTATTGTTGATTAATGCAACATTATTTTTTTCGAATGATGATTCCCCGAGACAGAGCTCTCGAGTCGCAGGTTAAGCTAGATTCGAGCGATGAGTGTTAGAAGCTTTGATCAAATCTGAATACCGGGATATACATATTTTTTGTTTACATCTTATAGCTTGATTAATATACCATCGTTGCTCATTTCGTTCATTATTTTTCGCAGATGCGCTATGCCAGCGCCCATTTTCGTCAGACCGTATCCTCCAAACGAAGTCAACAGACATGCGAGAAGTCAGTCTCCTCAAGTTTGGCAAATGAGCGGCTCGCAGCAGCAGTCCCATCGTCATTGGGACGAACGCTGCAAAGGTCGAGAGTACGCTGCCTCTGAAACTCCGAATTTTCGCTCGGGAAAAGCTGGCCAGAGTCACAATAGAAATAATCCGTTCCCTCAGCAGCCTCCGGATTGGAATCCACCGAGACCACCATGGCCGGTCTCGAATAATCACAATGGTTCTGGTATGTGATTCACTATTTGATTTTAAATTCACTTGTTTTTTTCCCCCTTCTTTATGATGACACCCCGAGATTGAGCTCTTGAGTCGCAGGTCGATTCTCACGAGTCCTTGTAGATTCGAGTAATGAATGTTAGAAGCTTTGATCTTATCTGACATTTTTTTTTCTCAAATCGCGAAAATTTTTAAAATATATTGAGACTAATTGTTAATCTTGTTATTTCAGTATATAACCAATCACACAAGCGAAGAAGTCCTTCTCCGCTATACACATCTCAAAATCAGGAAACCAGTCATTGGAATGGCTTGGTAAGAAATACAAATTTTACATTTCAAAAAATAAATTTCAAAAAGGCAAATCTAGAAATTTATATCGAACTGTTTTTTATTGCAGAATCACAGTACGAGTAGTAAAAGAAGCGATCGAACTCCGTCACCTTATGATCTGAATTCTACCGTGCCGAGCAGCGCTCAGCGTATGGATCGCATCTCACCATACAGACAGAGCGATGCCGAGAGTGAGGAAGTTGAAGTAAGTGTAAGAAATGTCGTTCAGATCTTGAATTTTATTTCCAACAACTTTTTTATGATGACACTCCGAGATTGAGCTCTTGAGTCTCAGGTTGATTCTTGTGAGTCCTTGTAGATTCGAGCAATGAATGTTAGAAGCTTTGATCTTATCTGAATTGTTTTTTTATTGTATACAAGTGTAATTCCGTTAAAAAATTGAGATATAGTGAATTTTATGAACTTTTCAGAATTTCTTCAACCCGATAAACAATCAAAACAGTAATGGAGTCGCCAACAGAGCCTACACGCCCATCGAACTCCAAGTCACAAATCTAGATCAGAACATCGATCTCAAGGATATGAAGCGAATCATCTCCTCAGTATTCATGGAGCATGTAATGGTACGGTAAACCTTCTTTTTTAATATTGTACAACCATTTCCATGTGCTAACCACAATCGATCCTTCACTAGGTACTGCAGGTGTCGATATTCGTTCAATCGGATGGCAACCCGATAGCCGTCGTGAAAGTGCCTTCGCTGCCAGAAGCTCAGTACGCGATATCCCAGCTGCATCGGCGCAAGATAGGCTACAAGCGCATCCGAATATCGTATGGCCACACGGGTGGGCCAAATCCACAGATCATCCGTTCGCAAATCGTGATGCTATTGCAAGAGGTTCCCGGGCACAAGTTACCGCTTTTCAAATTTCGCGAGATGTACGAAAGTCGCTTTCTCATCTCCATCAGCATCTCGGAGCTGCACAAGATGAAGGACGTGTGTGTCATCAGCGATGACCCAAGCGGTCGGATGGTCTCGCTCAATCCAGACCATCGCAACACACCATCACCCTGCTTAAACACGACAATGGTGAGATCCTTAACAAAATCGATATTTATTCTAATACTTCGAGTCACTAATATGATGAAAGCAGGCCGAGTTTGAGTCGTCATAGTCGGCGGGTCGAGCTTCTTGTTCCCTACTGGCCTTGATCGTACGGTGCTTATAAAAACCCAAAGCGATAATTACTTCTGATTTTAATCGTTTAACAATTAATTTTTTACCTTTTTGAATTAAACCCGAACTTAATGAAATCTTTTCTCTTACTTTCAGGACGGCCAGAACTTAGAGTTACCATACTGCACAATCCACGCGCAGAAACCATGGACCGACAAAGGATGGGCAGAGCAGGAGATGGCTTCGTTGCCCGACATTAAAATATCTCTGAAACTTCTCACCGAGAGAGTTCACAAGCTCCTAACGACCCATTCCGGCAATCTTCCCCTGCCCAGTTTTCCAAGTTGCTACGAAGCCGAGTTCAACGAGTCGTTGCAGGTCGACGAGAGCGGTGTACCCTTAGAGCACTTGGTTTCCTGTATTCCGACGGTCGAGCTAAAGCAGGGAATCGGCAGTGTTAAGCATATAACTTGGTCGAGCAACAAAAACCACGATGAGAGTCACGATGGCACGTTTAGCGCAATCTCTACCGGTAAGCGTCCACACTTTTCTTACCCCATCTAACCACGAATGAAACTTGACGCTCGTGCATTTTTACTATTTCTAGATAACAAGTGCGTAAGCCCACCTCTAGCCAACCAACTAGCCCTGTTTAGTCGCGAACTTGTCGATTTGTTGAAGACTGCACCGCGCTGCCAGCTCTCGTTCAACCGTTTCATTCCAGTCTACCACCATCACTTTGGCCGGCAGTGTCGCGTCGCAGACTATGGTTTTACCAAGCTCATCGACCTTCTCGAGGCTCTCGACAACACCGTCCAGGTGATGGGCGAGGGTAACAAGCGCGTCGTCACGCTCTCACATCGCGCCCAAGTGCGCAGGTTCACTTCAGATCTGTTGCGCGTACTCAAAGCCTTAGCCAGCAAACAGGTCACGCTCTCCGAGTTTCCAAGCGTGTATGCCAGAGTTATAGGCAAGCCCTGGGACGTGACGGACTATGGAGTCTGCGAGCTGGACGATATCCTGGGCGAAGTATCCGAGAACACAGTCATGGTGACCAGTATCGACAACGGAAGCGACCGTCTGATCGCCATTCCAAAACGCGAGCAGACAGTTTTGGAGATCGAGCGCACACGGAAATTCGCGACCGAGGTGATCGAGCTCTTGAAGCACGCACCTCAGCAGCGAATGCTCTTCAACAAGTTCGTGCCGTCGTATCATCATCACTTTGGCCACCAGTGCCGTGTCTCCAACTACGGCTTTACAAAACTTATCGAGCTCTTCGAGGCTATCCCTGACATCGTCAAAATCGAGGAGGTTGAAGGCGGCGAGCGCAGAATTTCTCTTACGGAGAAGGAAGGTATCAGGGTACTGGGCGAGCAGATCACAAAGTTGATTGGACGCTTCGGAAATTCCAATGGACAGTTGATGGTGTCTAACGTCGCGCAGACCTTCTTGCAAGAGTTTGGATACGCACTGAGACCTGAACTGTTCAGCTGTAATTCCATGCTGCAGCTCATGGAAAAACTCGAGGGCATCGTTAACGTAAGATACAGGACTTCCTATCTAAACATTTCTGACTTAGAAACGTCATTATTTATCTTGATTTGCTTTTTATAGATTGTCAACACGAGGAATGGCATTGCTGTGGTGTCGGTCGACAAGAATCTAGTACAGCATTTAGGTTTGGAGTGCCGCCGAATACTCATGGACGTACCAAACTACTGCCTACCAGTCAGCAATTTCAAGCAGTTCTACGAGCAGCTGTATCACAAGAAATGTACAATTGAAAAGTACGCTGACAGCCTCGACGCCTATATTAGCGTGAGTATCTTCTTTATCCTGATCATTATTATAAAATTGTATCATGAATCATCGTTATAAATCTATATAAACGTTATATATTTCAGATTTTCACAATCAATAACGAAACGTTCGTGAAGCTGACACCATTGCAAGAGTTTGCTTGTAACGTACAGCGCGTTCTTGTGCAGCACAACGGTAAGATAAATTTCTCGCAGTTCGAAGCAGCGTACTTAAAAGTCATCGGCACCGCTTGCCGAGCAGCCCAGTACGGTTATCCATCTCTTTACACACTGCTTAGAGCTCTGCCTTGTACCGTCACTCTTAAGGATGCGCGACATAGAAGGAAAGTTGTTCAGCTCAATAAGAAGCTTGCTGGTAAGTCTTTGTTGACTACTTCTAATTATAGGTATTTCACGGTTAATCGAGAAATTCTTAAGTTTTAATTCTTTGTTCTTCAGCAATTGGATTGTTACCATCGAGTTACGCGATCTCTGTATCGCCTAATCCGGACACGGATTCGAGCAATGACTCCATCGAAACCGATTTCCTGACCTCTCTCAGTGCCAATCAAGCGAATAACTCCTCGATGTCGAATGACGTGTGCAAGTGGGACAGCACTTCGAAGCAGTTCTCGCGAAACGAAGAGTCGACCGGCTGGGACAAGAAGTCGAGTCATTGGGGAACATCTGGTACGGATAACCCGCAGAAGTGGCTAGCTCTTGAGAATAAGAGTAACGAAAGCGGCTTCTTTGAGAGTCTCGAGAAAGTAGCGAATACTTTTCCTCCGCCTCCGCCGAAGCCCGATTCACCCGAGGTAAGACGCTGCTTTTTTGTTTATCCACAAAGTTTGTTGTAAAGATAATATAAGCATTAATTAATCCGACATTGAAATATTGCAGGAACAGAGCAAAGACAAGTCCTGGCGATCTTCTATTTGGTCGACTCCTCCGAACAGCAAACAAGACTTCAATCAAGAACCAAATTATGTAAACGTAGAGTTACCTCCGTTCACACTGTCGCCGTTGAAAAAAATGAATAACTACGACTCATCGAACCTAGTGTCACCGGCCAAGTACCTGCTACCGGCGTGTCCGAACCCGCTGGAACCGCGTGTCTCGCCGTATTTCGGCAACACGCGCAACCCCGTCGTTGCACCGCATCCCTCAAAGCTGCCACTGCCGTCCCTGTCATTCACGCCCAAGAAGAGCACCGCCGCTCAGCAAGATGCGGCGGAGCTCTCGCTGTCACCCGTTACTTCGAAGCACGATCCAAGTGCTGATAATGAGAGCACTGATAGGATCAATGACACCACCCCGAGTAAGCGCTGTAAGTAAGATATGCTTCACATTTCGATTGATTCAGATGTTCAAAATGTCTAAATCATTGATTTTTTTGTATTCTTATAGCATACTACGGAAAGTGTCGGCTGGCCGCTCAGTTCAATCAGCTGCCGTTCGACTCCTGAGGAGTTGCGATGCTACCATAGTTTAGGAAATAAGTTCGAAACGTCTTTGAAAACGATCTTTGGGATATCAATAACGATATCATTAGGAAATGTTATCGTGAAGGCAGCGTCAAGTTATACCTTACTGTGAATATCAATTTGTGTGTTTTAAATTCTGGCTGTTTATTCTGAAAACGTTTGCACAATTCTCAGGCCCTCGTACGCGGCTCGATCCGTTTACGCATACGAAGAATCGTTTATTTATTTATTATTACCAATTGATAATTTGTTGAAACGATTTAACTAGTTTGTAAGCTGCGATCTCACACGGAGTCTTTTAATGATACTCGTAATTATTTTGTCGTCGCTGAGGCTCCCGATTTTATCGATAACTTTTAACTTTGATTAAGACTAAGTTTGTATAAATTATAAAAGCGGCTACTAATGTACGAATTTTGTTGGAAATGTGCGTTTTATTTTTCGATATACTAGCGATGAACACACACACATATTGTAAAATACTAGATCAAATGAAGAAAAAGAAAATGAAAATTACGTGTATCGATTGTAGTCCAGGAGTCGGACGCGATAGCTTAGATATTTTTATACTTATACATTATCTTAATGAATGATAGAGAAAAATAAAAAAGATGAAATTTTTTGTTCAAAAAAGAAGTACTACCGTCTTTTCAGTGATTTTATAAACACATTCTGTAACCATAATTTATTGAAAGATGTATTAACTGTACATTAGCTTGCTTGGACACTTCAGCAAGTTCTCTACACAATCTTGGCTGTTAAATCAATCTAGCCTGACCCGAATTGATTAATCCTCTTCCTTGATTTTGTACGGATCTTCCTTCATTCCAGAACCAATTGGTCCATGCCTGCGCTCCCAAATCATGCGGTGCTTCTGTTTCATGAAAGCGTGAACCACATCTGGCATAGGACCAAGATCACCATCTACAAAAATTATGTATTAATTAATATACTCCATTCTCAAATAATTTTGCTAAAAATAATAACACATTGAGATGTACTCTAAAATTTTTTAAGAATGACAAGTTGATGCATTATGAGACATTCTTTAGCATTCCTTATAAATAATATTGAAAGACAAATTAAGATTCACTCAAGGCATGCATCTAAAGTGATCAAAAGTATTCTTTAAAAAAAAACACTCGAACTTACATTTAGCAAACCAATTGGCAGCATTCTCTTCATAGGTTTCATAAATGGCATTGCACTTGGCTTCTTCTCTTTGGTTATAGTCCTCGAGTACACAGTGCTCGTGCCGCTGTCTCAAAATGCTGAGAATCTCGCTATCCACTTGTCTGCAAGAAATCACACACCAAAATCAGTGCGAAATTCCAACACCAACCAACACTAATCAACGTAGAAAAAAACTCACCTATCTCTGAGGAACTGCTGGTTAGCCTCGTACCTACAGACATGATCATCGGTGTAGCATTCGTCGATGGTCGGCACCCGGCGATACTTCTGATGGTAGTACGGATAAGACTTCTGGTTCGGCTCGACGATCTTCTCTGTTGAAAAAAAGAAACAACCACGTACGGATCGTTAACAAAACAGAACCTAACCTAACCTATCTGATCGAAAACGCTACATCGTGCGAAGACAAGCTCAAACGGCCCGGTTAGATAATACCTCGGAAGAAGGTGACGGGCACATCAAGGATGTTGTAAAACGTCCACATCAACCGGGTGATCGGGTTCCTGGGCTGAGGCTCCTCCATCGCTGCTGTCTGCTCTCACTTCCCTTCTAAAGATGATACCTGCATACAGCAGCGTTCGACGCCTCGCGGAGCAGACGGTTAAATCTCGTCTACTCCTTCTCGCACTGTCGCGACTCCAACCTCGAGCTTCGTCGCCTCGAAGATATGGAAATTATCAGATTTTTCGGCTGGACCGGAGACTGAGATCTGTACTGCTGTGGATGTGTGGTTTGGTCGTTGAGAGAAGGCCCGTAGCTCCATCTCGCTCTTGCGTAACGCCGCCGGGATAGCAGAACTCGCATTTGTCGACGAGGCTGTATATATTTTGATTTCGGAGTAGCGCGTGGTTTGGGTTTGGATTTGGATCATCACCTGCTCCAGTACCTATTACCTATTATAGCGGATGTGTATTGCGTTGAGTGCATTCGCGAGTGCATTGTTGGAGCGACTCGGTTTTGTTTCTTGTTTTTGAGAGTAGTAGTGCTGAGGCGAAGTTAGAGTATATTCGAGGTGGATTTGGAGTGAAGAGATGAGGAGGTCTGTGAGTACGAGAGAGATGCAGATGAAGAGGTAGTTTTATGGGATGCTGGAGTAATGAGGTTAGAAACGGAACTCGCGTGCTGTTTTCTTGTCTATATTATTTTAAATTGATTTTTATTCGTTGTCTATTTACAATGGAGAAACTGTCCTGAAAAAGTATGCTCAAGTAATGCATCGTTGAAGTGGAAAACTTGGCAGAAGAATGATGTAAACACTGCTTACGGTTATTTGTGATCAGACAAAGGAGCACAAATTTGCATCACTGCAGTCAACGGATAGTAGAAGTTTGGGTAGTATGCCATACGCTAAGCATCCAAAATGGCACTGGATATGCGACAGCAACGTCTCACGCAGGAGGCTATGAGACACTATCTATCGGAATGTAAACGCACAAAGGGAAAGGCTGATATGGTGGTTGTGATTTTTCATGCCAAAGTTGCGCAGAAATCTTACGGAACTGAGAAAAGATTCTTTTGTCCACCACCATGCGTTTACTTGAGGTATAATTTGATTTCCTAATTGGGTTTAAATCTATGCATAAACAGCTCAATTCAAACATTCATATATAGGACTACCTATTCATGCATTATCTTACAGTAATAAAGTAAAATATCATCTCATTTTTAGAGGAAATGCCTGGGCGATGCGCCAGGAGCAGATGCGCCGAGACGGCGAGTCCGAGCAGTCGTCTCAACTATGCGCCTTCATTGGTATAATCGGTAACGCTGATCAAGACGTGCAGCAGCTCGATCTGAACAACGAGGAGCAATACTGCGCTGCCAAGACACTCTTCATCTCAGACTCGGACAAGCGTAAGCATTTCATGCTGTCGATCAAGATGTTCCATGGCAACGGCCACGACATCGGCGTCTTCCTGAGCAATCGCATCAAAGTCATCTCCAAACCGTCGAAGAAGAAGCAGTCGCTAAAAAACACAGAACTGTGTATCGCCAGCGGTACGACCGTCGCTTTGTTTAACAGATTGAGGTCGCAAACTGTTAGCACAAGGTACTTGCACGTGGATGGGGATCACTTTCACGCTAGCTCAACGCAGTGGAGCACTTTTACTATTTATCTTTTGGACGATGACGAAAGCGAGAACGAGGATTTCGAGGCTAAGGATGGATATATCCACTATAATAGTACGGTGAAACTGGTGTGCAAGGATACTGGGATGGCTTTGCCAAGACTGATTATTCGTAAAGTAAATAATTTATTATAATTATCCACTATTTTTTAGATTGATTAATAATCTATTCGCAAATATTCAAAATAACAAAATTATAGGTGGACAAATCCATGGCAAGCTTGGACGCCGACGATCCGGTATCTCAGCTGCACAAGTGCGCTCTGTTCCTAAAAGACACGGATCACATGTATCTGTGCTTGTCGCAGGAAAAAATCGTGCCATTTAATGCAACCCCTTCGCCAAAAGAAGCCAACAAGGATATGATCAACGACGGCGCCTGCTGGACCATCATCAGTACCGAGCGCGCTGAATACACGTTCTACGAAGGCATGGGCCCGGTGCAGGCACCGGTTACTCCAGTACCGACGGTCCAGTATCTCAATCCCATGGGCAGCGTTGACGTTGCCATGTTGGAGCTCAAGGGAGATAATTTTGCGCCAAACCTACAGGTCTGTTGGATTCAGATTTTTCCGAACATTTTTTTTCGCTTCATCATTCACTTTTTTCTTCAAACAAATCTGTATGTATTTGCAGGTATGGTTCGGAGACATGGAAGCAGAGACCTGGTACCGAACGGAGCAAAGTATGGTCTGCGTCGTACCGGATATCAGCGAGTTCCAGGGCAATTGGTCTTGGATCAATCGAGGAACCGAAGTACCAGTTTCATTGGTACGCAACGACGGAATAATCTATGCCACTGGTCTCACATTCAACTACAATCTTGAACTAGGACTCCGAAAACGAGCAGCTCTACAACTTGCCGCCTCGGCAGCGGCTACATTACCACAACCAGCTGTAGGCGACCTGCCATGGATGCACCAGCAGCAGCTACCACCGCAGCAACATCAGCAGCACATACCACAATTCCCACTTTGATGAGAATGATATTGGCCATAAAGAAAAAAATGTACCTGTTGATCGATCTGTATTTTTTGATGATCTTTTGAAGACGACGCCTGTTGCCATGTTATAGAGTAAGAAATAGAGTTTTAAGAAAACGTATTTTTTAAATGACGTTTCGGCACTGTTGATTTCGCAGTTTAATGCGAATTTCGAGCCTAAAGTTTTTTATACATACTTGTATATAAGGAGGAACTTACGATCTCAATGAAAGTTAGCATAATTGAAGAACATGTGATATTTTATTACAGTTTTAGCCATAATTTTAAATTAATCTGTGAAAACATTTTTTATACTCTTATACAATTCTTATTTTACTCTTTTTTCTTTTATACTTTGGTAGCAAACGACTAGATATATCTTATGTATTCTTCTTGTATTTTTTCATCACTATACTTTACACCTTCATTGTCTTAATTTAATTAAAAAAATAAATAAAAGATAAAAATAATTTTGTATTGAAATGAAAATGCTTTTTATTCGTAAAATTACCTTTTTCCATTTCGTTACACTTTCAAAGTTATCGAAAACATTTGAATTTTCCCGCCTCGTATTTTCATGCTTGTGAACATATGTATAGGTAAACAAAACTATCCATGCCCCAACCAAAAAGACCAAGCTAAATGCGAGTTCAGTTTTCTTTTGAGGAGAATGCACGTATTATGAAGAATTGTTAGGTTATGAATCGAATTAATTCCTACACGTAAACAAAAATGTAGTCCTAAGAAATGATTAAAATTCGTCGTAATTAGGAAAAATTCATTGTCCAGCATCAAAATCTGAAATCGGACTGACCAAATTTTTCTCTAATATAAAAGCTTAAATTAAAAAAAGGGTAAGTAAATATTTTAAGAATATAAGAGATTTTTAGGAGCTTTTGACATTATACTCATATGAACGTTCACTTTCATGTCGCATCCAGAAAACTAAACATGGAGACACCACAAAGCACTACATTCTTGTATAAGATCGCGGAAGACACTGCATCTGATAGTGTACAAGTTGAGGAAATGCAAAATCAGCTAACAGAAAATACTGAAAATTGGCCAGTAGATGAAACTCCTTTCACTTTTGATGGACAGACAGATGCAGGTGAAAGTTGGCCCATAACAGAAAGAAATCAGTCCATAGAACCTGTGCCAGATGTAGCAGTAGCAGCCCCTAGTGGATTCCAGCAAGATTCGGTAAATCAACCGATTATAGAAGTTGAAGTTCACAGTGAAAATAACAATGATGCAGAAGCAAATCAGTCGCTGTTACAGCCAAGTGTTTCTTTCGAGCTGCCATCTCAGCAATTGCAATCAATAGACTCAATTTTCTCGCTTGGTGGCAAAGAATTTTTTTTAAACAATTGTGGATCAAAACGTTTACTGATTGGAATTACCAGTCCTGCTATACCAAAATTAAATATAACATTTAAAATCCACGATCTAAAGAATGGCTGGCAGATCTCATTTGGAAAAAAAACATGGGATAGAATTATTGCAAGCGAAGGAGAAATAAAAATGTGCATGGATAACAATATAATGGTTGGAATTTTTAATAGTAACCGAATTCGTGTGGAAACACAAATACTTTATAACCAGTGCTGTGTGCAATTTTATGACTATACAGAAACTCATATTACAATGATGAGGCCAACATTCTTGAAAATGATAAGTTTAAAAGAGGAAATTGAAAACATTTATGTTGAGCTTCTCAAAAAGAAGAATGATGTAGCCAAAAGGATAAAGATGTTTGTGGATGTCAGCTTTTTTCACTTGTTTAAAAGCAATAATATAGACAACAGACATAACTACAACTGGGTTACATTGTTCATGAATCAATCCTCAAACTTTTTAGAGTTGAGTAACTCTGTTGCCGGTACCTGGGCTCAATTGGGAAAGTGGATTGCTGAAGAGCAGACTCCAGATCTCACCAACGAGCCTTAACATTATAATCGTCCATTAAAGAAAAAACTTAATTAGTCTTAAGTTGGTTATTTATTTTTTTTTATGTTTAATTTCTTTTGATAAATGATTATTCAAGATCGTAGTTATAAAAATTATAAAATTTATCGTTAATTCATATGTTTAAGAAATTTTATAAAGTGCATAGTTTATATAAATATTTTTATAAAGAGAAACTATATACTTGTACTGACTAATAATAAATTCGATGTATACACAAAAATACAAAATATCAAGATCTCAAGATTTTTTAACTACCCATAACAGCCCATAATACACTATAGTTTTGTAAAATTTTACAGAAATCTGCTATACCGACTATAAAAACGTCAAAACGTCCAGGCTCCGAAGCGCACGAGTACACTGTACAGTGTAAACACGTGGTAGTCGCAGAGTCGCTTCACTGCAGGCCACATTTCTGATCGTCTTGTAAAATATCATAATGTCTTCTACTAAATCAAACGAAGATGTTTCGGAGGAGGAAACCGAAGAGAAGATGAAACAGTTCCACGAGCTTGGCTTGGACGACAGAATATTAAAGGTAATTTTATCGTGATTAATTAGCAAAAGATCGGTTAGTTTAAGGTTAAGTTTATCAAAACAATATCATATGTAAAGTGGACATTTTTGTAATGATAAATAGTTCAGCAATTGCATTTATTCTTGTAGTTGAATTTACATTACATTACGTTTTTTTTTTTAAAACTTTATGATTTTAACAGGCAATTGCAAAGTTGGGTTGGCTTGAGCCAACGCTTATACAGGAAAAGACCATTCCTCTAATCCTAGATGGTAAAGATGTCCTTGTAAGGGCCAGAACAGGCTCTGGAAAAACTGGAGCTTTTGCAGTACCTCTAGTTCAAAAGATCCTGTCGAACAAAGAAACACAACAACACCAGCAGACAACAGGTCTGATTTTAGCTCCCAGCAAGGAGCTGTGTAAACAAATTTACGATGTCTTTGTAAATCTCACCACAAAATGCAGTAGAGAAGTCAGGTGTTTGGACATTAGTTCCCAAGTAGAACTTTCTGTACAGAAACCTCTGTTGGCTGAAAATCCAGATATTGTGATCGCTACTCCAGGTAGAGCTTTACAGCATTTGAAGGCTAAGAATTTGAATGTCAAGAAGAGCTTGGAGACTTTGATCATTGATGAGGCTGATCTGGTAAACAATGAATTCTAATTTTCTTTTTTTTTTTTTTTTTTTGGTAACCAAGTAATTTTGAATGGAATATTAATATTTCTTGGTCAACTTTCCAGATATTCTCCTTTGGTTATGAAGAAGAAATCAAAACACTTTTAACATACTTGCCAACTGTTTACCAGGCAATTTTGGCTTCTGCCACATTGTCTGAAGATGTATTGTCACTGAAAAAATTGGTTCTCCACAATCCTGCTATATTAAAGCTGGAAGAACCACCATTAGCTCCACCTTCACAACTGGCACATTATACTCTGGCAGCTGAAGAAAATGACAAAGCTGCTATTTTGTATGCATTGTTAAAGTTACACTTGATAAGGTGAGTTTCTCAAAAATTAATACAAATAATTTAATTCAATAAGATTTATTAAAATAATAACTACAAATTTTACTTTTAGGGGAAAGTGTATTATTTTTGTGAATACTGTAGATAGGTGCTATAAATTAAAATTGTTCCTGGAGCAATTCGGGATTCCCACCTGCGTTTTAAATTCGGAATTGCCAGCTAGCTCAAGATGTAGAGCAGTTACACAATTCAATAGCGGAACTTATGACATAATCATAGCTTCTGATGAGAAAGCATTGGAAGAGGTATGTTAATGTTACGCTAATTACTTTCTTCTGTACATTAAAAAATAGGCAATTAACATAATTTTGTCCATTAGCCTCACGTCATGAAGCAGAAAAGAGGCAAACGCCGAAAAGACAAGGAATCTGGTGTAGCTCGTGGTATAGATTTCCAGTTTGTCTCCAACGTGATAAACTTTGACTTCCCTCTCGACATAAACGCGTACATACACAGGGCAGGACGAACTGCCAGAGGAAAGAATCAGGGAACAGCCCTGAGTTTCGTAGCAATCAGGGAGAGACCAATGCTAGAACAGGTTGAGGAACAGCTGAAGAAAGATTACGGTCAAGAGAATCTGTTTAAAACTTATCAATTCAAACTCAACGAAGTAGAGGGATTCAGGTAAATATTTATCCGTTATACAATAATAAGCTACTTATTTAAAAATTTACTAACTCAACCTAATTGATTACAGGTACCGATCGAGAGATGCCTGGAAGGCCGTGACACGTATCGCGGTCCGCGAAGCCCGACTGAAGGAAATCAAACAAGAAGTCCTGACTTGCGATAAGCTCAAGAGCTATTTCGAGGACAACCCCCGCGATCTTCAATCGCTGCGTCAAGACAAAGCTCTCCATACTGTGAGGCTCCAAGCTCATCTAAAAGACGTTCCAGAATACATAATACCAGCTTCGTTGAAAAGCATGGCGAATATCGGCCGAAGAAAGCGTAAGTTCAACCGGGATGCAGCCGCCTCTGGAGCAAGCGCCGCCAAATCCAAATACCAAGCTCGAGCTTCCAACCCGCTCGCTGCTCTCAGCCTCGCCAAGAAGAAGAAGTAGAGGAGTATTTTGTACATTGACTTTAATAAACACGTTGTTTTTTTTTTTAAGAAATCTCGTTATGAGTCGTTTATTCAAAAGTATACAAGGCAGTACGATTATTATATAGTATCAAATATATCAAGTCGAATTAGCACGTTTCGTATATACACGTCTTATGGCTTAGCTTTCTCCAGTTTCTTTGGCTTGAACTTTTGTCTGATCTGGTCATTGAAGCCCTCTCTGTTTCTGGCCAGTTCAATGGCGTAAAACTGTATCCTAGAGGTCAAAATGCTGTTCTCCTGGGAGTAATCTTTACTGCAGTCGGCGCGCAACAATGTGCCGAAGCTGTAGTCCTCGACGATGTCCTTGAATTGCTCGCAGAAGGGTCGCCACCTGGCTTTGCTTGCTTCTGACTTCAGTTCGTCTTCATTTATCACGTCGACTTTAAGGTCAGGAAATAATTCCCTGAAAGTCTGGTAAATCTGATCGTCGTGAGGCGTGAGCTTCAGGAGTTTGGGATCGACTGAACACAGGATCTGTGAATAATTTTGTTGTTATAGATACAAATTGCATTGATAGGATAAGTTGAATAAAGGAAGCGAAACTTACATTGAAGTATACTTCAGCGTGTTCAAATGCCTTCATGGCCCACATAGCTTCTATAGTTTGCTGTGAAAATATTATTGTTATTAATTTTATAAAAAAATCGGTTCCTATATAATTTTTAACAAAAATAAAACTCACATCATTTTCGAATTCCTCTGCGGGTCTGGATAAGATGCTGGACCCAGCCAACAATTGATCCGCTGACTGAATTGAAAGAAAAAACAATTATTCGTAAAAAATTAATCCAAGAGCTATTAGTTTATTAAATTATAATTATACTCTATCATTTCTTTAACAATAACAATCAGTCATATGGATTAAAGGAAAATTAAAAATTTGAATATCAATAATTGGTTTCATCGTAAGGTATAGATATTGGAAACAAAGTATAGGTTATCTATAAAGTTATCCTTAGAAAATGCAAGGAAACCATAATAAAACAAAAGCAATAAATTCTCGGATACTCACGACATCCCCAATTTTAGCCATGTCTTCAAAAATCCAACAAACTCTTATCTATAGCCTCCTATTTTTAATCGTCTGCAATTTCGGAGCACAACAAACACGTGAAAAATCCAGCAACAGTCGGTACATATGACACCCATATATATATACATATACAGATATACAACACCAGAACTAACCTAAGCTGACACGCGAGAGTGTCATCATACATCTGCAGTTCCGACGTCTTTCTCTCTGTTTCCGAACAGATTGAAACAAAATTTATTTATAATTTTCGGAGCCAGGAAGAATTTACGGAACTTGATGCGGTAAAGATGGTTTTGTCGCCCGAGGATAAGGTTCACGAGAGCGTTGTGAAACTCGCTAGGAGTATAAATTATGGGTGAGTTCTTAGTTGTAAACAAAACCTAAAAACACCCTCTTTTCGCACGTGAGCTAGGCTTGTAAACAATTTTCCCTCGTGTATTTTAATAACTGACGTTATTTCAGGGATATCAAAGGCACCTACGAGATAGTAATAGCGACGATCTCGGTTATGAAAGAAATCATAACGAACACAGAATGGACCACAGCAAAGTGAGTTTGTGGTTACAACAAATCTGTTTTCATTGAATCATCCCATTATTTTTCATTTTAGAAAATTGATGGACTCGATAGTGACCAATGGGAAGCATCTCATCGAATCTGCACCTATAGAGGCATGTATAGGAAATATGATACGCAGAGTACTGCAGATTATAAGGGAGGAGTTCTCGCTGGAGTTGAAGAACAAAACAGATGAGACAGACCCACAGGAGTCGTTGCACAAAATTCTGACTTCTGAGGGAGACAAAGACATTGATTTTAACAGGACTGTGCCTTCTCTCAAGTCTGCGCTGATAGAACATATCAGTGAATTTGAAGCTGAGCTTGAAACATGGTAACTAACAAACTTGTTGTAGTCAGTCAAGTAAATCACACATTTTTATTGTTGAATTATGTTTTGCAGTGGAGGAAATATCACACAACAGGCTTCAGAGCACATTCACTCAAATGAAATAGTCATGACCATAGGTAGATCCAGACTAGTAGAGCAGTTCTTCAAGAAGGCAGCAGAAACTCGGGCTTTTGAAGTGATTGTAGCTGAAGGAGCTCCATTCTTAGATGTAAGAATTCATCTGTTTTTCAAACAAACCTTTTGAGACAAGTATTAAGACAATACTCACTTTCAGGGCCACGAAATGGCAGCAAATCTGGCAAAAGCCCATATCAAAACAACCCTGATCTCAGATGCGGCGATATTCGCGATGATGTCCAGGGTGAACAAAGTCATAATAGGCACGCACACAGTCATGGCTAATGGTGGTCTCCGGGCAATTACAGGTTCGCATACTGTAGCACAAGCTGCAAAGCACTACTCAGTACCTGTGATGGTGCTTTTGCCCATGTACAAACTGTCGCCGCTGTACCTGTGCTCGTACGAGCAACACGCCTTCAACAAGCACGTCTCACCTCTCCAGGGTGTCATCAGTGGGAACAACACCGCGATTATGGAAAAGAGTCAGTCACACAACCCAGTTTTTGACTATGTGCCGCCCGATCTCGTTACCCTCTTTATTTCGAACACGTGAGTTATAGGAGAGTTTTCGATACATGTGAATTTAGTAGAATTTTATTTAATTTACTTGTGATTCTTTTTCAGTGGAGGAAACGCACCGTCGTACATTTACAGATTGATAAGCGAGCATTACCATCCGGATGACTACGATTTGTAAATACGCGTGACGTGAAGCTTATCCATTGGAGATCCTCAGCTGCTTGTTCTAATAAATAAAAAAGATTATTTTATATATTATAACTGTTTGACTGTTCATTTTAGGGTAGACAATTAGTACAACTGAGAGATTGTTTTCTTAGAATTATTTTATTTACATCTTTAATACCTAATACATGTATGTACAAATATATAACAAAATTCTCGTTTATTATACAAAACACCTTGGTTTTACGAAATTTTAACGAAATTCGTTATATTAGTCTCAAAGTTTTTCTTTATCTTCTCACATCTATAAATTGATTATCAACCTTTTAATAAAAGAGCAGTATCTGTTCCATAGTGCAACTGACTTTAATCATTTATTACAAACATTAACTTGCTAACTGCACTCTATGCTCTCATACACTCATAACATTGAAATAAAAATTCTATTCTTTGTTGCTCAACTATTTATCAAGATAAGTCTCTTCAAACATAAGGATTCCAATTGCTGCCATCCTCTGGCTGCAGAGAATTGGTCACTAGCAGAATAACATCCACTACCCACCAAACTCCAATGCCACCAAGAGTCAGCAGCTTTCCAACTGCAGTACCTGTTTGTCCAAGGCAGAATCGATCCATGCCTAGAAAACCTAAGAGGATGCTGTATAGCAGTGTTGTTGTGAAGTAGTGTCCGCTGTACTTTATACAGGGAACACCTTCTCTCAAAAATGTCCTGCAGCCATGGCACTCTATGTCTGGCAGAACTGTACAGAAGACCTTAGTCTTCTCTACGTCTTCGTACTTAGAACCACCAAACTGTAAGAACAAAATTTATATATGATGAACCCTTATTTAAAAATTAAAAAAATATATGAAGAGATTTAGATCTCACCTTGACACATCCCATGCCCACTTCCTCCTTGGCAGTCTTGTTACCCTTGTGGTCTATTGGGTCATCGCACTCTATAAACTCTTTCGGCCTACGAAAAATCAACTCATCAGTAAACGAAAACAGATAAACTCAGCGGTATGCAACACAGTAATACTTACAGGAACTTGCAAAGAACGAGTGGCCCCTCAGGCCTGTACTCAGGCTGCGGATCCATAGTCTTGTTCAGAGCCATGACGATGAGGCAGTCACGCGGACCCGGCCACGACAGCAGGATCGCGCAGCCCAACAACAGCTCTATCAGCCTCATCTCCTCGGCGTCGGCATGTTCAACTCAACCTGTGTATAACAGAAAACAATCCATTTTTACTACGTGCATGTGAGGTTAACATACCGTTCCAAAAACACAACAACGCTCGTATTCCATTCTTATTTATCACAACCACATGACAACGAGCGAAAGAAGCCAAAGAACTTGCAAAAAAACACCTGTTAATCCCCTTGCAAAAACTCTAAAACAAAACAGCCTACTCTCTCACAAAAAGCTTCCCTCAAAGATCATCTTCTGTTTCTCTCTGTGTATCCATACAACGAATAATCTCCAGACTCTCCCCACCCTTTTACACACATTCTCAAGGAAAGACTAGGTTCGCTCCATCCTCGCTCGCTCTCCTTGTGTCAGTCAGTCAGCTCCGCGCGGCGGCTTCGTACGATCATACACTTACATATACGCGAGTTTCGAGGTTAGGTCTTGATCATTTCTCAAATATAATACACACACACACACCCTCACAGAATAATGTACGGCGAGTCGAGGGAAAGGGATAAATTTCCCGTGGGCAATAATCCTCCAGCTCAGCAGCAGCAGCATCAGCAGCAGCATCAGCAGCAGCATCAACAACAGCAGCAGCAACAGATTAATGGTGGTAATACCATAGCCCTCGGATTGGAAGCCCTGCACAACCTCTGCCGCGAGGTGTACCCGGAGCAGATTAATCCGCTCACAGTCACCGCTGTGGTCAAGTTCTGGTATGTGTTTGAGAAAGAGGAGATGGTGATGATGATGCTTCTTTGATGTATATATGTCTGTCTGTCTTTCTCGCGCTCCTTCTTCTTTTCCGCGCAAGGATGAGATTCGCGTTCGGTGTTGGTATTGGAGCTCTGTACCTATAAGTGTGGGCGGAATTTTTGTTGAGTGTTTATACACTTGTTGCGCGAAGTGTTTTAAAGAGTTTGCCCTTCGTCCTCTTATATATTCGTGAATTTTTTGTATAGACAAAGGATATATAAATGAGAAATTAAGATCTCAAACTTTAATGCTTATTCAAATTTTGAATTAACATTTTCTCGATGAGAATAACAAGACTGTAACAGTCAAAGTTATTAAACGCCACGAGCATTTAATATTATTATAATTCCTGTCGGCATACAAGTATATAATACAAGTACACAGTCACTCAGCTGTTCGGTCTTGTTCGCTAGCTCACGTCCCACAGTGTACTATATACAATGACGGAGACACGCGGTGCATTATTTATTTTATTTCAGTACTTAAGACTCGTCGTGTTTATTACACCACGTCCGGGACGCTCATCTTTTTTTCGAAAAAAATCCTACACGTAACCGTTGACGTATACAGCGAAGCGTAAACGTTCGAAATCCATTAAAAAATCAAAATACAGTGAAATAAAGAGCCAAAAGCGCGTAAACCGTGCGACGAAAAGAAAAATTCGAACGACTGGAAAAACCGCATTCCCTCTGATCTCTCAACTGCTGCAGAGAGCAGCTGTATGGCCACCCGTAATACTTACACACAGTGGATGCTTTTGTGCGCAGGTTGGGTGGTCCAGATCCCCTGGACTACATCAGCATGTACGAGAATCCCGGCAATCCGGAGCTTGGCGTCCCGCCACACTGGCACTACATCAGGTACGTTTTATTCTGTGTGTATATGCGTCATATAATATAAGTATGTACATGGGGGTATCGAGGTGTGTAAAAGTATACGCGATGGAGAGAAGAAAGAGACGAGGCGGAGGATGTGTCATTGGTATCGGGGGCGACGGCGTGGAAATGAGAGTTGAGGTGTTTGTACTTTGATTTTTTTTTTCTTCTATTTTGAGGCGGGTTGGGAGAAAGATATAGGTTTGATTGGGGCCGGTTTAACTTGATTTTTACTGGATTTGCGAGACTTTGATTTTACAATGAGGTAATGAAAAAGTGAAATATTTGGTGAGAGGGAAATTGTATTTAGTAGAAAGAGTACCTATAGTATATTGCAAGTAATCAACGTCTTGAAAAATATTACAAAATTAAAAAATCTCTACAATATCAAGTGAAAAAAACTTCATAATACAAATCAGTCCCCAAGAAAGAAAAATTTCCTGCATTCATATCCCAACCAAAAAAAAATAGAGCAGCACGCGCCATACATCCATCTTTTCCGACACATCCATATTTTTTCTGTAAAAGGGGAGAGCAGCTTCCTCATACCCTCTCGGGTATTTACGCCGTAACGAGAGAGGGACCCAGAGGATGGGGGGACTTCGGAGTGTCGCATCCATTCTGTTTCGTCTGCATTCCTCATTAAGAGACACCTCCGACTTACGACGGCACGATCAAGTGTGCCTATTTGGGGGCTAGCCGGGATAAGCCTCAATGCGCCACCCCACCGGAAAAGTCACTTTTCCTTCAGCTTTACCGCATCGTCCACGTCAACTCGGCTTACCCATCGCCCCTGACCCTCTCCTGTCCTCAGCCCGCCCTATATTTATTCTAGAAACCCCGCGCCTCCGCTAGATGCTTCGTCTCATCTGCGCAGCGTCTGCTCACACTCCCTCCCCGCTCCCGCTCCCCCGTCCCTAGCCCACATCCCGCCTCCGCCCGACACCCTCACAATCCCACGCGTCCGTCAATACGCTGCATCACACGCCGGTACGCTTGACTTTTCGCAGCTCGTCTGATGCGAACTCTATTGTCCGATCTTTCCTGTATCCGCTGTGTTTGACGTATTGTAGAGGTTGCTTTTTTTACATCTCTCCCCTCTCTTCCTTCCTCCCCTCCTCTTCTCCTCCTGTCCCCCAATCCCGCCCTCCGCGCTCGTTGTCGACCTCCGCCACGAGATTCTAACCTCCCACACACTCACACTCCACCGGCTCCGCATCGCTCCTCCTTACAATACCTCCTACTACCGTCACCACCCACCCTCAGACACGCACCGATCCCGCCGGGGGGGGGATTTGTATTATATTAAGAGAAACTCGAAGAGGAAAAAGTGTGTATATTTCTGGGGAGGGATAAATGCGCACCGGAAAAGATTTTTCCTTTTACGCGCAACTGGAGCTGGAGTATATATTAGAAACGCTGCGATGGCTTTGTTTGCGGAGATTCTTGTGAATACCCCCCGCGAAGAAAATATGAAGCTGAGAGAGTAAGCTTGAATTTTCAGTGTTTTGCAACTGCTACTTGTTGCGCTCATTTCTGTTGTGTTTACGTATTGTAAGACGTTGCTTTTTTTTTAATTTCAATTTGGTAGTAGGATTTTCACCTTGTAATTTATTCACATTTTACGTTTGATCACTTTTGTTGCTGTATAATTATTATTGGCGATAGTACCTAGAAAAATACTATAATTTCTCACTCTTTTCTTATATTAACAATCAATCGTCATATACCGAAATGATCTTTCCCGTAATTCAATAATTTTTAATTTTAATTTTTTTTATTTTGTTCATATCGCCACGAATAATTAAGTACAAAACATATAATATACTCTCTTGAGAAAAATCCCGCGAAAACTCAAAAACCCACAAGCTCTCCTCTCACATATCTCTCCACATCATGCTGCATATCACAGCGCATCTCCTCGAATTCCCGGAATCCCACACCGCACCGCGTATATAAAGTACTTACTTTCGCAGCTGGCCAGCTCTCAAATGAGAGAAATGCAGCAGTCTCGGCGCGCGCGACACGCAGCTAATAATAACCGGGACGCGTGGCAGAGGGGAAAGAACTAACTAACTAACTTACACACAAGCTCCTCACACCGCACACTGTCACCGGAAATAGAGGAGATTTCTTCCCCCCTTCCGAGTAGGTGGTGGTACACACGTATTCCTCCTTTTTTTCGCGGCGCCCGGTGCACTCATTTTCTCCAAATATAGCTGCGTTTATAGAGTTGGCTTTTTTCTCTCCCTATGTGCGTGTGTATAAGTGTCGTTGTTTTTGAGAGGGACGATAAAAGATTTTTTCGGCCCGATGGTAAGTGGTTTTTTGCTAGGGCTATTTGTAGCTGGGAGAGCGGCGTTAATGAGGAGAGGTGCGGGGTTGATTATTTTCGTGAGTTTTTTTTTTCAGA
The DNA here is from genome assembly GCA_012977825.3 of Pteromalus puparum. NCBI lineage: Eukaryota > Metazoa > Arthropoda > Insecta > Hymenoptera > Pteromalidae > Pteromalus > Pteromalus puparum. Next base: position 65,081,910 of record CM053170.1, read on the forward strand.
GAAAGGGGAAATTTGACTTTGACAAGGATTTGATTATTTATTAAGACGAAATACGTAACATTTTTTTTGTTTTTTTTTTCTATCCTCCAGCTTCGGCCTCTCAGACCTCCACGGCGACAGTCGCCTCCACGAACGCACGGGACCAGGTCGTCCCAGTGGTTTTGGCTTCGAGATGACCTTCAGATTGCTTCGCGAACGAGGTGAGAAGTCACCGCCGACTTGGCCAGCCAACGTCATGCAGCAGCTCGCTAAATACGTCTTCACCTCTAACAACATGCTGATGCCGGGAGATTTTGTGTCCTGGCACTCGCCGCTCGACAGTAGCAACAGCGGTGGTCCTGGAGGCAATGGCCCCAGTAGGATCAATCAGATATTGATGGGACAGGATCCGCAGTTTCCTACGGTTGCTCACACGCCACACGGAGATGTGAGTTGAATTCGGATTCCCTTGGGAGTATTTAGTTTCTATAATAATTTTATGTACTCCGAATGTCGAAAATATTTCAGGTGTCCTTCGTGCAGATCATCGGAGTTACGTCGGAAGAACTACAGGCAGCGCAGCACTGGAACGGCTTGGGTGTTGTGAATTTGTTAAAGGCAGGGCGAGGCTGTGGTCCTTGGTTACTTACCGATATGCGCAGGGCTCAGTCGATCATGGAAGAAGATCCAACCGTCGCCGAAAAAGTTCAGAGCGGTATCGAGCGCGAGGGTTCCAATCTCAGTGGCGTTTCCGCCAAGTGCTGGTGAGTTTCTATGTCGAGCTACGGAATGTTGTGTACTACCGGTTGATTATAGATGACGATTTTATATTTTGTTATTGACCATGGGATTCGATTTCAGGTGGGTGCAGATGGGCGACAAGAGCACGCAAAAGTACCGCGAACACCGCGAAGAATCGGATGAAGAGGACGAAGCAGAGCTGGAACCTGAAGAAGAGATAGACATCAAGCCGAATATCAAGTCCGAGAGACTATCCCCTTGTGAACAGGATGTGAAAATGTCTGTCGAACAAGACAGCAACGAACTCAAAACGCTTATGGGTCTTCACCTTACTTTCAACCTTGAAGCTGGCAGTTTCTTGCCTTTAGCGATAAAGTGCGTATAGTTTTAAACATAAGCTGTAGAAAGCAAGTTCAGAGTGAAATATTAAATTACGATTCGAATTTATGTTTCAACAGAGGCAGAGTTATGCATGGAAGACATTTCACCTTCAAGTCCATCCTGTCGCACGCAGCCGTGACACTGGTGGCGCCTTCGGTAACCGGGACCTTCGCAACCAAAGAGCGGCCTTACGCTGTTCAAGGCCCCTGGCTGCAAGTACTTTTGCCTGACGAATTGACCGAGAGAATGGCTCAGGAATTTCAGGTGCTAACCACCCCAGAGCAGGTACGTTTCGTGTCTTTCACACCATTATGATTATGATTTAGCTATGATTATGACATCGGTTTTAACTCGATATTGTCTTTATTTATTGACAGATCCAGCTACCAAAAACTTTCACCTGGCCTGATCATAAGCTCGCCATTACCATTGTCAACGACTGAGTAGCAAAGTGTTGCAAAATGGCACACACCGTATTCCGTGACTTTTATACAGATAGTATGAATTTTTTGAACTGACGATATAGAGCGGTTTTACTGGTGGCATGATGATCTTTAATTAAACGTTAGTTTTTCTTGTGCTTGAGAAAAAATTGCGGGAAATAATGAATGGTATTAGAAATTTTGCATTGAGCCCGCTGTGTGTGCCTTAAAAAAAGAAAGAATATCTATTTATAGCACAGTGTGGCTTAAATCCGCGTTTAAGGGCCCTCGGGAGTATAACCGGTGCTCCGATGACGCTGAAAATTATGTATGTAATTCTTTGTTATACCCTTTCTGCGGGGAAGTGAGCTTATAAGCTTTTGTTGACTCTATAAATTACAAAATGTGATTATTTAGTTTCTCCCTATTTCGAGGTTAGTATGAAAAACAAAAGAAACATGTTGTTTTTACGCTTTTTCCTGGCAGCTTTAAAATCGATAAATTTAAATAATCATTTTTGATACACAGGGCTCACGAAGGCTAAGGGCCCTCGGGAGTATAGATATAGCTATACAATAAGCGAGAAAAATAGCGGTTCCTTGCATCCCAACTTTTGAATCAATCGGTGCTCCGATGACGCTGAAAATTATGTATGTAATTCTTTGTTATACCCTTTCTGCGGGGAAGTGAGCTTATAAGCTTTTGTTGACTCTATAAATTACAAAATGTGATTATTTAGTTTCTCCCTATTTCGAGGTTAGTATGAAAAACAAAAGAAACATGTTGTTTTTACGCTTTTTCCTGGCAGCTTTAAAATCGATAAATTTAAATAATCATTTTTGATACACAGGGCTCACGAAGGCTAAGGGCCCTCGGGAGTATAGATATAGCTATACAATAAGCGAGAAAAATAGCGATTCCTTGCATCCCAACTTTTGAATCAACCGGTGCACCAATGATGCTGAAAATGATATATATTATGGTTTGATATACCCTTTCTGCGGGGAAGCGGGCTTTTAAGCCTTCGTGAGCCCTGTGCATCAAAAATGATTATTTAAATTTATCGATTTTAGAGCTGTCAGGAAGAAGCGTAAAAACAACATGTTTCTTTTGTTTTTTATACTAACCCCGAAATAGGGAGAAACTAAATAATCATATTTTGTAATTTATAGAGTCAACAAAAGCTTATAAGCTCACTTCCCCGCAGAAAGGGTATAACAAAGAATTACATACATAATTTTCAGCGTCATCGGAGCACCGATTGATTCAAAAGTTGGGATGCAAGGAACCGCTATTTTTCTCGCTTATTGTATAGCTATATCTATACTCCCGAGGGCCCTGTCACGTCTATCCGTGACCTAAGTAGTCCATTATTGCACCGTGCTCACCTCAGCTCGGGCGCTAATACACGCCGTGCAATAATCTGCTACGTCACATGTATCGTAATATAGTACTATTGTCTATCTGCGAATGCTGTTTTAAATAAAGATAATCTTCTGCCAGTGCAGAATCAAAGTATTACTAAAGTGGCCTTATCGCGAATGAATTCGGCCTTTTGTAATTTAATTTATTACTATAATGTATCTCACAAGTACTATTTTTATTGTACTTGATCAATGATCATAGACAAGACTTATTTATATGAAGAATATCGAACCTTTTTTATATGAAATGATCAACGTATATATTCTCAAATATTAACCACAACTAGAGGCATCATATTTTGTACTGAATTTTTAAAAGTTTGTAATTATATGTGCTGTTATTGGCATCCTCTGTGCTAGAACAAAGTATTTAACGATGTATATAGGATACGATTTTATATTATGCATTGGGCGAAATCTATTGGAAAAGCGTTGAACAATAAACCGTTGTATATATATGTATGTATGTATTATGTTTATTTTCGTCGATCACAGATCACAGCAGATACTTTCTTCAAAACAAAACAAAGTTTGCTCTATTTAATTTACTAGTATACACGAGATTACAAGCCAGTTAGTAAGCTCTACGCGTTCGTCAAGTCTACATCGTTTGCGTTTGTAAGTGTGTTACGTGTGTATAGTTTTACGGTGTGGTGCATACATATAGTGTCTTAAAATTTCCATCTGCAATTTCAACGCTCCGAATCACCTTCGGATTTTACAAAATGTCGAAGTTAGAAATCAGCACCGTCGGAGGTAAACATATTTAACCAGACTCATGATAGGCGTATAGCTTCGGCAATTCGAGTATCTTCTCCAGTGCGTTGCTCAACAGTTTTATACCGCCTATCCAAAATAGTAGGACGACACAGATACTGACTAGAGCCTCGAGTCCTTCGCAGCCTAAATTCAGCAGACCTCGTACCGCTTTCAAACCTTTCGTCAATACCTGTTGCGATTTTTAACCATTGTAATTTGGATACTTACGTACATTTTTCTCCTTACTTTTGTTTGTTTGTTCACTTACTGTGTCGAGCGAATCTTCGTAGGTCCTGTAAAGGACAAGTCCGAGGATAAATGAAATAATGCTAGGAAGTAGTTTACCCGTTTCCTCAAAGGTATTGTTGTTAGGTTTGTTCTCGAGAAAAAAAGGGTTAAGCTCGAGGCCTATGTAGTTGTAGATCCAGTTAAAAAGACTCGTCGGCCAACCGAGCATTTGTTTGGGTCGCCAACTCTGTTCAATTTTTGAAAATTTTTCGTTATTTTGTTTAGAATTTCGTCTTTAATTCACTTCCTTACCAGAGGAGACTTTTCATCACTTTCAGATTTTGTAATCGAAGTTTCCGATATAACGGTACATTCGTCGTATTCGTCATCTTCTTCGTCCTCCTGACGTTGAAGCTGTGGCTGCTTCTCCTCTACTTTGAGATTTGCGACATGGTGCCGACGAGACATTTTTAATTTTTTACTTCAATACCGAATAATTTTTGTTTAAAAATTTAGGGTTAAAGCGTCATGACAGTCGAACGTTAGACTAAAAAGAAAAGACTTGAAATTCGTCCGATCGATATTCGTACTTTTTTTAAATAGCATACATCAAGCAGGTATAGAATGCAAAAGAATCATCTCGAAGGTTCATCGTGTGAATAAATATTTTATTAATATCTTTCCCCCTATAATATAATAAACAATGACTTAATAATCTAGTAAGGCAGTTTTGCATTGGTGCGTCGAACAATATAATCGATATATCTCTTACATTACATTATATCCATAATAATATAATAATACAAATACGAATGTATAATCTTAAATCTCGAATAGTCGATATTCGGCATAACGCCATAACTATACATAGAATGTAGACCGATTAACGAGGAGACAATAGTCACTTCTTTCAAACAAAAATTTAACATCGCGAAGTTACAGCTTTTGATTTATTATTTTCGAAATTCGCAAGAATCTTAGTACGAGAAGGAATCATCGAACATTTAAACGTCATACTGGCGATGAAATTAATCGCAGCGTAGTGATGATGACTAGTAACAAACTCAAACTCGTCGTAGGTTTAGAGGTCGAGGCGAAGTTACAGGCATCCGCGTCACTGCAGGACTGCACACAGCCTCGTAGATACCTTGACGAAAATTTTTAAAAAGTTGACTTTTTCTTAAATTGTGCTTATTGAATCTGATTTAAATCAGCTGTTACGGTATTTGATATCATAATTTCATATAACTATGTGTCTTGGGACGAGCAACGAGAGAAAGACGTCTCACCTGTTTTCGAAGTAGAATCCACCGCAGTGAGACATTCGTATAAGTTCGGAGTCGGTTGTCAGCGTCCCGCTGTCCAAGGCACATGTTCTCACCGTCAGAGTCGTTCCCGTGTCAACTGTGAATTAATCTAATTAGCTACTTACGCAAGCGTGTTAAGCACGTGCTATAGTTATTTTAAAATGTTCTGTGAAAATAAGTCTATATTTAAACTGTTCCCAAAGTTGGTTTAAACTTATTATTCGAATTTAAAGATCATATTTTAAACTAAAAGTTTAGTATATGCTAAATACATCTATAAATCTTGATTTTGAATAAATTAAAAGTTTTCATTTCACGCAAGTCATATACTCTGATTACTTTTAATCTCATGGTCATCGCAGTTGTATTGTTATAGTAAATTTAGCATATCGACCTTCACTTCATTCGAAATTTATTAATTTTTTTAATTTTAATTTGTGTACCGCAACGACTCGAGACAACCCTAAAACGAATGATCGCGATTTTCAATTTTCACAGCACACACTCCATCACTCGCTAATCATCTAAAGAGCGTCACGAGATCGCTATCCCTTCATTTCATCCCCATCTATCAAAATCCATTGAATTAATTCGTCATCACTTGTTCAATTAAGTAACGATACGAATTTAACGAGCAATAATAAAAAATAACACCAAAAAGCGAGTAAAAAATAATGTCATTTCCCACACGTTCGAAAGCACATCGTCAAGCGTATCGTCAAACACGTTGTTTAATCAACGTAATGCTATTTAATTATAAGTATAATATCAAGCATTACCATATCTACCAGCAAGCTTGATGCAAGCGGTGGCAGGAAAGAGGCCGTCGCGGCCCTTACGACCACCCAGACACGGTGACTGCAGGAACTCGAGGCTTCCGTTGTTGTGGAAGGGGTCATCGCAGGACTCGTTGTCGCCCCCGATCGACACGCACTTGAAGCAGTCTATTGCACCGCCTCCTAAACGCATCACATCGCATTAAGTACCACACCTTGTAATGATAATAATAATAATAATAATGAAAATCGTATGTCGTTCGCGTATACGTATCAGGTTTATATATTGTTGTGAATACACGGCGGACGCGTGTAGTCGATATTCGATTGCCTTTTTTTATTATCGGAGGATCGATCGGAGGAGCCTTTATAGTTGGGGTAATTACCGGGCGGATTGAGTTCGGCGTTTTGTGTATTATGTAGAGCTCAACACGTGGTCAAGAAGATTGAGAATGTTGGATAACTTTGGTCGATGATCGAAAAAAGTTTTTCTTTTCAAAATCAACTATGAAATACGAGATGAAATACCGATTGCCTATAATATAACCATTACAGTTTATTCAAAAAACAGCTACCACAAACAACCAAACTTGCTCTCCGCATCAAAACCCGGAATCTCGCGTGCGATTTCGAGCTGGTATAGATATATCCAATCGTCGCTCCCTCGAAGCCACCCCATCAATGATAAAAAAAACAAAAAAAAAAAAAAAAACCATTACCGATTACACCATCAAAACAACTCACCGCACGTCATTACGCCAACAATGATCAAAACAACGCCGATCGTCCTCCATCCGATTCCACTTGTCATTTTCATCACCAACAAACTACCTGCACAAGTGCTCTACAACTGCATAAGTGTAATATCGCATGCAGCAGTACGCGATCGATATATCCACACTGCGCAACCTGCGAAATCGAAACTATGCGACTTCAGGTCAACGCTTGCGCCATTATTGACAACTCGATACGCGTGTTACACTATACGTAAGTATGAACAAACATTGACATAAGTATAGTAGATAGAGAACACGGCGTTGTGGCTTTTAGGGTGAGGAGAAGCTCCTCACCGGTGGCGAATCGGCGGACATGTCGTGCAGGGAACGAACGATAGGGAGGACGATCGTGGACTGAAGGTGCGATCGTAGTAGACCGACACTGCGCCGAGCTGTTGTGCCGACGAGGTAACCAAGGAGACCGGCTCTATGTGCTTAGTCCTGCATTGGGTAGTGCGCGCGCCGATGCCGGTGTTGAGGTAGTTTATAACTACCTGCTGTCAGTGTTCTTACGTGAGCTGGGGGTTTACGAGAGTTTTGCAGGTGCAGGTCGTAGGTTTTATGATTTGGGGTAGGTCTGACTTTGTTTGGAAATTTTACTATTATAGGGTGCTGCATTTTTGGACGATCGGATGCAATCGATTTATAGAAATAGATCTGCTTATTATACCGATGGCTTTATATTCAATTTGATGACTGGTTATTGCACATTGATTATAAACGTGTATTAATTTTCTTACATTATGTTTATTTAATTTCTTTACCGCAATAATTTATCTCAATTGCTTAAACCAACTGAATGAAATTACGAGATAATAATTAAAAATGAAAACCTTTAATTTTTTATACGCTGCTACATTACACACGACGAAAGTATTTAACGAATTCCACATAATTTTTTTCCAGCACACCTCGCTCAGCCGTATAACACGCAGTCAATTAGATCATTAACCGCGCTGGGCGTGGATCCGCTTTCAAGCAAATTGAATTAACATCGCGACGAACGCGTTTTTTTAATAACTCCTTACTTCCACCCCCGCAACACTGTTATACATATGTATCTTTAAATCGATCGAGCCACAGGTGAACGCGTTGCGCGCACGTGTATACAATCGTACCGTAACAGGCAATTTAATAATAGCCCCAAAAAAGTCTACTTATAAGACAAACACACCACCTACTATGTACATACATATGACGGTTGAGGAAAAATAAAGCGCGCGCGCGTGCGACGGGAAATAGTTCTTTGCTGAATCGATATTCTTAATCGCCAGGCTCTATCTCTCTTCTCGGTAGTGTAGTAGAGCTATATTAAAGTATGTGATGTATAAATGTAGATGTGACTTACTATATGGCTGTGTTATATATAGCTACCTGGTCTTCTTTAAGAGCAGCTCGGTAATGATCCAAAAGGGACGATGCACTCGGTATGATTGACAATCTCGCGGAAGTGGACAGCAACCGCAGCCTGCCAGACTCGTTTCGTTTTTATATACATTTTTCTCTGGTATGAATATATACACGATATTCTTGTACCCCATTATATGCGCCTATACTGTGTACAATACGCGAGTGTATACACATCACCGAGCTTATGAGGAAACACGCGATCACGCGAACTGTGCACCATCAAGCGTAATCGTGACAAATCGCATCCGTTGCATACACAATTACACACGCACGGATTTACGATATATTATATTATATTTTTAAGATATAGTAGCGCACTCCTCAGATCTTTTCTTTCGAGAATCCCTATCAGGCTGACTCAGCGAGTCGAAATTCGGCCGGTTCATTATTATTCCGCGGTTGAATCGGCGGTCTGCCTTTTTCGAATACTCCTCCGATCTTTGGCGAATAACCGCAGACGAATAAGAGAAGAGTGAAGTTAAGAACCGAAGTCGAGAACAGGAAGGATTGGTTTTTCAGGTTCTGAAACGACTATGTGTATTATATAAGTTATAACCGTCGGGTGGACGAGACGAGATGAGACTTTTTAGGTGGGGAGAAGCTTCCAGGTCAATTGACTCCCGCTGTTACTGTTCTACCAGTTATGGCACGAATTAGGATGAAAAATGACCGATTCTATATATTATCTTGTATGCCCTATGACTGCCTTATGATGTTACAATTAATATTATCATCGGCAATAACGAAAAAATAATATAGATTACCCTATAGTGAGAAAAATTCGAATCTTAGAATAATTCAAACTTTAGTGCCTCTTCCTTATAGGAAATTGAAGCCATTGAAGGTCATGTTCAAGGATGTGCTGTATAACCCCCCCCCCCCCTCTCTCTCTGCGCTTTTCACGCCGTCACGCGTGCACCGATCTGTCATGTCAGTTTTTCACTTGGCCCTTAGCGTGTCTAGTAGTAGTAGGGTATAAAAGGTGCCAACCTTGGTGCTAATAACATTTCGATACCATTAAACTACTTTTAGTGTATTAAAAATGACAAAACGCAAGAGAAGTGATTCGGATTAAGATTCAGTTTTGAAGGAAATATTCAAAAGAGCTAGAGAACTAGAAGAAATCTTTGCTCGAACGAATAACGGACGAGAGGTGGCCCAAGATCTTCAGAGTAACGAAGGTAAGAAGTCAACGTTTCTTCGTAAAAAAGCCTTTGTTTTGACGCGATCGATGACTGCTATTTCAACGGTCTGAGGTAGCGTATAATAAGACGTTCTGACCCTTTCTGTTTCGACTTTTCGTGGAAGCGTACTAAAACACGCGGCGTCGAACCGAGAGAAAAACCGGTATCTTCAACCAGTATGTTCTCTAAGTGTATAGGCATCTCGTGAAGAGAATTTTTCCTCTATCCTTCATAAATCGTATCTACACAGCGAAAACGGCAAATTGGCACTAATAGCGAGACTAATAGAGCGACTCGTCAGAACGACTGCATCCGATAACCATAAAGTTCGAAGCAATCCAATTAACGAGTCATCGCAATTCATACCTACCTGCATCCATCGGCTCTGAAAAAGAAACCGTTCCTTTGTTCTCGAAAACCGCCTCGCGTGAGGCCCCGCAACGCCACCCTTCTCCCGCGTGTAGCTCTGCTGATGCCGTATAGCAGGACCCACGTCGCGCCGCTATCGTCGCCCCCCGCGAGAGAGAGAGAGAGAGAGAGAGAAAGCTGAAGAAGCACTGCCACTTGCCAGTTCACATCGCGCGCAGACTCGCTACGGCGCACACTCCTCGCGACACTCTCTCCCCTCGGCCCTCAGTCACTCACCCGCGCGCGTTTACGTATACACGACTATAGTATATCTATATAGGCGAGCGCGCACTATAGACTGTATCAGAGGGAGATCCAACTGTACGGTATTACAAACGCGAGAGTAAGTAGTAGGTATAACGGATCGACCGCGAGTGCAGTCCTCCGCGACATCGAAGCGTATGTAAGTGCATTATATACATAGAGTCGAACACAGCTGCCAGGAATCAGTCCGGCGTCGTCATGCTTCCTGGCGCGACGGCCTCGCAGCTCGCGCGACGTCTCTGATAAAAGACCGGAGGTCTCTGTTAAGGAAGAAACTCGTCGTCTGGTGCGTGTGATCTTCTCTTGCGGCCGAGACATTCATCTCTTACATCGGGAGGATGGGACAGTCTTCGAGCAACAACACCGGCCACAGTGGTGAGTTTGCGTGTCTCTTTTCAAAACCGTATAGACGTGCTTTCGAGTGAATTTCCAAGTGATCAGGTGTTTTGCGGACGGTTGACACTTGTCGGTGCTCAGGGAGGCTGCGAGTGTTTTGGTTCTCGAATATAGTGCAGGATTTTGAGGTTAGGTCGCGAGAGGGAATTTTGGGACGATCGGAGGAAGAAGTGGAGGAGCCGCGGACGAGGCGATTTGTTTTCGGTGGGAGGGAGCGAGAGAGCGAGAGGAGGCCTCGGAGACTGCGACTTGGTAGCGGTCCATGGACCAAAGATTTGAGGTTAGGCGCGGGATCAGGTGTTCTGCTCTCGCGAGCGGCTGTTATTGTATGATGATTCGACATAGTATACAATAGTTTTCTTTTATTCGTTAAAAATTACTTTACAATCAATCGCTTCGTTTTACATTTTGATTTTTAATCCAGAAAAACAACTCTCCAATCATAACAGAGAGCATCATCGTTTTCTCGAGAATAGTCGCAATGATGACAATCACCTTTTCAATTTAGCCGGGAGGCTTTTTTTAAAATTTGGCACGCGCACAATAGGCGGCTCTGCATAGTAGTCAGGACCACAGAGTTCCCTCTCTCAGACTCCCAGAAAGCTTGTACTTACGAAGGGAGCGCGCTTTTTGGGGTCATCGATTTTTCTTTTCGAGGAAACGCGCGCCCCGTATAAAAAAAAACTAGGTCACCGGGCTAATCGAGTTTGTCCACACATAGTACGAGGGCTTTCTTTGACCGGTCTTAGTAATTGTTGCGCGTATGATTATTGCGTGTATTGAGAAGATACATTGTAAAACATTATTTTTTCGCGAATCGCACAGCTGGCTCTTCCTCCGTCTAATCACGCGCCAGATGTTTTTTTAGTCGAGAGGTTAGAGAGATTATGTTGGTCGATAATGGTTCGCGTAAATAATCGCGCGTGTTCTTATGCAATTTCGCGATTTTCACCGTTCCTCACCAAGTGTACTACTGCAATGAATGAAGTTTGAAGTGAATAGCATAAACACGTAGTATCTGTGGGAAGCTTGTATAATTGGAACGTTTCCGATCGTTCGGCCCTTACTTCATCTCGTTCTTCTTACACAATACGGCGAAAAGTCGGTGTCGTCGGTCTGTTGTTTTTTTTTGCGCGCAGCTGATTGTTGTTTACGAAAATCGCGCGTCGACTCTGTCGGTAAGTCGCTGCGGTGAATTTCTCTCATAACGACTGCGGGAAGTTTACCCTCCGTCGCGGGGAAGTAGCAACATAGTAGCGACATCTGGATAGTAGGTGATTGAGGCGAGAAATAAAATTGGCGCTAGTGCGGTGTGTTTACGTGCAGTTTGAGCTGCAGCTGTGTTTTTCAAGCTAAATTTGAATGTAACGTTTTTTAGGGGGCGCACAATTTCGTTTGCGAGAAAAATGAATACAAGCGTTTGATTTGAGAAAGTGGTGTTGATATGGAGCTTTATTCGTAAATGTTATATTCTGAAGTAATATTTACACGCTAAAACAATAGAGCAAAAAGAAGTTTATTGCTTTAACAAATAGTACTCGTCTAATTGTCTAATTTATCATTTACTTTTATGCGAATGCGAATTTCGTCTTATGTTTTTTTAATCAAACAGATCAGTATCTTCATAAATATATCGCTTCTGTCGGAAACATCTTCCTCCACGAGCATCGAAACCAATTCCCACAAATCTGAAATCGCATCTTTCGAACATCTGAAAAATCGAAAGTACTCCCCGCTGTCCAAAGCATCACCTTTTCAAACTCGAGCAGAAAAAAACAAAAGGATTATACCGTCTGCGCCAGAAGTTCTCGAGGTCAGCACGTGAAAATCTGCTTAGCACGTGTAGATACCGTCCTCACCTCGGATTCATTCGTTCGCACGATCTCCACTAGCGATTTCCATCGCCGCCAGAGCACTGCGCACCACATTGGCACCACATGCTCGCTCTCTCCCTCTCTCTCTCTCTCTCTCACGTCACTTGTGTCGGTACCTGCTCGTCTCCTTATAACTATAGTATACCTGGAGTTTTCAGCAATACACCGGACATCTGGCGGGAAATCTGTTGTTCTTTCGCGCCCACGAGAGACGCTTTTCTCAGGCGACTTTTTTTTCCTATGAGAGCACTTCCTGAACGAAATTAGAGTTTTACGACTCCGGGGATTTAACTGCAGGCCTGCTTTTCGGGGGAGGCTGTGCACTGCGAGCGTGGGATAGGTGAGAGGGCGCTTGTGCGCGGAGAGGTTTTTTAAGAAGGGTTGTGTACGAGAAGGTGAGCTCGATATAGTTTTTTAAGGAGTTCCGGTACGCCGGGCTTTACGATTATGGGGAGTCGTGGGAGTGATTTCGGCGTGTGTGTGTGTGTGTGTGAATTGAGGCTCGATCGGGACTTATTGATGGATGATGCTCTCACGACTATTTTACGAAGTTGAACGATTGTGAGAACTCGTTTTGAATTTGAATACGTGGGATTTCTAATAAAATTCTTAATTACAGTGGTCGCGCGGAGTTTCGAAATATTTCAGTAACGCGATTCGTGTGCAGAAAAATTGAGTGTACCTCACTCGCATCATAAATTCAAATTAAAAAAAAAATTCTCTTGAGCGCAAAGAGTTCAACGGCAAAAAATTACACAGAGCAACGACCGTCGCAAGATACTGACCCTCGCGCTTTATACAGTATACGCGCATCCAACAATCCCTCTCTCATACACTGGCAAAAAGCCTCACGAAACGAGCACCAGCTATACCTAACTGTATACGTCGCATTATCTCCCTCCTCCATATCCACGCGCTATACACTCACACAGGCACTCTGTGGTTTTTCTCTCTCGAGAAAGAGAGAGAGAGAGAGAGAGAGAGAGAGAGAGAGAGAGAGAGAGAGAGAGAGAGAGAGAGAGAGGAGGCCCTGTGCTCTCGAGAGAGCCGTGTCTGCCATATGACAATAACATCTGTACGGGCTAACGCGTGCTTTTCGAGCGAAAGAGTCGGGCCCCCGAAAAAGTGAGCAGCTTGCAGGCCGCACCGCAGAGAGGTTCTGTCTAATTTTTTGGATTATTCACGATGGAGAGGTTTAGGAGAGAGAAGGTTGCGTTGTATGTTGCGGGTGTATAAGAGGAAAATTAATTGGATTTTGAGAGCGAGAGCATCGTGTTTTTTGGGGATGATGATGGGCTTTTTGAAGTAGTGGGATGCTATATGTGAGTGTGNTCTCTCGCGAGAGAGAGAGAGAGAGAGAGAGAGAGAGAGAGAGAGAGAGAGAGAGAGAGAGAGAGAGAGAGAGAGGAGGCCCTGTGCTCTCGAGAGAGCCGTGTCTGCCATATGACAATAACATCTGTACGGGCTAACGCGTGCTTTTCGAGCGAAAGAGTCGGGCCCCCGAAAAAGTGAGCAGCTTGCAGGCCGCACCGCAGAGAGGTTCTGTCTAATTTTTTGGATTATTCACGATGGAGAGGTTTAGGAGAGAGAAGGTTGCGTTGTATGTTGCGGGTGTATAAGAGGAAAATTAATTGGATTTTGAGAGCGAGAGCATCGTGTTTTTTGGGGATGATGATGGGCTTTTTGAAGTAGTGGGATGCTATATGTGAGTGTGATGTGTGTATTGTGGATTTGATAAGGGTAATAAAATTAATTCGGAGACAGATGCTGGATGCGGGGAATATCGAATTTTATCGCTTAGTGAAAAACTTTGATGGATTTGCGAATGCTTATAATATCACTTTTTTTAAAATCGAACAACCATCAAAGAGCGTGTAATTTCATCAAAAACTAAATTCAACTCCACAAAAGTACACCACTCAAAGACCCTCTCTTTTCGAAGATCCCCAGACCCTCCCCATACACAACTTTCCGGAAACTCGCACAAGTCCCCCATTTGATATACGCGGAAGCGTCTCGGTAGCATAAGCCGCGCGTACGAGTATATGTATATCAGTATAGGCACGGCTTTTCACGCAGGGCAGCGACCCAATTCCTCGGCTGCAGGGATATATTTATAGGCACAAGCCGCCGTCTCGTGACGCACGAGAGAGTGCAGTCCTCGGTATGCGACGAGGCTCTAATGTATACCTACTCTCGCCTTCTCTCTCTGGAAATTCAATTCCGAAGTAAAGAGAAGGGAAGGTTTTAGAAAAGCGTACGGCATAAAGGGCTTTGCGATTTTTTTCTTTTTAGCTGTGAGGGCTGGCGCTTTGTTGTTTTACGAGATAGGATGCGATGAATTAGGGGGGAATGCTTAAGTTACGAGAATTTTTACTGTACTTGTAATGATATACTTGTTGAATATTAAAAACCTAAAATATCAATTTTTACTCAATAGTACTTTTTCTCATTGCACATCAAACTTTCATGAGCCCAACAACTCCACCGTCCAGTTGCGTCACCCACCATAAAAATATCAAAAATAATCTTTACGTCGGCAGCGCAAACTCACGCCGAGTATACACAAACCCATAGACCCTCTCGGCAACGACGCTAACTTCTTTCTCCAGCCTATAAATATAATCCCGATATACGCGTACGTGCTCACCGAAAAAACCCGGAGCGCAACTCTCTTTTTCTCTCACACACCAATGGGCGAAAGAAGCCTCGTAAAATTCTTTCGAATCCCGCAGTTATAAAAATTGTATCGCTTACTCCCGCGCGAAATAAGCCCGACACTCGTCGCCTTAATTCATTTCTTCCTTCTCTCCTTCTTCTCTCTCTCTCTCTCTCTCTCTCTCTCTCTCTCTCTCTCTCTCTCTCTCTCTCTCTCTTTCGCTCGCGCAAATAGCATATTCTCTCCTTACGGCGAATACACATGTACGTACACGTCTAAAAATATACAGTCTCACGTGCGGCGAAACGCTGCGTGATATCCTTCGCTTGGGTCGTCGCGCGAATGTTTAAAAAAGGTCGAGACCCCCTTGAAGTAGATTCTCGGAATAACTTGTACTTCTACAATAGAAAACGATCAAACGGGTGAATTATTCATGAGGCGTATGATGCTAGATCCGTGGAAAATATTGACCGTGATTTTTCCGGCTGAGTTATACGGAATCTTTTCATCTCGCGTCGCGCTTTTCTCCCTCTGTCTCTTTCTCTTTCTGCGGCTTTTTCCTCTCCTAATTTCGTTGCTCTTTGCGTGCGCGCACTTCGCTCCTTTGATCTGTTCGTCGCGAAATGATGTTGGTTTAGCTGCCACCGAGGCGACGCGCGACGCTTCGCTCGCATTCGCTGTCCTGTTTTTCTCTCGCTGTGAGAGAAGTTTCGTTTCATGATATTTCCTGTTTTGTCCAAAATACGGCAAGTTTTTAACGGTGAAATGATGTAAATAACGGCTTTGCTGAAAACTGAGCTTACTCGCGGTTATATACATTTTTGCAAGAAGTTTGTTGCATAAGAGCACAAAATTTCTTAAAAATTTTACTCGAAAAAGTCACAGTGTCTTCCCATATCTATTTCCAAATCATGAAGCAAAATTATCACACTTTTTACATTTTACCGAAAAAAATATACTAAATCCAAAATCACTTGCTTCTTCGTACAGCTGACTCTCGTGGCCACCTTCAAGTCATTCTCTCCCAGGCACACGCACCTTTCATTCATACTACCAAAATCTCTCGCATTTTCTTCTTTTTCTCTGTGATCTCTCGAGTGGCTCGGCTCATTGTGTCCATTCAGAGGCGCGTGCGATATCCCGCCGAGGTAACGTCGTGCCACGAGGCGGAGCTGCTTGCTCTATGGGTTTTTTGTTGACGGGAACTCGTCGCGAGGGCCACCGGCCGAGATTTCACCGAGGAGGTGTCCTGAGGGACTGATGTGAAGACAGTTCGGAAGAAAGTTGCGTGATTCTGATATTGCGTACGATGACGGTGGTATTTGGAATTTGGTGAGTTCTCACGGAAATTCGAATATGCGGTATTTTTATGTTGCATATGTAATTTGTTTTTTTCAACATACTATTTTGAATTTCGCGCGATATCAATCACCAAAACAAAGCAGTTTATTGGACTGGCCCTTTTTCATTTTCCTTACAATAATATAAGTCCCGAGTCTATAGATATAGTCGTGTGCCATCAATGCTAATACTGCCTTGTTTGCCCTGCTGCTTCGGCCGCTCATGCTCCATCAGCGCAATCATGTTTAAGTTGCTAGTTTTTTTAAAATACTCCCCACAGTTATAATTTTCAGAAAAGTGCGATTTACAAAATATGGAGTTCGATCCTTGAATAAAAAAAATTAATGCTGCACGCGCAGCATCGAACAGACCTCCACCGTACAGTCGGCACACGACCTCCCTCAAAGCAACAAACATTCGATTCACCCTCTGTACCCTCACACAAAAAAGTGTCACCCTCGCAGTATAGGTGTTAAAAGAAGGCCGATCAGAGCCCACACCGCGGCTACATCACAACAGACATCTCTCGCTTCTCAAAGCTCAAATTAGACAAGCGCGAAAAATCCAGCGTATCGCGTCTCATTCAATCCCGATTACCCCGTACAATAAGCAAAAGGTCCTTCGTGGGTGTCTGGCGGCATTCCACAAAGATCCCGCTCCGGACTACCGGCCTTTAAACGCTTTAACGCGCGACTGGGACTCATTACGAGCGGCGCGTGTGCGGGTGTAGCCGAAAGTCGAGAGGCTTTTCCTGTCGGGGCCGTCGGGGGTGTGGTTTTATTGATAGATAGACGCTCCGGCTTTTATTATAATGTGCGGCAGCGTGTGCGGCGGTTTCAGCTTTGGTGGCGAGGCTGTTTGATCTCGTTAGCGGTGTGCGTTTTGTTTAAATAAAATATCGGCGAGGGAAGGGATGCGTGGAATCGATTGAGCTCCGAGAAGTTGATTTAAGCGAAATTTAAATAATGTTTTCAGTTTACACAACGTTCAAAATTCAAAATTCAAAAGCTCCTTTGAATATTCCACTTGCATAACCCGCTTGCACAGACTATTACGTAAACTTTTCACGATAAGTAAAGCTAATTACCGAAAACAATAGCACAGAGTCGCCAGTAACAAAACAAATAGGCATTTCTCGCGCCCATACAACGCGAAAGAAGAAGAAAAAACAAGCTACACGCGCAGGAAGCCCGGCCAGCTGATCAGGCGCTAAAGCAATAAACCTATACAAAAAGCAGCGTATATAGATAGCCGCGTTCGATTCATTGAAGCCGCCAATGAATTTAGCCTCGGGAAAACACGCGTATAGAAGCGAGAAATGCGGGTCACACTCCTGCAGAGCCTCTCTCCGCCTTGGTACACCAGCGCGAAGCATATAGCCGTGTGTGTTCGTCTTCTAAAAATGCTCGCCGAGCGCTATTCTCGGCGTCGCGGATTGTTTTCCGGACGAAACGTTACTCGGGGAAATCGTTTTGTAATGCCGGGGATATGTATGTATGCACGTCGCGGAGGTCGTCGACCTGTTGATCGGTATAGATTGGGAGAAATTGATGGGTAATGCTAATCGAGCTGATTTTGTATGCGCCCTTTTGGCTGATTGTTCCGTGTTTATCTCGTGCGCATATAGGTTTGAATAGATTTTCGTTTCGTGAGAATTTCTCAGGGGTAGTAGAAAGATTGTATCGATAATTGATTGATTTTTTCTACTTTTGTTGCGTTGGCTTATGTTATAAAAAATTAATTGCATTTTTCAACTACAAAGCTCGAAAGATTTGTCTAACGAAATTCAGATTGCGATCATTGCAGTTAATTAAATTTCACTATAATACGTGCAAAAACATATTAGAATCTTTTTATACGTTATGAATCGTAAACTCATGAACTTGCAGTCAGTTTTCCCAAGTAAAAAGTATACTACCTAATATAGGTATAATTTTTCATCAAACACTTTTCCCAAGCAAGAAGAATACATCAAATGCACATTACCGATAACTCCGTTACTCCGAATCTACAGAATTGAAATACCAAAGTAGAGGCAAAACAACAAAGAGAAAAGCATTAATCATACCGAGAAAACGATGCAGCAGCAGCAGCAGCATTATTACCATCAGACGAACATTAAGCAACGATACCAGTGTATACTCGAGCTTGGTCGACAGAAAAAACGTCTCAGTGTCGCCGCAACGTTCCGGATTATCATTCAAGTAGGTGTCAATGGTCAGTCCGTCCGTCAGTCAGTGAACGGTGAAAGGAAACGACTACGACGGCTTTGCTCGAACGATTTCAATGGGACAATACACGGTCGACGGTTCATGAGAACCGACGACGACGACGACGATTACTCGCTGCTGCCGTGATATATATCCTGCGCTTGATCGAGTGTAAATGTATGTATGCGCGCGCGCGGGTTAGCGTAGATAAGATCGTCTTTGAGAGCTTGGAGAAATTTTGAGATCAATGGCGCAACGTTCTCTGTGGCGTATTGTTCTTTGTCTCGTGGGCTAGGTCGCAGATGTCGAGTAGGCTATTTAATCACTTTGGTCTTTGAGGGAAAAAAGAAAAACTCTAGCGATAGACGATCGGTTTTTTTACGGAGAGTGTCAGTACAGAGATCGACACTTACTATATCTTATCTGTATGCGTTCCTAATCATTATCTATTCACATCTTATCTCTTTGAACAATACTGGTAGAAAATTAGCCATTTTTTGTCGGATAACGTTTCAAACACACCGGTATAGCTTTATACTAATAAAATCACCTCATTTTTCCGCTCGAAAACCTCCCCATTTTCCAACGAACTCCCGCTTTCCTGCAAGCTCTGAATCCAAAACGTTCGATACGCGCGCTGCACAAATCGAGCAGAGCGACGACCCTGACATTCGCATTCAGCCATCAACTGCAGCAGCAGCGGCGGCGGCGGCG
This sequence comes from Pteromalus puparum, assembly GCA_012977825.3. Classification (NCBI taxonomy): domain Eukaryota; kingdom Metazoa; phylum Arthropoda; class Insecta; order Hymenoptera; family Pteromalidae; genus Pteromalus; species Pteromalus puparum. Next base: position 65,101,163 of record CM053170.1, read on the forward strand.
TCGAGGACCTCGCGGAGGGAGCAAAAAGCGCCGCAGGATGAATAAAGAATAAAAACAAACTCGTCCAACCCACATATATAGCTATACAGACAGTTGTATATATACATATAGAGAGAAGGGGGCAAAAGGCGAGCTTGAAAAAGCCCGGCATTAATTACACAGAGCGGACCGAGCGTAGGTGGAACTTTGTGTATAATTAATCGCGACGGCGGCGACTCGATTTCCATGGCGACGGGACGAGAGAGAGAGAGAGAGAGAGATCTGCGAAAATGGATTTTTCTCTGCTGCCGCCGCTGCGCGCGGACGTGATTACGTTTCTCGCGCTTTTTGTCCTCTCTCCCTTGTGCGCGAGTCGCTGTGTGTGTGTGTGTGTGTGTGTGTATAGATATAGATTTATACAGCAGCAAAGTTCTCTGTACGCTGGGCTTGGAATAACGGGATGGGAAAATTGGATAGAGTTTTTTGAGGTTTTTACTCTTGGATCCTTTGTTCAAAGTGTTTGTGAAGAGAGTTTTTATTTCACAAATAGCTTTTAGTGAAGCTAAAATGAGTTTTGATCGAAAGCGAGGATGATATTTTATCATGAATTTCAGTTATAAGCCCGGTTAATTCAGGTGTCGCGTACATAGAATCGCTCTACGTCCCTTAGCAAACGAACAAAGGTAAATACACGGGATGTAATTGTGCCTCTGTGTGCTCGCAGTCCCACTAATCTTGAGGAAAAAAATTATCACGAAATTACACGAACGCTATACAGTGTAACTATTTTATATCGCAGCGATCGAGCGCGCAGGCACGTATACAATAGTCGATCGTAAAAGATTTATCGACGCGAGCAGTTAAGTTTTATTTCGCGGGTGATGCGGTCGCAGCGGGTACATACTAAACTTTTTACTCCTTGATAAACTTGTCAAGGTTACGGACACCCTATCGACAATTTATTTTCAGAGATCCACTCTCTCCATTCCCCAAAAGCAATATAATTCACCCGTTTGAAATATCACATTTGCGCGCGAAATTCAAACGAGCTATTTTAAAATTCATCCGGCGACAAGTCTCTTTCTCGCGAAAGAGCCCCGGCGGTTGACACTGCGCTGCACAGTGTCGAGTATAGAGTAAACCCGTAGACAAAAAGGAGCACCTCAAAGTGCGTCTATTCCTGGTGGGCCTCTCGTCGTCGCCGACAAAAAAAGGCGAGAGATAGCGCGTCCCGGCTAGAAAAGAGTGCAGCTATGACGTCAATTGGAAAGGGCACGCGATTATATATATCTACCGCGAGAGAGACTCCTTTTGAACCGGCGCGCGCGAGTCAGAGTATTAGTGGGCTTGGCACAGCCGTTATTCCGCCGAGCTATTTGCTGCGCTCCCTGCTTTGGTAAATTTAAGCTCGCGACGCGATGCGTCGCTTCCTGATTGCCGGATCGCGACGCAGCTAACTTGACGACGCCTTTGCGAGCTTCTTGCGATGAAGTGCGCCTCTGGAGAGGACGTGGACTGTGGCAACAGCGAGGAGAACTAAAAGAGTAGTACAATTAGTGGCTACTTGTATATGCTATTCTGCTGATTTAATTTTAGCTCGAGGAAAACAACGGACACGTGCATCTATGCGATACGCGAGGGGTGCTTCGAATGTTGTCGAAAAAAAAGAGTTGGCATCGTGACGGGCGCCTCTCACCCCTCGCTGGAGCGATAACGTGAAAACCACACCGTTAGATCGAAAAAAAAATCCGACGCCTGGGTACACACTCCTGTGCTTTGTTTGTATCGGCGAGCGAAGGGCCGACGAGAGCCCATTGGAAACGTCATAACTCATCAGCGACACGCGCGGGGGGACGCGTGCGTGCGAATGACAGTGCGATGTAAATTTAAATTTCTCTCCTATCATTACTATGCTGTTTCGTTTTTTTTTTTTTGCGGCTTCTCTATACTCCAACGCGAAGCCTACCCTCGACACGTTTTTTGTCTGCTGTGTACATAGTGGAAAAAAATGCGATCGCAGCAGCGCCATCTACTTGATTCCAAAAAAAATCCGCAAAAAAATAATCCCCCGCTAAGCAAACATCGCTTAAGAGGAGCCGTTATTTATCGCGGAGTTGTAGTTCCGTGTATCCCCCTGGGGGTTGAGCGCAAAACTCGCCGTGGTGGAATTGAGGTTAGGATTAAGCAAGCCTTTGTGTCCGAGGCCCCTTCTGTGAGTTTTCGCAAGAGAGCGAGAGAGGGTCTTAATTAACGCTCTCGCGCGGAGATAGGTGCTTTATTTGCACTGAAGGTGCTACTGCCACTGCTGCTGCTACTGCCAGGGGTTGTGTCGAGGGACAGTGGCGCGCGAATTTCGAGGTTTGTTTAAGTGCCTGTTAGCATGATATTTCGGTTTGCTCAAAGCTAATCACGAGTAATTGTTTTTATTATAACCGGCGCATGCAACGAATTTTTATTATAAATACGCGTAAAAATCGATTTTGAGTCAATCGTCGACTTTATGCGATATTTACAAAGGGGTAGTCAGTAAAACAATATAAATACCATTTAATACTTAATGACGTTAAAGTATATATTATTAAAACTCTCTAAAATGCTCAATACCCAAGCTGTAAACTGCAACGCTCCCCATCGCAAATTAAATCTCCGCAACGCCATCAGCAGAAAAAAAAATGGACGTAAACAAACACACACTCTCTCTCTCTAGACGCTCGGAAGCTGCGCAGCACGTGCATCGTTATACAATCAGGTGATTTACAGCTCAGCGCGATATTAGCTGCAGTAGCAACACGTTGGCAACATATGTGTCGCACACCACCTCAGCGAGACACTTGCGCTAGCTCGTAATAAGCGACACGTGTTACTAGAGGTACGGCTCTACCTGGACACCGCCGCCGCTTTTTGTCTCTGGAAGGTTGCGGAACACGTTTTCCGGTTCGGCTGAGCTTTCGGCACGTAGCCGATGCTACGTGCACTAATGCGTTTCTTATTCTTTTGTTTTCTTCGTTGGCTGCATTTTGGCAAGGATAAGATTTTTTTTGTAAGTCGCAGATGTTCGATAGTTTCCTGGAGGAAGACGGGAAAGTTGTTGTAGAATTATCGTAAGAGAGTGAATAAACTGTATAGAGCACTGATATGCCACATCCGGACGATGTGCATAGGAAGTCCCCAAGATAAATGCTGAAACTTTTATTTTGCCATTTACGTGATAAGATATTATACTACGAAGAAAATTAGTGAGTCAGGATTCGCTGTTACTGATTGAACGCGCTTTATCACACTTTTTATTACGAATAAATAAATAACGCGTTATTATCGATTTGTAATCGGCAACTCACACAGTAGCAATCATATAACAGTTCGTCAGAAAAACAATTAAGAAAGTGTTATAAGTTTCTTCAGAACCAGTCTATTTTATAATATACTAGACTTTTGGCGCAGTGCGCTGCGCGCACTGTAGTAGAATATTAATCCATTAACTTATTAAACGAAATATAAATGCTTGATTGATATTTTTAATATTTGTTTTCTATTACGGAAATATATCAAACTTTACAATATATGATTGATTCATTTCGCGCTCATGTAAATTTCAAAATTGCCGCGGTTTCGTCACCAACTACCTTTTAAAATTTTAAGGTTATGTCTCAACTCAGTTCGTGTCAACGTTCACATCATGTCACTTTTTGTAACAATGATAATATTTACAATAGAATATTATAAATACACAACTAATAATTATTGATATGTATTATAGTAATATATTACATTCTTTGTATTAGGATCAATTTTAGAAATCAAAAACAAATCAAAAAATTCTAACTTCAATCATATTGACGCATTCTTGGCTTCACTTCATCCGGTCATGACTTTTTTATAATAAATAAAAAATCAAGAAAATTTTTACAAACTCTAAACCGGCTTTCCACACCCATAATTACTGAGCAAAACCAACTGAAGGTGAACTCGATACCAACGCTCCATTCTATGCATACGTTTTAAAAAAAAAAAAGCATATATCAATACCCAAGACCCTCTCTTTCGACTTTCCGTAGAGCACAAATAATAAGACCCCTCGCGCAGCTTCCGGTTCCGAGTACACCCACTCGTCATATCCCCCGTCCATCGTCATCTCAATAATGCCCATAGAAGCGTCGTCCCCCCTTTCAAGGTGTGCAGCAGCGTATACGTATATATACATAGAAGGGTTTAAGTCGAGGCGCGTGGCGGTTCTCGATTTACATGCCGCTGCTCCGGCTGCTGCTGCTGCTGCTCCTGCAAAGTCTCCAGGGGGACGACAATTTCGCTTTGTGTGCGGCTCCGACAATAATGAGTTATTCTCGTAGCGTAGGAGTCGAGCTCTCTGCGAAGGGGTTGAAAGCGACAGGGGATTAGAGGAGAGAGAGAGAGAGAGAGAGGGGGGAGAGGAGGGAGGGCCATGGTATGCGATGGATATCGATTTATCGAGGCTCGGGGATTTCTTTTTATTTTTCGTTTTGGGAGAAAGCTGGGGGTCGGCCGTTTTTCCGGTGGACACACTTTGACGGCAGGCTGGTTGATGTGTATTTTTAGAGAGGCCTGCTGTCGATAGGTATCGACGGTTTTTATGAAAATTTCGCGTGCACGATGATGATGCAAAAAAATGTATTACAATAATGCGTTTCTTTTGCTTCTTCTGGAATAAATCAGAGGCCGATGTTGAATGCTGTGATAATTTTTGTAAATTGACACAATTGTCTGCGTAAAAATGCAAAATAACAGTAGATTTTTAATACAAGCTTCGTGACTTTTAATTTTGAAAATTTCATGCTAGATATTCTATAGATTTATTGATTACAGTGCAAGCATTCCATGTGCCTTACTCGTATTTACTAATTTTTCCGAGAATTTTTCATTATAAAAGTCCGATAAAACAGCAGGAAAAAAACTGCGTCAATACAAACCCACTCATAAAATCATTAAAAAATAATCGACTGCCACCCCAGTACACACATACGAACCATACACCCTCAACTTCGTTAGTATAGTCCCCAAAGAAACACGACTGGCAAAGCTCTCGAGGGTCGCTTCTGAACAAACGCAGGCTCCTTCGTTTTGTATACATCCTCTCGTATGCTGTACGAAGGCAAAAGTTCGAGCGGGGGCGAGATAAAGGGCGAGAAAAAGGGTTGAACGGCTGAAAAGAGCCTACGAAAGGTGTGGGTGCAGCCGCCGCTGCTGCTGCTGCTCCTGCTCCTAACGGTCCCTGCTGCACTATACTCTCTCGCGTGTACCCCTTTTTGGCAGCGGGGATTTATATACGGTTTATTCCGTTTTGTTCTCTCCGCGACGCTTTGCAGTGTGTGTGCGTGTGCAAGGATGAAAGAGACCAAGTTTTCTTTTTTTTCTCTCCTCTTCTACTGGGGAGGAAAAGAGTTATACTTTTGGATTCGTATTGTTGGATGAATTCCGTTTTGTCGGAGAGAGAAAGAGGACGATGCACGCCGGCAATCGGAGATTCGAGCGTGATTTATGCCGGGAAAACGTGGAACGGGGGAGTTTTTCGAGATTTAGAGGTGATGCGCTCTTTTTCCAACGTTGGAGCTTGTATGTATTTGTACACGATTTTGACAATTTTGCAAAAGTTTTGAAATTCTTTTTTAAGCAGTCGATGTAACTGACTGAAATAGTTTGCTCTGATTTATTATACTTACATGTATTCGCAATCTGCATACACTTGACATTTTCAATCATTCAAAAAAAAAATCTATTCCGAGCAGTTGGCGATCTGAACCTCGCAGATGTAAGGCTTAGGAGAGGTGCACCAGTAGTCGTCGATGGTATTGTCTGCGGCGCGCAAGTAACCACAGTTCTGGGGCTGTTTCGCCCCAGGTCCACCATTATCCGGCTGAGGTGATGCAAAGGTTTTCGTGTTCCACTTAAGGAACTTGTTCCCATCGAAGGTCTGGTCCAGTACCGTCACCCAGTGACCCTCGCGGAACATGTCGTGGATACCTATCCAGGCCGAGTCCGCCTTCACTTGCTTCATCAGCTTCTGCATAACCTGTAATCAGTCGCGTGAAACATAACCTCAAAATGGATGTTAGATTATGCGTTACAAATAGTTTGAAAAATGTATGGTTATGGTTATTATGTGTAACCTATCGGCCTCTCCCTCGTCTAGCCTCACCTTAGCCTCCTTCTTACTATCAATGGTTACCAGGTGAGCTCCTTCCTTACGACAAGCTCTCCTTGCATTGTCCCAGGTATTAGGCTTCACGTGCACCTTGTACCACCCAACACCTTCCTTCTTTGTGTATCCCGCTTTACTGTAATTCTTCGATTCTTTTTTCACTCCGCCCTTTGCACTTCGCCTCGACGGCGAAGCTTCCTTATCCAAAACCTTCTTACATATCTTAGCCAACTTCTTGTTGCTCAACGTGTTTAGATAGTTCAACTTGCTGTCGATCAGCAATCCTTTGTGACCCTCTAATTTGTAGCTAGTCTTTTTGTGCTCTACTTTGACGTCGGCTTCCTTACTCTTCTTCGCCATACTTCCAACCGGAAAATTAACTAACAGACAGAATACGATCTGCAAGACTAGAGTAGTAGCCCAGATGCGAACGGACATCCTGAGGCTGAGTCGAAGCGGCGAGTGTTGCTTTCAGTTAACTTTAACCGGGCGAATTCAATCGGTGCCGGCCGTAAATTCCGCGCGTAAAAATAAATATATCGGTTCGCGTAAAGCGCGAGCTTTTTTATGGGATAGTTCTGGATTAGGAGAGCTTGCACGTGCGTGGGTATATAGATCTAAGCTTGTGTGTGTACACGAGATGGTTTACGGTTGACTCTGAATTAAGTTGCCGGACGTGTGGCTCGGGCAAACATCGGGGAATGTCTATTATTTTTCGCGCCTCGAAACGACCGCGCCAGCGAGTAATGTACGCCGGTGTTAATTGAAATCCAGTAGTAATGGTTTTGATAGGTGGAAATGCGGAGAAATTGTCGAGTAATCGCGTTATCGTGCCGTTTTATGTTAGTGTGCACGTTGTTGTGAACAACGTTTCGCGATGTATAATTCTTTTCATTAAATCTATTTTGAAAAAATTATGAATCTTTTTTCTACGAAGCTTAAACTCACCTCTAGCTCTCTCATATTATCAGCAACAGCCAAGTGTCCACCGTCATTGATGCAAACTTTTCTAGCCTCGTTCCAGGACTTTGGTGGTGAACTAATTATCTTGTACCATCTTGAATTTATCATCTTGTATCCCTTGGATTTCAAAACAGTCGAAGTAACGACAACTTTCTTTTGCTCCTTAAAAACCGTTGACGACTCGGTTCTCCGCACCTCTTTGTCATCACCAAACTTGCCGCAAAAGATCTTGTCGCGGAGCTTTTCCAGCATACTGGCACTCAATCTCGCGGTATAGGTCATGGTGCTGGTGATGGTTATGGCCGTGTCTTTCTTATCACCGTGGCCAGCTTTACGCGGATGCAGCTGAATCTCAAAGTCCTGCTGGGCCTGTACCGTCAGGACCAGCAACGCGAGGCCCAGGAGGGATGGAGACATCGTTGTTATTCGTCTCGACTTGACTACACTGAATTCTATAGCTTGAAATCGCTGGGATTTATACGAATCGTCAACTGCGCACGAGTTAAGGCTAATAGAATCCCGGGCTCACGTTTTTATCGGTTTCCCGGTTATTGTTCGATCGTGTGCGCAGCTATTTCATATATACGAATGATGATTCGGTTAAAATAAAAACTAGCAGAGTGTCGGTAGATTTGATAAGAGTTTATTAAAATTGAAATCCATACATACGGAATATCGTGCCAAGGCCGCGGGCTTACCGCGATCAGAGCAGCTAGTTGCCGTAGAGGGCACTGCTGATGCAGCCGGTGTTGTGAACCTGATGCCACAAGAGGCTCGGCATTTGCGACATCTCGCCGAAGTGGGCGGCAATGAACTTGGCAGATCTTAACCTCAGTCCATCGGCTTTGTACTTGACAGACAGTCTCAGCATGTCGTACGCGTTGTCCATCTTCATATTCAGGCACAGCTGCCTCTCGCACATCTCCTTCAGGCCCACAAGTTCCAACTCGTTCGCGGCGTGTAGTAGCTCTCTGGTTCGTATATCCAGGGTTCTTATTTCCCCTGTGTAGATGTACCTCAATACCTCGGACATCACCCAGGGGTCGATGTCATCGATCGTGATAACTGGATGACTCATTCGCATATCTTGTTCCGCCTGGTCCAGGAGAGTCTTGAATGTTGGACTTCTGGCAGCCAGTACGAACTTGTGGGTCCGCATCTCCACGCCTTTCACAATCAGAGTCATGTCGCTGTACTCTCCATTGCCCAGGAACAGGTACATGTCCGAACTCATGCGCTCCGCTGGTGGCTCCCTCAGTACCGAACGGCATTGACCCGAGTCCATATTGTAGCCAATGTAGACTGTAAAATCGAGCAGTATGGTTATCTGGTCCAGACTGGACAGTGCTTGGTTGACTCGATCCTTTATCCACTCCTGTCTCACGTATTTTCTCCAACCGATGCCGTCGTTTTTCTTGAGCTCCCATTTTTTGACCGACATTCCGACGTTTAACGGTTGACCCTGTTCGTTCAGCAGCCGAAACCGTAGATCTATGTTGACACTATTACTCCAGCCATCTCTGTAGTAGATATACAAGGACACGCAATCTTTAGCCTCCTCGGTTTCGCCTTTTGGAAAGAGCTTCAAAGTAAATTTGTGGGTCTTGGCGTCGGGCGGACTGAATTTCGATGACTCCACGGACTGGCCGATTTCCATGCGGTCCATCATCACAGGGAAGCTATTCACGGTCCAGGTGTAGTTCATGCGGGCGAGTATCATGCGAGTCATTCCGAATTCGGCATTCGTCGCAGTGGTAGGGTTGTAGCTTTGCCTGGTGCCAAGGCTGAACGGCAGCATAAGGAGGAGGCCGAGTAGACTAATGGCTCTGCAAAATGAAAGCAATTGATTTTTTTCGACCGAAAAAGGACGGCGCCTTTCTTACAAGCATCATTCATTCGTCACAGTCCATCCGCAAAGACAAGATAAGCGCCTGACCAGTCGATGTTTTCAAAACACGGCAGACTAATCTGCCGACCCCGCCTAATGTCCTTTCGTTTCGCATAATAAAATAGTACACCGAAGCACACTCTTACGCACGACTGCATGGGCCCGAGCATTTTTCCTCCCATGTTTTCCTCTTAGGCTCTCTGCAGCAATTATCCCTCGACGCACGCGACGCTGCAGCAGCTCCGATGATTATTCTCCTCTTTATGGTCAAATAAGTGAGTCGGACGTCTGGGCTCCGGCTCTTATTGTTCTCATCCGTGGGCCCCGTCAGTCGGCGCTGCAGCTGCTCCGCTCTGTGCCAATCTCGCTTAATACGCGCAAGCGAGCCACCGCGTATATACGTACGTATGCGTACTTACTTTACTTGGCGTGGCTGCGCGAAGAAACACAAGGAGAAAAAGGAACGAGATGGTGGACTCTCTTTCTCTCCGCGGCAACAGTATAACGATTCTCTCGTAAAACATTAATTTACAGCGGGCGTAAAGGTTATTTATGAGGGAGGCGCTAGCTACGTTTATTGTTATTGATGTGTCAATTCTAACGCCGACGCTTTGTTTAAACAACGTGCAACACGTGCCGCAGTAGTGTGCGCCACTCTCTCTCGCAATTTATATTCAAGAGCCTGTCACCTGACGGCCGGTCCATCATTAAAGCATCGCCAGTAAAATTGGATTACATCTCTCTCTCTCTCTCTCTCCGACTTCCCTCTCGCCGCTTTCATCGAAAATTGGCATCGGGCCCCTCCGGCGCAACCTGTTCGCCATATATCCGAGGGATTAATTAAAATTTGCGAACAGCAGCGGTAGCAGCCTCCATCCTCTCTCTTTCTCTCTCGCTTTACGATCTTCTACCCAAACGCACGCACAAAGCGATCAGCAGCAGCAGCAGCCCCCACTCGGTCAGCGGCAGACACGCGCCAGCCGTCTCGGGTCGCGTGGCGCGCGCGCTATCTCGGTGGTGGGGGAAAAGGGACCGCTCGCTCGCGCGCGGGCCTTATGGGGTGGGGGTAACGTCGCCACCTGCCGCCACGCGGCCCGCGGCAGATGTGCGCATCGAATATTGCCTTCTGCTCTCTGTGTATACGCGAGTCTGCGTGTGCGTATACCTATATGGGCCCGCATTGTGAGGGGAGAGTTTCGTATGGCAGACGCAAGAGGGGAGGGCCCCGTGCATAGGTATGTATACGCGCGCGCCGGCTCGCGTCTCTCGTTTTGTTCTTGCTGCAGCGAGCGCGTATATGTGTAGGACTTTACCGAAGGCTAACTCGGCTTGAATGGGATTGACAATGAGGTCGCTGTTGCGTGTACCTATATATGCACTGCACGTACTCTCGGGGCTTCGTTCTTTTTTTTTCGTCGACGAAGGGGAGCACTTTGTGCTGCGTAGATGCTGCGAGTGGTGCACTTCGTTGGCGCAGGTACGATTCCTCGCTCTCGCTGAATCGTAATACCCATTTTGGTGAAAATCATAACTAATACAATATCCCGAGAGTTACGCGCCAGCGAGTACGCCGTATTATCCAAGCAGCGCAGCAGCTTCGTAAAAGGCCTGCGAGAGAAGTACATAATAGACGCAATATTCTATTTTGCACGTATGCGCGCGCGTACGCAGTTTGCCGCTTCTCTCGTCGCTCTATACATGTAACTGTACGCGAACGGCGTTGTTTATCGCAGTTGGCGCGCTAATTACACTCTCGTGTAACGACGCAATTACGCAACTCTGCACTCATATAATCGCGCGCACTCGAGATTCAGTTGTGAACGTGTGCAGCGTAGAAGATGTCACGTGAAACGTACGGTTTGTCACCAAAAGCGGCAGTAATAATCAGGGATTCGAGTACATCTTGATAATTCGTTGATAAATAAAAAATAAGGACTATAGCTATGGCGCCGAACCCTGTCGAGCGAAACACCATCGCCCCCCGTCAAAAAATTCAAACGATACAAAACTGGACCTTGCGGTCAGCTTGAAAAAAAAACCGTTGAGAGGAACAAGACTCCCTTTTGAACAGGCGTTCGTCTACCTTGCGTCTCTGCAGGTATATCTCTCGCTTTCAGCCTTAACAGCACGAAAGCAGAAAAAGAAGAAGAAAAGCGCGAGCAAGTGAATATCCTCCGAAGAAAGCATCTCTCGTTCTATTATCCGCGAGAGCATGTGTGTATAGAGGAAAGTGCGCTCTCGCGCGAGGCCTGTTACCAAGTCGAGGCTGCAGCGGCAACAGCAGCAGCGGCAGATCGACAGATGTGTCGGGAGGAGAGAAAGAGAGAATTTTCGGAGGAGAGGTATAGCATACACGCATACAATGAAAGCAGCGCGCGCGACTGGCGCGTGGCGCTCTGGTGCTTCTTGGTGGGGATAAGTAGGTAGAAGAGCTTTCCTCGATCGAGAGAGCCCGGCCTGCACTTTTCTCGGCGTTTTCGCGCTATTATAACCTGTTGCTCGCTCTAGCTCGTTAGCAGTTTTAGGGGAGGAAAAAAGAAAGAAGAAGAGCTATCGGAAAACGTCTTGACCGCAGATGCTGTGCGAGCCATTTGGCGCGCGTGGGAAAATGATTTTTTTGAGAGGATTTCCGAGCCGGCGAGTGGCTTCTGATGTTTTCGAGGTGAAGTGCTGCGTACGACTCTGTGCAGACGGATTGTGGTTCGTCATACTAGCGACTTGGGTGCGCTTCGCGCAGTTATAGCATGAGTGGCCAAAGCAGTAGACCAAAGAACGCACATATTTTTATATAAGGATAATGGAAAAGTGTCTATGCGCCACCTATTTTCAGAGACGCCAAGCACGGAGACCTTAGGCCGTGACGAAAGGGGCAAAGATCTCGCAAAAGGCTAGTCCAAAACTGCTTTGTCTTGTCTTACTTTAGATTGCGATATCGTTCTTACGCTCCTCTAACGGCAATCGAACCACAAACGCGCCCTTCAAGATGGATCGATCAAAACTTTTAGGTAGGGTCATTCTAATATACAGTACTTGTTCGCATTTCAAAACACCAAGTTTAATGCCAAAGAATCACGAAATGAATGACTATACCATCGTTAAAACAAAACAAGTCATCATCACCCAATAAAAATCTTCATTCCACTCGTCGCTCAGTACCTCCTTCATTACACATGCACACGAGGGCCATCAAGCTCCGACAAAAGCGTCGCTAAACAGCGCAGCTCCAGAGCAATTTCCGCGATTCTAGCAGCGCGCATAATACACGTCGTCGTCCTCAGAGCTCGCACGAGAGAGAGAGAGAGAGAGAGAGAGAGAGAATTTCGCGTTTTTACGAGGCACTCGTAAAGTCTCCTCGTCCGCTCTCTTTCACGAGAGTATGCATTTGTGTGTTAATGCGGTAGTTTTCCCTCTTATGCGCGGCTTTTTTTCTCGCACTTCACGAGGCACTTGCCAAGAGTGCGTAGTTTCTCTTCCAACAGCTTTTGGTGCGCGAGTGTGTATATACAGAAGTAAAAAAAAAGCTATGACAATAGAGGATTTGAAAATTTTTCACGACTCGATCGGTCGATTCATCCGCGCACTGAAAACAAACCGCCTACAAAACCGCATCTCGCCGCGACATCAAGCTCGTATCTACATCTTATCGAGGTCGAATCGATCCGCGAGACAAAAATCAAAATTTCTCGCTGGCCACAGACCGCATAGTGACACGAAAGATCGACGCCGAAGATTCCTTCCTGCAGAGAGGGAAGAAAAAAAATATGAAAAGAGAATCACGCCTTCGTGACTGTGGGCTGGAGCAGAAGAAGAAGAAGAAGCGTGTCAGCTGTTCGCCCGATACGGAGGCGGAGATGGGAGAGAGATGACGAGACGCAGCGCAGCGGCTTCTTTATGGTTCTTAGGAGCAGGCGAGACCGATGGTTTCTTGCCGCGATTTCGGAGATTGGGATTATTGAGATGTTGGCTTCTTTCAAGGAGAGCTGCGCTGCTGATATGCGGACTCTTCTTGAGTGAATGCGTTAGATAATATCCTTAAGGGAGTTATCGGTTTGGATTGATTATTTTTGTTTTTAGTGAAACTAAACTGTTTCGCTTTTTTGGACCTGCTCACACTTATAATAATTGTTAATATTATTTTTTGCGTAGCCACACTAATAGTAAGCAGTCGAATAGTGACAAGAGTTACAAGAGTTAAATTTCACGAGCTACGGACGAGTAGCCTCTCCCAATAGAATTTTTTCATCTCTGTTCGTTCCATTCACTCTCCACCAGCCGGACTATCAATTTTTTCCTTCACGCTCAACTACATACATCACCGGTCACTTCAGTATATTACATACAAAAACCGGACAACTGGCGGAAGGACAGCCGATTACGATAGCCGACGTTGTTTACGACATTTCAGACAAAACGCTCAGCTCTCGAGAGCACGTACGCCGTTTTTTTTCTCTCTCCTGTCCTCAACGTCCCCGGGCGTAGCGGTAACCTCTCGAGAGCCGCTGCGCGCGAAAAAAAGGGCTAAAAAAATTTTGCCCACCGATCGCGACATTTGGCTGCTCCGCGACGACCCTCGTGTATGGCGTAATGGCAGGTTTTTTTTCGGATAGAAAAAGGGAGAAAAAGGAAGAACGTTTACGAGCGTTATGTGCGATGAATGTGTCCAGTGTGCTAATCTGTATGGCTTTTTTTTTGTATATCATGTAGTACACGAGCATATACCTATAAATAAAATAATCGATGCGAGCAGAGGTTGTATCAGATTTCGCATAGTGGAATAAAACGAATATGTATTATATAGTCGGTGGTTTCGGAAAATCGAACGAAAAAAAGAGAGGAGAATCGAAATTCCGGCTATGTTGACGGTGGATTGAAACGATAACCTCCGACCTCGAATTTCCAGTTTATTGTCGTCGCCCGTGCTTCCGCCGCGAAGCGGATTGCGTAAAAAATCGAGAGGGAGTGTATACGTGTAATTAAAATTTGTCTCTCGTTTCGTTTTTAGAACATCGCGGTGGAGGTACAAATTTCGCGTTTTAATAAAAATCGGTATCGCCGTGTCTGGGCGAAAAGTAATGAGTATCCTCGTGGAGATGAATGAAATATTTTATTCAGGTCTTTCCTACGTATACAAAATTACTCCACCTCTTCGCCCAATATCACATATATCTCGAAAAGGTCACACGTCCAAAAAGTCTCGAGCGCAACAACAGCCCATGCGACGCATCGAATAAAGCCACAGCAGGAAAAACATCGATCCCCTGCGTCCAGCGCAGTAGTCTTCCTCTCTTATAGTACATTCTCGGAAGTCCAAGAAAGAGCGACGATTTTCCTTGCGGTTTCTCGCGTCGTATAGTATAGATGGAGTAGTGGGAAGAGTCGAGCGCGTGCCGGGAGCTTTCATTTCACATATACCTATACGTATATACGTATACGCGCGTGCATTATGTCGCTCGAATGAATAGAGACGATCGCAGCCGTCGACAGGTTTTCGTGTAACGTTGCGCGTGTACAGGGATTTACGAGACGATCTTTCTTGGCTTCCAGCGGGAGGTGCTCTCTCGGTATATTGTATATGTATGGTTGCGTTTGGAACAATCATGCAAGAGAGAGAGAGAGAGAGAGAGAGAGAGAGACCGAGATTTTTCGAAGACGCGTGCGAACGTTGGGTGGAGAAGGGATTTTTTGGGAGGTTCACTTGCGCGAGAAGTATGATTGTGTGTCGTTGTAATTAATGTGCGGCTTGGACGTTTTCTGAATGCTACTGCCGACGATTTATGAAAGTTGCGGCTTAGCTTCAAAGGATGAATTTTGATGGGCGAACTTTTGGATTGAAATACTTGTTATTTGAACAAATTTCAATTGTTTATGGTTTTAAGTTTAATTGTATTTGAAGTATTTGAATTATTATATTAAAAACGAATCAATAGTTTTTTTCTCCTCTCAAAAACGAGTATATAAAACAATTTTCATTTTCCACGTCGAGAAGAGTATAATTCAATCGACATCCTGTCCCAAAATCACGTAACTTTTTTCCAATCGTCCCTCTGCGCTCGCGAGACAAGAGCTAACAACAATACAAGCACCGACACAAAGCACCGAAAAGTAAAAAGATCGATCATCATTGGTCCCGAATCTACAATATATACCATAAAGGTATAGCCGATCATCGATGAAACTCCACTGACAAAGTGCACGTCGTCCACCTTGATTTTTTCGCTGCAGAGAGAGTATCGTCCACAGGTTGAGATTTACGGCGCTTTCCCCTCCAGTCTACTACCATCCGCGCGAACAATGAAGCTTCTCGTGAATGAACGCACGAGGTCCTTTCTCGTTTCTGTTGACGCTATTATGTTCCTTATTCAATTCCCCCCGGTGAGTCCAGTGGCGCGACGATTTTTCAAAATCTCCCTCGTGCGAACGTTTTATATTTATTACGTTTTCTATTTCGTCGCATACTTATAGACCGTGCCGTTTACGACTTTACTCGCGCGGCGGCGGCGGAAACGTGTTAAGAGTCATAGTCGTGAAGTGTCTTCCTGTTGCTATTATGCGGGTGGTGCGGTATACGATAGTTAGAAGTTCTAATTAAACGTTGTTTCCAAGCGAGTCTTGAAAAAAAGAACTGCTGCACAGCGACAATCAAAGCTATAGAGTAAAGCTTCTCTCTCCGCGTCAAAAGCAAAAACTCGTCGACAGATTAGACTCTCTAGCTTGTTGCCAGGCGGAGGTGGCAGCAGTAGCAGCAGTCGACATATCAGCTGGCCGAGCTGCACAAGCAGACGGCATTGTTCCTATCAACAATGTGGAAAGAAAGGCCCAGTTACACTCTCTTCTGGCTGTAGCTCGGCGATTCCATTCATTATTTCTGCTGCTGCTGCTGTTACAAATCCACCCACTTGGGTCCAAACGAGGCGAATTTCGTCTCAATGAGATTTCGCGTGCGCTATAAGGAGGAAGGAAGCACGAGAGTTGAGCCGCCGTCGCTGCTGCTACTCAAAAGACATTGGTTTATTTGTTTCGCGCATGTACTGCTGCTGCTGCTTTTGCTGCTCAGCTGCGGGTTATACACCACCTTTTTGGCTTATGCCGACTGCAAAGTTCGTTACGCCGTTTCGTCTTCGTTTTTTTCTTCTTCTTCTTCTTCTTCTTCTTCTTCAGCTCCGTCAGATGTTCGCGATTATATTTGCTGCATCGTTGTGTGGAAAGAGAGTATTATGTGCAGGCTGCTGCTGCTATGGGCTTTTGTGAAGCTGCTGCTGTTGCTGAGCTTCTGCTCTTTTTGATAGGAATTTGACGAAACGGCTGTTCCTTTCAGCGCGAGATGATGAGCTTCGAAACCTGTTTAGCGCGCGCTTGGATGAAACGACGGTTCGAAAAGATCGTTATTCGTACAAAAAAAGAAGCTACGATTAAACACATGGAAAACAAGATAATTCAATCGAGTCTCGCGGTTACGTTACAGCGAAGACGAGCCGCTGGTCCAATGTCTACACTGAAACGCGCGGCTATCCGATTTCAGAGCCGATCGCGAGAGGTATTGTTTGACTCGGCAAACACACGTACAGCGCGATGTCAACCGTACGCGGGAGGCCACGTGCCACACTCGTTAAAGCCATCCGGCACTTCCGCGAGCTGAGGAAGACAGCTCGAGTTACAAAACTTGCGCTTGGGTCGCGGAGGTTATTATCAGCTATGCTGTTAGGATGATTTCCTGAGGTGTTGTATGCGTGACGGTTGAATCGGGAATCCCTCCTGTAAAAGAATAATTGCGATTATATATCGAAATAATCGAATTGACATGTTACTCGTTTGCCGTTTGTTCATATTTGTATAATATAATTTTATATTCAAAATATTTTTTTTAAATCTTAATTAGCTTGCCCCTTTCTGTTGAGATAAGTATATTTATTAATTACGCCAAAGCAGGATTCCAATGAACATATATATGAATTTCCAAACTCAAAAATGGATCTTTTTGAGTTATTCCGATTGGGTATTCGTTTTCCCGCGCGATATCTGCAGCTTATGTTTGAATTCCTACCTCAAAAAGTAAAAATTAAAATCGCGCGTAGCGCGTCTAATAGTTCTAAAAACTCTACTTAACTTTAAATTAAACTTAATTATAATGTACATAACGTACATACGTGTCTCTGGCAGGTGAAAATAGATGGCGCATATATACTTTTTCATTTCCCTCATAACAATATGCGCACCGAGTCTATAGTTATATAGCGGTGTGACACCAATTCTAAACCGTCTTGTTTTGGCCGCTCATGCTATAACTGCGCGCGTCTAAAGTCGCTATTGTTTAAACAAAAATTGTGTAAATTTGCTTTGTAAAAGCGCAGATACTAATAATTAAAAATGACAGAGGAAAAATAAGCAGCGGATATATATTCGACCAAAGCTCAGAGCTATATTGATTTGCGGTTACTACTTATGCAAGTCTTCAAAGAATCTTCGAAAAATCATCATCTGGCCAACCGCGACGGAACTTCGCTTCCCGACCACAGCAGAGCACACGCGCATTGACTTTACTTCAATGAGAAGCTCGTTGCAAGTATCGCGTGCGGGAAGGAAAACAACGCAGCAAATATTCCAAAAACTACTATATCTGCCATTTTTAACGAGATCCGGAAAACTCGCGATTTTAACTTCCATCGTATAGGTATTCCGCTCGCTCTCCGCGAATTTGGTTTCCGGTGGGCAGCTGGCCTCACTTCGCTTCGGAAATCAATGGGCCCCTACCAGTACGTACTATATATATTTTACGGCGCAGGGAGAGAATTGCTGCGGCTGGTGGACAGCACCTGGGACTCGCTTCTCTCTCGCTCTCTCGCTCTTTCGGCCTGTGTGCAGCAGCTTGATGTCTGGCGTGCATTGACACCTGGATAGCACATGCCTGCGAGATGGAAGGTATGGACGCAGCGAGGGGCGAGTGTTTAGAGAGGCCCCGCGGAGATATCGGAGGCTGTGTTTTAGATACCAGAGTTTTCAGCTTTTCCGAGGGATGAGGAGATTTTTTTTTTTGTTTTGGGTGTAATTCGATGTGTGGGGGTCTTGATGGGTCGGGTGATCGTCATGGGGGTTGATTAGGATCGAAGGATGAGTCGGGTTATTGAGAAATTCGTGAAAATCGTTACATTCGTTATCTATGATTATTATTATTTTTTTGTTTAATTCCACCTGGTTAACTTTCCATAAAGAGTATATGGATTACGAACAATGATTCGAGACAATCAAAGCGTAGAATAGACTCGTTACACACGACACCTAATGAACAATCCAAACGAATGTAGACACGACCACAATGCAGCCATACTCAACCCAGTATTGCACAAAGACAAACTCGAGAATCTCATGCCGCGCACTTACCATCAAATCGTATCAGTATAGTCGTCTCTCCCATCAGTATTTTCCGAAGAATTGCAAAAGTCGGAATTTCCCACACACACGCGCGCGCGCTTTTCCGGCCGCATCAACTATACGCAACACAATGCGAGACAACAAACTGGAGCAATCCACCACCGACGCATTCAAGTCAATGCGCTGTGCAGGAAAATGAAAACGCCGTCATTCCCATAGACATTCGCACGTATAGAGTTAGCTGCAGCAAAATACACTCGCTGAGCGCACGTGAAAATCATCTGGCGAGAGGAGGGTGAGAGAGGCTCACCTGGGCATCGATCGATCGCCGCGGAAGCTGTGTCGCACACCTGGAACAAAAGGTACGACTGGACTCGGATGATATTTTCTCCGATTTTTCGCTACTACGGGGGATGCTACAGTCGAGTCACGTTCGTATCTGGCGACCAGATGTTTTAGTATAGACGAGACATGACTCGCTGCGACGATTCGAGAGGAGAGATGTATTTCAGTTTTAAGCCTCTATACACATACTATTGTATTTAGCTGTGATGGATGTCGGAAGGGGTTGTTGGATCGTGATTAAACGCCGATTCGATTGTTTGAGTGAGTTATTGACGGATTTGGAAACGCTGCTCTTTTTTCTGCTGCTATTATGCGCTATTTATAATGATAAAAAGGCTATTATATACGAAAATTTTATTCATCATTGCTGTCGCACGCACGAGCATTAAATTTTCTAAAAAATTTCACTCACCTCATCAAAGTTCTTTTTACTCATTGCGCCCAAAGTGCCAATATTAGCCATTGAAAAAAAAAAATTAAAATTTTCTAGTCGAGCCCCTCGATTCATCAGCGGCATCATCATCGGCTCTCCGTCTACGTAATCAGATCAAAAAGGGGGGCTGACTGGGCGCCGGGCGTCACTCACGACCCTTTGATCTGGGCTGTCCCGTGTAGTATAGTAGTATACATAGCGAGTGAGGCGCATTAATGGAAGGAAACGCGGGCAATTCGATTACGACGCCGCTCGAGGATATCCGGCCACTTCCGATCTCTCTCTCTCTCTCTCTCTCTCTCTCTCTCTCTCTCTCTCTGCACGTGCAAGCGAGCAGTTACTTTATATACATATATGTGTATATAGGTGCATTATGTTAGAGAGTTGAGTGGGTGGTTAGAAACAAAGAATTATTCGGGGGCCTAAGATGCTTATGAGCTGCAGAGCTAGCTGGCAGGGATGTCTGACAAATTTTTTTTTTTTTAACGTTTAAAAAAATTAATTCATGATTCGTGCATGCTTAATTCTCTACCATATTAATAATGAAGGTATTCTTTCATGCGAATCGAAACAGTAAAAATTAATAAATTCATAGACACTTAATTTTCCTCTAAAAACCATCCAACCAAAAAATCTTACCAGCTCAATCACCGTAAACCCTCCATTTTTCCAACACAAACGAATCCACAGCAACGAAACAAAAAACTCGCACTCGACCTAAAACCCTATACGCACAAAAGCCCGCGAATTACGCTCCTAGTACCAGCCAAGTGCAATTATCGCACTCTTCCAGCCCTCCAGACGTAATAACAAAAAAAAATTTATTTTCTGTTCCAGGTAAGTTGGAGCGCCTCTCTAGATTTCCACGTGAAAAATCTCTCCCGAGTCCTCGAGTGAAAAGCGCCTTTGATCCGCTACGCGTGCGCTAATCCGCCCGGGCGTTTGTTTGCGCTTCGCGCGGAAATCGTGACGTCTACCTCGTCTCGTCGCACTGTTCGTTTTTTTTCCCGCCGCGCTAAAGCTTTAATATTTTTTTCCTACTCTTTTCGCAAGCTGCAAAAGTTTCGTCTCTGCGTTATTTCATACGTATAGGTATATAGCTATATGCATTTCTTGGTACGAAATTAGCGTCTGGTTATTATTCTAGCGGCGCGTCTCGCTCTGAATTTGAATAATTCGGGAAAACAATGAGGCGAGTTTTTTGTGCCGTCAAAGAGAGAGAGGGTCGAGAGCGGGAAAACAAACGGACGGATGGATTTGTAAATCTCGTCTCGATTTTTCCCCTTTCTCTTGGATAAAAAAAAGGATGAGGAAGAGGAACCTACCGGGTGGCGGAAACGCCGCGGTGACACGCTCGTGGTCGTATCAAAGGAGAGTCTGGATGAAATGTAGGTATAGGAGAAAGGTGTACGTGAGATGGAGATTAATTGTACGTCTGCCTGGCTTCGCTGAGGTGTACTCAAAGTTTCGAATTTATTCAGAGTTATGATTAATTCGTTTGTTGTAATCATCGAAACGTAGGTACATCAACTTCTAAAACTATCTCATTCCGCGATAAATTTCTCTCGTCCTCGCAAACAAAGAGTCTTTCCTCGAACTATCAGCATAACGGCAGCCGCGATCCCAAGAAAAGCGAGAGAAAAAAAGCTCGACATCGGCATTACGAAACAGCGGCTTGGTAATAATAATCACCTTCTGCGGTTATTAGCCGCGATCACGCACACGTGTCTTTTAATTGCCGGCGTCGCGCAAAGTGTCACCGGTGCAACTTTCTCGAGGAGAAGAAAAAAGGAGAAGCGAAGGTACACACACGCGCGGCCTTCTTCTTGAAGCGCAGCTGCCGTCTTCGAAAAGGGAGAGGTAATCTTCCCTACATCATCCTTATTTATTCTTTCTCTCTCTCTCTCTCTCTCTCTCTCTCTCTCTCTCTCTTTCGAAAATTCTACCCTCGACTTGTCTTCAACTCTCGTGTATAACTTCTTCTCTCTACCTGCGTCTTCCGAAATACTGAAGTCAGGTCTGGCTGCTGTTCTTCGCTCTTCTCTCCCCATCTCAGCGGATGACGGTTAATTAATGCGAGTGTGCTGCTGTGCAGAAATTTTCGGATGCTTTGGCTATAAACGACGCGCGGAGTCGATTTCGCGACGTCGATTAACGAGGGGAAGCCTCCGCGTCTATTGTTAATTTTTTTTTAGCGCGTTCAGCTTTATGATATTGTACAGGCCATATGCCGCGAGCTTATGGCGAGTGATGGTGCACATACTTAAACGCGTCTATTTCTCGGTTTGATTCGACGATAAAGAGATGGATTTTCGAGAGAAAGGAAAGAAAAAAAAGCGAAGAAGGAAGCTGGAAAGTCGAGGAGGGAAGCTGCTATACTCCAGAGCGGGTCTTTATCTCTCCGGAGGGATACGCAAGGTGCGAGCGAGATCCAAATCCTGTTTTTCCTTCTTTCGACCATCCGTCTTACCTGCGCTTGCTCTTTATCGAGTTTCACACTTTTAGAGACTTGAATTTCGTCGGTGGGCTAATTTACGGCCTTTCGAAGCTTCCTTAAATAATTTAACCTTCTTGCAAAGAAATACGTCATTACAGAATAGTGTTGACATCTAGATCACGTCCAAGCTTCTTATTACCATTTCATCGGACAATACGTGCAATACACTCTCAATGAATTAGTTCATCAGCCGACTTCTCAGAAAAGCTCGAAACAAGGTGTCCCTCTCTTATACTATCGTGTAACGCATATCCGTCCGAAGTATCCGAAGCCGATAAAGATAAACGCATCTCCTTCGTCTCGAGAACAGCAGCCAGCAGCTGATTGGTCGACGGCACGCGCGCACACCTGCCTCGAGCGCGTGCCCGGTGAAAGCGAGAAAAACAGCTACTTAATATATATATATACGTACTCGACGGTCCATACCTCGCTCTCCGCGTGTGTAACAGAATTTTAAGCGGGTTTTACGAGCTGGGACGCTGAATTATCGGTGATTAGCCAACAGTGATGGAGATGCTTGTTTTATGCTTTATAATGCGGAGGTAATTTGCATACATCTAATGCTCATGTCTAATATTATGACAATTTTATGACATATTGATAAACATGAAGCATTCATAATGTAACGTCGTACATCACCATCATTTAAGTATATCAAAATTCATCGCCATCATCATTTAGCGATGTCAATAGATGATAGTCGTCAGCTCGACCGAAGCTCTAACCATGTGTGTTTTTTATCTGTTTCCTGCTGTTGTGATGCCAGCCAAGTACGCGGATCGCATAAGAATCCACCAAAAAGAGTACCTCATCGAGGGCTATCAGTCTGGCGACGATAACAACGGTGAGCTCAGACAAACCCCCATCTCTCTCTCTCTCTCTCTCTTTATATCTCTCTTCACCCATCACCCGCATTGTTTCACGATACACTTCTCCAACTGGGCTGCTTGTGATATGTTGTATGAACCCGATCATCATTCACACACATACACACCAATTATTTATGTTTTCTGCTCGATTGTTGTCTCATCTCCTGTTTTTCGTTTGTTTCACGTGTCCCCTACTTTTTTCCTTTTTTGGTTTTCATTTGAGAGATACACGCCAGCAGCTGTACCAGTGTACCATGACACTGTTGTCCGGTGTGACTTGTTGCATCGTGAATGTGAAATGCGCTGCACGAACTTTGTAAAATAAATTTTGTACAAAGTTGTACTTCACACAGACACAGACACAGACACTGAACTGGACTACGTTTATCGTAGAGGACGTGTACCTTTGAATCATCACACTCTGAACCAGTCTCTGTGTACATATTCAGATATGTAAATATGTGTTTTGTTTCATTTTACATCCTTACATTCATATTAGACACACAGTGTATGACTTCATCTTTTGTTTACCCATGTCATTGCACATGAATGTATACTTGGCATCTCGATTCACATACATAATATACCATTTTAGTGCAAGTCTATAATATAAATATATTTTTTTCTGTCTATCTGTCACTATGTTATATTACTACTCATAATGAATATTAAAAAAAAAAAAAAAAAAGTCTAAATGTGCACCAAACTTGTCTAGAAATATTAAATCCACAACTTTATAAAAAATACAATGTCTGAAACTTTAACCCTCGCAGCCTCGCACTTGGAAATCGATCCCCAAGAGCGAGAGACAGAAAGAGACATCGTCCGACCGATAAAAGAGCCGCGCGCTCGCTCTCGCTATCTCCGAGGATTTCCCGTCGAGCGCTGAGCAAACTTCATTATATACAGGCTGCAGTTTTGTGCCCCGATGAATAAGAGCACCGCCGCCGCCGCCGCCTTCTTTCTCGCTTTATTTTCCCGTCGTCGGCAGATAAGAGATTCGTTATGTCACCGGCAGACTGAATTGCTTGTTCGGGAAACGGACGCGACGCTTTTTATCTCGCTGCGTAGATTTTTTTCTCCTTCGACGCGCTGCTCTTGTTATTGCGTCGGAGGCGATTTAATTATATGGCTAATGATTCGCTGGAAAAAATGATTCACAGTTGATATTGCTATTAGTCGGCTGTAACAAATAACGAAGCGTTTATGAATATCATAAAAAATTACAGTCTGTAATCCTAATTCCCCGTGAAACCGAAAGTAGATCACAGCGTAACCCAGCCTCGCCCATCGTAATCCCAGCTTAGCGCAGCATCGAAAAAAATCAAACGTAATAAAAATCGTCAAAAGCTGTATCCTACACACCTTCCGGACTACCGGTACCTTACATATTATGAACGTGCGAAGGGCAAATATTATTTTCCGGCTCAGCTAGCCCTTACGTAAAATTGCGCGACCGATCTTTAAAACGCCAGGGATCTCGCGTGGGAAACTCACAGCGGAGGCTTTGTGATTTTCCTTCTCCATCCCTGGGGAGGGGATCCTCAGCTGCTGCTCGTCCCTCCTGAACTACGTCTCGTATACCTGTAGCAGCAGCTAGCGGCAGCAGTGCGTTGATTTAAAGTCGCAGGTATAAGGAGGCCAGAGAGTGGCACTGAACATCGTTACGCCGAGACATTTAAATCACGGCTGGCTGGAGGAGGATTTTTTAAATTTCCGGTATACCCATCGCAGGTCCGTGCGATGATGGGAACTGGATCTCGTAGGACTAATAATCGAGGACCGGATGCATATTCAAATGCGTCGAGGTGTTGCGTCGATCGAGAGGACCTGTCATCGGTTTCTGTTATGTAATTTTTCACAGGTGATGCAGGGATGATGATGCGGAGGATTTTTTCGTGAGAAAGGTCGCGCAGAGGTTTTTTTCAGAGCTCGTGAGTGGATCACGAGATTTGTACCTGCGATCGAGAAATATAATTTCTTCAATGCGCAAAAAGACATTTGGCATGCATAGCAAAAAAAAAGTAAGAAATGTCAGCAAAAAAATGTTTAAGTTGCGAGCTTCCAAGTATAAACAAACTAGTCCTGTAAATATTTGTGAGTAGTACAAGCCAAAAGCAAACAGCATCAATGATTTCCCTCAGTACTGACAAAAGGAGCGTAAAATCGAACGTCAATGCCTGCGCATGACGACCCTCTACACGCCGTGAGCATAATAAGAGTCCCCGACAACGTCATTGTACCCACCGAAAATAAAAATTCGTGGAAGCCATTGAATCCACCGAGCGCACGCGACAAAAAGAGGAAGAAGAATCGAGTCTCTCCCCACCAGTTCCCGGCACGAGGCCCGAACCCCCCACCACCAGACCCCGCGATGAAGAAAAGCCAGCGTAGAACGCGTCTTTTGTCATCTGTAAGCTTTTCATCGAAGAATAAGGCTCGCGCCTCCAGCGGATTTCCTCCGGTCATTCGATGGGCCTTAAGAACGCATTAAGGCCCCGATTCAGCGTAGCTCGACCGCAGGACACGCGTGTTGCACAATAAGTCGCGCAGCGAGACTGCTGGGCCTTTATCGGGGAAAACCGCTGGGCCAGTGTCTTGGGCCTTACGGGGGGCGTGAGGTTTACGTATATCGCGGTGCTCGAGGATTTATGATTTTCCCTTTTCTTCTTCGCTCCGAGGTTACGTACGCACAGGAAGTTGGGCCTTGTCTAGTACAGCTCGGCGTATGTGGCCGAGGAAACAATGCGATGTTTTCCCTACGGTGGCGTCTTCGCATTGTGCGTAACGCGGAACACCCAGCTTGAATTTTCGAGGTTTACTCGGTGCACAGGGTGCTTCTGAGTGCGCTATTCCAAAAATCGCGTGGCTCTCCCTCTCGCTTTTTTCTGGCTCCAACAAAGAGCACAGCGCACATGACGCTGCATTATTCATAACTCAGGATAAAAATTGCCAGTTTCTGGAGATCATCATTATTATCATCATCATCCCCCTCCGCGACTTTTGGCAGACGCTCGGGTATCGAATTACGAATTAAGACTCGCCCTCGCACCGCACAAAAGATCCTCCTCGACTGCTCATTTTCTCTCTCTCTCTCTCTCTCTCTCTCCCTCTCTCTCTTCGAACGCAAAATTCTCCTGCATCGGGCACAGGTGAATTAATAATTCTTCGGGCCGTCGAACGCTGATGATTTTTTTTCTCCTCGCCGATGCACCTGTTCGCTCTCGGGGTTGAAACCGTCGCGCGCGCGGAGGCAGATGTTCGACGCCCGTCTCTTACGGAGATGAGATGGGCTGGTGGTGTGCGGAATATCGCTCGAGACGCCTCCTCTCTCTCTCTCTCTCTCTCTCTCTCTCTCTCTCTCTCTCTCTCTCTCTCTCTCTCAGGACATTTAAATGCAAGCTGCTGCAGCTTTTCCTCGGATTTTTCTCTTGGGCCTCGATTGGGACCGCTGATTAGTAGATAGGCCCGGCGGCAGCTGAGTGATTTTAGAACGTTTTTTTTTTTTTTAAACCCACCGTTGTGCTCGATTATAACGTATACGGGATTCTCGCAAAAGTGTACCGGGCGACACCTACTCCAACCGAAAAATAAAATGAAAACGGTATACTGCAAGTGTGCAGATCGTGTGCAACTGGCACGCGACTCACGACCGCAAACCACATGTCTCGTGTGGCGGATCTTTCTCGAGTTCCGCGAATGCGTATAGTGCTTTTGTTATATGCGAGGATTGATAGCTGGCTTATGCTTCTTTTCGACGATTCTCCTGAATTACTCGAAGTAACGTTTTTTTTCCTTCTCGTTCAGTCGAATATCTACGCACTTTTCGTACCACTCGATGACAAACAAGTCTGACGCTATCAGCCTCCCGCAGTGATTGAAAAAGGGAATCGGCCCCGTGTCTGTCTCTAACTATCTGCAGCGCGGCAGCAGCAGCCCACGCGTTGTAAAAGGCCCTTGATAGGCGGTTTATTTGAGTAACGAGATAATGGCCGCCTTTGTCGCGAGCGCAGGCGCTTACCAAAAAGCCGATTACGCGATTATCTTCTCCTTCCTCTTGGCTATGCTCGAGCCCCCTATCTCTCTCTCTTTCTCTCTCTTTGCTTTTGTAAAAATAAAGGAGCTCTTTTTACTCGCGTACGCGCGGCTTAAGTGAATTTATGATGCGCCGTCGCTGCTGATGCTATACGGAGAGTCTCTCTTTTTTTTCAAGGGAAGTGCTGGAAATTTTCTTTGGAAACTTTTTCAATCTGGAAAGCGTTTCCTGGTGCAGAGTTTTTTTTTTAGACGCACAATTATCGAATTAAAGTTTATTCAATCATAATAAAATCGAAATTTTACTTTTTATATTTCTACGCGAGCACATAATCGAAGTATACACGCGCTTTTTTTTTAAGTACACCGCAAATTTTTCAATCTTTGAAGCCCCTAAATCCCAAAACGCTGCTCACCTTCCAGCCGATTTCACAGCGAGGGTTACTCGGTTTTCAAAATTTCAAGCGCAAAAAACTGTCAAAAGATCGCAATCAGAGCGCGCACTGGCAAGCATCGCACACATCAGCCCCCCCCCCCCCCCAGATTCCCGACGTTCTTAAGCGCAAATACCTCAACTTGGTGTATGTGTATATAGCCAGCACGCACACACATATACAACACAGCATCTCAGGCTCGGAGGTGCGCTCGCGTATCGATTTTCGCCTCCAATTATGCATTACCCGCGCTCTCGCAGTGACAGCTGACCGTGCCGGCCATTCCCTTCACTTCCATCACGCATACATACATCTATATATAGCTATGTACACACTGCAGCTGCAGCAGCAGCAGCAGCAGCATCTCGTCCCTCTCGGCGAGACGTCAACGTCCAGACTACATACTATACCTCTTTCTGTATATAGGTGTATAACGCAAGCTCGTAAAATCGAAGGCTGTATAACTCTTGAGAGGTTATGTCGGCGGTTATGCCTACGAATTAGACACGCGAGGAAGTCCAAGTTTAGCGAGTAATGTTTGCATTCGCGCTCTCGCCGATTGCTATACTTATTGTTCAAGCTTAGTTGTACATAGCATACAGCGTCGTGGGAATGTCAGGGTTTACGAGCCTCTGCCGTTTCCGCGCGCAATTTATGGCAAGTCTAATGATATAGGTTATATCCGCGCGATGCTACTGCCCTCTGTATAACGATGATTACGGCGTTGGTTGCGTCACACACGACCGTTTTAATAACCCGTCGTAACTTGCGCGTTTTACTTTCTTTAATGAACTAGTATTTTCATCGACGATTTCTCTTGAAAAACCGCGTATAAATATACACTCGCTATATAGCATGTATCGTGTATACAAGCCCCCCTCGTCGGTCAACAAGGGTTAAACGTTCCATCTCTCTCTCTCTCTCTCTCTCTCTCTCTGTCTCTCCGTATTTTTATTTCCGATCGCGGGGGAGACTAAGTCAAGGGATTTTAAAAGCTGCGCCGCGCATCTGTCCCCCGTGACTTATTTCCCCTGGCTATCCTACTGTACGCGCGCGTGTATATACGTGTGGAAAAATGAAAAGCTCGGAGCGATTTCGCCCTTTCGAACGCCTGCATCGAGATGATGGGGGAGTATATAGTACGCGGGGGTGCAAAGGCTAAAATAGCAAAAGGGCAGACTGCTGCTACTGCTGCTGCTGCTGCTGCAGGAGCGGATCGATTTCTCTCTCCTTTTCTCCTTGACTGCCACAAGGGAGCGGCCTAAAAATAAAGAGCTCGTAAGTTGCTCTCGGTAAACAGGGCCACGTGCGACTGTCGGCGAAATTTCGTCGCCTCGCGCGGGTGTAACTATAAAAGTAAGAGTCTTCGTGCAATTGTACTCGGAGCTTATATTATGCGCAGGAGAAAAAGGAGTCAGTGCGGCATTATCTCATTATGGTATCAAAGTTCACGCTTAATTCGCCTCATTTCTCGATTGAGCCAATCGACGATGCATCGCTCTAATGCGTTACTCAGAGAGAGAGAGAGAGAGAGAGAGAGAGAGAGAGAGAGAGAGAGAGAGAGAGAGAGAGAGATGCGCGCAGTCGTCGTCGTGTGTATTAGTCTCTACGGGGGGGAAAGTTCGCGTGTGATTGACGTGAATTAAGCTGAGTAGGCGTGAGCGCCAACGACGACGACGAGAATTGGGCGGTAATGGAATGATTACCGAGAACGCAATGAGACGACGTCTCTCTGTGTTTTGTTATTGCGCGCGCTCTCTCTCTCTCCCTCTCTTAACTAGGCGCGCTAAATTCAAAATTTTTCATTCACCCAGACGACTGCAGGCGCTTTTAATTTTTAAGGTGTGTGTGTACCCAAAGCCATTAAATTACTCCGTCGATTTATGTGTCTAAACTCGGTAGTTCCACCAAACTTCCGCAGTTGAAATTTCCAACTCGGCGAGTAGAGAGTGCCGGCACTTCATTGAATATTCGTTGACTCCAGCTGCTGCTGCGAAACTCGCGCGATGCGCCGGTTCATTTATTGAGATAGCGCGCTTTGACTCTCCGGGGGAGTGAAAATTTATGGAAATCGTTGAGCCAGAGAGGGGTATTTGAATTTCCCGCGCGAACTCGCGATTGCAGTCGTCGAGGAAGTTCCGGAGGGTTTCCGAGGTGCGTTTGAGTAGCTATTAACGCTTTGAACTTTCGGCGTCTTGGTATATATTGCATAACCGTGCTAGTTCGTCGCGGAAATACCTAAAACTTTTCAATTCGCAGTGTTGCTCGCATCAAACAACACAACAATAACAACAATAACAACAATAACAACACCAGCGAAGCAGAAGGAAAAGAGCTTCCTGTCGTGGTCGCTCACTCGCGCGCTTTAATTACGGAAAAACGGCGTTTTACGGGAGCGTGAAGAGAGCTCAAAGTCAAAGGCAGCAGCAGAAGCAGTGGCGATAAAAAGAGCCTACGAAGGAAAAGAAAAGGTGTGCAACGTAAGATAGGATCGAGGCTGTTTGTGTGTATACTGTATATACTATATACGCGGGCGTAGAGAGGCTCGGCGAGGCGATTCTTAATTTACGGTTTCCCCTTGGCCGCGCCGTCTTCGAGGAGCGAGAATCCGGATAGACGTCGCCGAGCGTATCTCCGTTTCCTCGAGGCTTCTTCCTTCCTTCCTTCCTTCGCGAGCGCGACGTCTTCGAGTGTATCAACCATATACAGTCAAGTGGATTATACTTCGAAGGAAATTTTCGTCGCGACATTATTTTTTTTAAAGTCTTAAACGTAATAGTTTGTTTCCCCTGCGGTCAACCCTCTCGTCTCGAGAGTCGCCGTTGATCGGCTGTTTATTTACCGCGCGTCGCGACATGTGCTCTGGAGATGCAACTCTTTCGGCTTCTGGCACGTGTCACGCTTGATTTACAACGTATAGCTCCCCCATACCGCGAGTAAACAAGCTCCGCACGAAAATTCGTCCAACTCCAGAAACGATCGAGTATAACTAAATCCAACCCCGATAATTCGATCGACTAGCAGTTCCTCTCTTCCAACATACATCCATATTATATACTCCCCTCAGTCGTATATATGCGCGTAACACGAGCCGCCTAAAGAGCTCGAAAAAGTAAGAAGCACATAGGTCTAAAATAAGGCCCTACGCATAGGGGGGAGGAGGGGTCGAGGCAGCACGCGCCAGAGTCTCTCCGACTTCCTGCCATCCGCCCTGCTGCTTCCGCTCTTTGCTCTCTCTACCACAAGCTTTAAGTGTATGTGTACGCGCGTACGTGTACTGCCTTCAATAGGAAACGCATCTGCAGTACAGAGAGCTGAGAGAGAGAGAGGGTCGAGTGACAGATGCACGCGCGCGCGCAGTCCTCTACTCTTGCGGTCGCGCATGATTAATCGGAGCGCCGCGTATGTGTGTTAATGCTGACCGTCGTCTTCATTTTTCGGGAGAGTTCTTACGTCGTTACAGCAGAAGCGTTCGTTCAGCTATTTCTTTATGAATGAAATTTCGCATGTACTTACAATGACGTTTCAAAACGAGCGAAAGTACACTAGCGTATAGTTACACAATCCCCGATTTGCATATCGAATCACGTGCCGTGGCACGCATCGCCGAGCCAGTCCGGATTTCCCTCGCGAAATCACTCTCCGCGCACAGGTATACGCGAAGAAGCTTCTGCTCTCCTCGAAGGAGGCCGGCTAACGAGGCAGAACGAGCCAGGCGTGTCTCCGCTTCCTCTTTCATATTCGCTCGCTTGAGGTGCGATAGATCTGCTGCCGCTGCCGCTGCCGCTGCTGCTGTTTCTCGCTCCGCGTATGCACGTAACTGACCACCGTCTGTTCCGCACGCGCCCTGCACAACCTAACCTCAAAAAGAGCTGAATGAAAGGAAGAGAATGAATGAACGTGGCAAATTACCGGCATTAGTGCAAAAGCCATCTTTCTTTTTGGGCGTAGGTGCATCGGTATACTGCTCATGTATGTACGCTGCAGCCGGTCTCGTTATGCACAGTGCGAGCATCGCCGACTCATTCATTCGCAAACGGAACTTATTCACCGTTTTCTCTTTCTTCGAGGGCCGCACATGACGCCGCGGTATAGTAGTCGGTGCTTCGAGAGCGCGCGCGTCTAGCGGTATATTCGCGGCTGGAATATGTACATTGTTGGAGATACGGCCGGGACGAGTGTCATTTGGCGCGACCGGAAAAGTGAGGTTAGGTCCTCGTTAGCGGTGGATTTTGAGGTGTATTGGCCCAAAGGCTGCGCGGAAACTCATGATGGAGGTAGATGAGGAAGCTCGATGGTATATGATTCGAAAATGAGTGCATCCACGCAAAATTCAATTACATAGAGCAAACGACGGAGTAAACCTTAATTAAACATAAATACACTCGCACAAAGTATAGCGATAGCCATCCAACAGCGAACCTCACTCAATACCTCCCTAATTAAAAAATCTGCCTCCTCGCGTTTCTCTCGCATAAAATATCAATAGAAACAACGCGAGCCATCGTTCATTAATAATTCATCGCTGCACAACTATATATACAGAGCCTCCTTCTTCTGTTATTGTAAACCACCAGAGCAGCGCGTGCAGTTAGCTTATTTTTACACACGATAAAGCTCTCACAGATGCACTACGCTAGTGACTTGCATAATCGCGTATGTGCAAAGGTCCGACGGTCTTATCTTGCTTTTCTCCTTCTCTTCCTTTCTTTCATTCTTGCTCTTCGGACGATTATCCGGAGTGAAAAATGCAGACGATAAGCGCGGCGAGTCGATGAGGAGAAAATTCAGAGCAAATATTATACTGTGTAATATTGTGCTTTCCATTACAGTCTGCAGTGAGCACAATAGTGTTGTTGCGCGACAGTCGGTGAACGGCGTACGTGATTTTCGACGCGCACGCGATTTTTTCTATAAAATATATTATTATAGTGTAACGAGGTTACGCGCGTGGGTTTGACTGGATTTTCCGCGTGTATCGTAGATTACAATCGAATTGAAGAGCGATTTTTTAAAAGTTATAACACACTGTTCAGAAGAATCGTTGCGAAACGTATATAACGCTCGAAAAATCAATATCAACCCCAGTCCCGAAACTGGCACCTCGAGTCCCCCCTGTGTAAGATCGCGAATCCACTTCCTCTATACATCTCGCGCTCGTACCTGTGTACCTACTCGCACACCTATACATATATAGACACCAGTCTCTCTTATTCTTCCCCGAAAAGTCCGTTACGACGACGTGTTCGCATTCGCGCTCGGTCCGCCATCGACGCCAGTCGTCGTATCTATCTCTTTCCTCGAAAATCCAAAACAAACCGCAATAAAAAGTGTCTTCGGTATATATAAAAGTGCGCGCGTGTGGGTCGTATTTGGACAGTGATAAGAGAGGAGAGAAAAAAACAGCGAATAAAAAGAGAGCGTAATATGGCCAGACCTCGTGGAGGAAAGCGGAACTCACCGGACGGTAATCGCGGTAGCGGCAACGGGGCCGCGGCTTCCGGCGACGATAAGGAAAATCGCAAGAGGCTGAAACCGCAGAAGCAGCAGCAGCAGCAGCGGAAGGAAAAGGAGAGCGGAGTCGCTGCTAGTTACCGGCCAAAACAGAGTAAGCGCGGTGAATTGTTTTCGCGCCAATCTTTTTTTTAGTACGTTAATAGCGAGTA
Source organism: Pteromalus puparum (assembly GCA_012977825.3). Classification (NCBI taxonomy): domain Eukaryota; kingdom Metazoa; phylum Arthropoda; class Insecta; order Hymenoptera; family Pteromalidae; genus Pteromalus; species Pteromalus puparum. Next base: position 65,133,810 of record CM053170.1, read on the forward strand.
ACGTAGATTTACTGTACGTAAACATGGAGAGATAATTCGATAGTATGTGTTTAGTAAACATTATAAGTATCAACAACAACGGTGAATTCCCTTACGATTCGATTCGGCATTTCGGAGCAACGACAAAATTACCGATTACGCCCACGATTCCTATAATCTCCTCACTATATATATAGTATATTATATAGCTGCACAGAAGCGCATCAGAGTTGACTATTCCCCGGGAAAAGAGAATTCTCTCACTCCTACAATAATACTCTTGTGCACAAAAAAGAAAATCTCTCAGCGTGTGACTCCAAGCTGCACGACGAAGCTAGAGGCGTGATATTGTGCGTAGAGAAGTCGACGGGGGCTCGATGCGTTTCCTTTTCTGTTCGTGGAAGGCCGTATGTGTCCGCAGGGAAAATCTGAAACGTCCTGAAATCAGAAATATGTTGTTGTGACAGTTATTTTTTTCTTTTCGAAAAGTGGGCGGATGCAACATATCTTTTTTTTTATACCGATCCGTTGACTCCATTCACCTGATTTTCGATTCAAAAAAGCGTGAATTACATTATGCGCACACGAGACACCCCTCGACCGGCTAATCATCCTCTTATCGAGCGGCTGTTTTGAAAACACCTACTCTATTGACGATTGTGTCATGCGCCAAAATCAACGAACCGAGTAGGGGGAGAGGAGGCTACGGTCATGATAACACCTGCGCGATCGTTGTCCCCCTCGACTCTGGGGGACGACCGACCGCGCGATTTTTTTTCCCGTATGCTATGTACGCATTGTTTACGCTGTAGTGCGGAGTCATCGGATGTACGGGGGGTGCAAATTGCTGGACTTGGCAAGTGGCGCTTAAAAGTCATTAGGCGCTTGTTAGAGTCAAGAGTGGTCTTGAAAAAAATCAATTTATTTTAAACTGTGAAATTATAGATTGATTTAAATTTTATGTCGAATTCACTCCCGCAAAATTTCATCAGTACAATCCCGCGCACACGCATCGTTGCTGTACACACAGCCACTGTACAAGACTACTTACTCGAAGCAGTAAGCAAGCAAAGTCATGCGCGTAGAACGTCGCTCACGAAGTAACATGGGACGTCGGCGCTCAGCTCAGTCCCATGGAAACACGAGATCTCTCTGGGAAACTCACCTACGTAGTCTCATCGTCATAATGGCAAACAAGCTGAAATCGATGCGTTCGGAATTTTTCCCATAATGGACCGACGTGCGATGCAGCCGCTATCTTCGATAACCGATGCTATACCGATGCTATTATTTTTCATTGCTCGCTCTTGTATCTACACGATGTGGAAACAATGCCTGCTGCAATATATCGGGAAATTAATTAGTGTACATACTCCGGTGTATCGGAGCGAATCAATCGAGCGGAAAATCGTTACTACCTGCAAAGTGTGTGCGGCGAGAAGAGGCGCCGGATAATTGCAGAAGAAAGCGCGCAGCGAGGGACGTAATTTATAGCGATGAGCGAGGTGTCGTTGCGCGCCGAACGATAAGCCTGGAGAGAGAAAAATTCAATAGACTGTTGGGCTTTTTCCTCGCAAGTACGAAGAGCGATTATTTACCGCTGCGCAAGCTCGTGCACCGGCGATAAGCGTCGATGTTTTTCAAATATTAAGTACTCAAGAGACCAGCAGCAACAGCGGTATCAACCCCTGATCGTCACAGGGGTCGGTCGCGCATTTCTCTCCGCCAAAAACCCCATACCTAGCTCGAAGCACACCATGGCAACGAAAGCTCGTCCCTGCTCATCTCTCCCCGCAACACGCGCCTCTCTCTCCCTCTCTGCAGCAGCGTCGCGGAGGCCCGGTGCGCGCGCGAGAGAGAGAGAGAGAGAGAGAGAGAGAGTGAGTGAGTCCAGGTAATACAAGGGCAGCTGTGCAGCAGCGGCGGCGGCGGCGGCGGCACCAGGTGCCCTCCCTTCCTTTGATGTGTCCCGGCGGTCGCGCGCCGCTTCATCCCTACTCCCTTTTGGAGCGAGATCCACGCCAGCTGACGGCTAGCAGCCGAGTGGGGCGAGCAGCTCGTCGTTGATTGGCCGGTGGCTCGCGCGCGGAGGAGAGGCGAACGGCACTACTAGTTCGCGGCCGGGCGGTAGACTCCTCAGTCTCTCACGAGCTTCGCAGTCAGCAGCTCGCTCCGCTCCGCTCCTCTTTCTCTTTCTCTCGCTCCAGCAGTCGCTGCTCCTTTCTCGTTCACTTTTCCCTCCAACCGTGGTGTCTTGAGTTTCTCCTCCGGTGGACATGCGGTGCTACTGCAGCCACTGCTGAGCCTCCTCGTTATACATGTGTCTGCTCGCGCGCCTCCGTAAGTTCGCAGCCTGCAACAGCAGCAGTTCGAGGCCGAGTAGTAGTCGTAACAGTGCTAGTCGAGTTGAGTCATCGGCATCGACAATGGGAGTGTCGTCGACCGAGTGCGCGATCCGTCAAGCCGGTAGTTCCTCTGGACCGGCCGGTTCCTCTGCTAGCGGTGCCAGCAAGCTCAACGGCTGTCACTGCTGCCAGGCCAACAACAGTGGCATGGTGCACTCCGCTAACAATCATCACCAGCAGCAGCAGCAGCAGCAGCATCACCATCACCATCATCAACAACACATATCTCATCATCACCATCAACCGCAGCAAGTGATGATGCCCGGTCACCAGGTGCACAAGCAGCAGCAGCAGCAGCAGCAGCAGCACCATCACCATCACCAAGATGCTCACGGTCACCATCACCATCACTCGCACAATCATCACCATCACCATCATCACCAGAGTTCGCCGAGTGATAACACGAACATTCTCGCGCCTCTGAAGAGCAAGATGAAGGTGTTGAAAAAGCTCAAGAAGAAAATGGGTCTAGGTAGGCATTGTTTGTTTTTTCGCCTTTCCGCCGGAAGCTACTTCCGGCTCGTTGTGTTTTTTTTTTCTCTCGCTCTCTCGCAGCGGTATACATTGTGCTCGCGAGGAGAGAAAAAATCGATCCTAGCCTATTTCCCAAGTAGGTCTCTCTCTCTCTCTCTCTCTCTCTCTCTCTCTCTCTCTCTCTCTTATCTCTCGCAACGCAAGCCGCGTGTCCTATCGCGATCCAAGCGCCAGCCAGATCTCTCCCTCTTTTTTGCCCTCCTCCGTTTCCGGCACGCGCCAGCAGCCCCTCGACACACAGCTGTTCCCTCTCGAGTGTCTCTCTTCTACCCCTCCTCCTTCACATGTCTCGGAAAAACTCGGACAGCTGACGCGTGTTCTCTCTCTCTCCCGTATTATATATACCAGTGCATAAACATCGGGATGAGATGAGTTTGGAGTACCTTAACCCTCGCGGGCGCGGGTTAACGGTCGACACCGGATAACTGACCACGACTCGCGCTGGACCGCGTGTCGCCGCTATACATCTCTCTCTGACGTCAGGAACCGGTTTCTCCTCGCTCGCTTGTACTCTCCGCCAAGTGTGTGTATACATAATGCTGGCGCTATCAGCTGTAATCCTCTCTTGCACCGGTGCATTTTCGTTGCGATTACAAATTGATAGTTTCTAAGTGAAAATCGGTAAATTCGGATAAGAGGCTATCGGCAGGTGCCGGAAGTCCTCATTACGACTCCGAATTCAAATGGTCTTTTTTTAAAGAAAAAAGGGGTCCGAGTGGCGCCCCCTACACCCCCTAGAGTATCCGTCTCTCGATCCATTATACCCAAGAGGCGAATACACATGTCGCTCCTTGAGTAGAGCGAGAGAGAGATAGAGAGAGTTTTAAAAAGCCGCCCGAGGCTCTCCGCAGAGACTCTCGGCGTTAATGGAACAAATGTCGCGTCTCGTATCATAACCGCACAGTCCGCCCACGAATCCAATTTCGCCGTGCCGTATGCGCCGGGAATTCAGCTCTCTATAATACATACTACCCACGCGCAATTGGCCGCATCTCACTGCTATCTATATATAACACACACACACACACACACACACACACACACACACAGAGAAACACGCGCCAGTGTGTCTTAGTCACGTATAATTGACCCAAAGCGACGGGTCGCGTGCCTCCGGAAGTCTCGGAGAAACCGAGGGATTTCTTCGATTAATTAGCCTAACGAGCCTCAATCGCTCCAGGAATTTGAGAACCGCTGAGTAGTATTGTAGTAGCGTTGACCTCGCGACCGTTGTTTCGAGGTGCGCTATCGTGCCTCTCATCGCGAAAAGCCGTTGTTACGTTTTTTTTCTTCTCTCACTCACTCTGCTGCGGCTCCCAAAAAATCTCCCTACTTCCTTCGAAGGAAGCGGGCATCTACTTTTTTTTCGACGGGGCTTCCGAAGGCAGGACGTCCGTGGGAATCCTTACGAGGGAACATCTGCCGTTGGCTTCTTCTTCTTCTTCTTCTTTAACTTGCGACTCGAGTGTATAATGATGATATGGAAAACTGAAAATCCTTTCGCCTATCTCGAGACACTTGCCAGATGCATATAGGGTATATACGGTATACGCGTTATCATCTAGAGCGGAGTACGGGTCCATCCGAAAACCCCCTGACAACAGCCCCCCTCGACGGTCTCTCTGCTCTGTCTCTGGGTGCGAGGAGATCGATACAGCCTCTATATGCGCCGCTGCTGCTCCAGTCGCCCCCGCTAACGCCTCTCTCTCTCTCTCTCTCTCTCTCTCTCTCTCTCTCTCTCTCTGCACACCCCCATGGGGCGGCCAGTACCGGGCTGCTGCATAGCCATGGAGATGAGGAGAGGAGAGTGTGGCTGATGCCGCACGCATGCATCGATTTCGGCTGGGCGGACACGCCGGCTTTGTTTCGGACGAGCTTCTCGTTGTTATCATTTGCATTCGCTTTTACGATCTCGTGAAATCGTCTACATCCAAGCTTCGCGAATAGTGCATTAGCATTCCAGTCTCGAAAACAAAGTCAACTCAGCCTATCCCCGTCTATCTGACGTGCAAGTGCGTGTACGAGAGGAACAATCGATCGTTTTCAAGGGTGTGCGAGAACGCCGGCCGGTCAGGTACAACCCCCTCATACATCGAGCTTTATCACAGCCACCAATGGCATAGCTCGACTCAACTAAGGGTATTTCGGAAGCCAGCCATAGGCACGCTGCGCGTATATACAACACAATGAAAAAAAAAAGCAGCGGCAGCCGACGCTCACAATAAAGTCGCTCTTTGTCGACTCGCGCGCTCGCGCGCGTCCCCCTCGGCCAGGTGGTGCCGACCGTTGCACCCCAAAACGGCAGCTGCTGCTCGTACGCACATATAGGTGCGCGCACACCTCTTCGAGCGTTCTCAATATATGGATGTACATTCGAAAAATTTTTTCACCTCTACCGTGCATACTTATACGCGCAGGTAAACAGAGAGAGAGTCAGCCGCGTTATCGCGACGACCCACTTGAGGGACTGCGCAGTTTCAATCCTGCCGTGCGCGGGAGAGAGAGAGAGAGTTCGTTGCTCCTACTAGATCCTCTCTCTCTCTCTCTCTCTCTCTGGGGATGACCGCGAACGAGGCTGCTGCTGCTGCTGCGGAGAAAGGAGCCGGAGAGCGCAATCATAGCTATACAGCCTCCGGACGGAAAAACAATTACCCAGACGCGCTCGCGCTCATTAACAAGCTCTCTTCGCGATAAGACTCGTCTCTATATATAACGCACTTGCACAGTATACAAGTGTGCGCACACAGATAGAAGCAGAGCGCGAGAGGATCGAAGGAGGCTCCGAAAGCGAATCAAAGAGAGGAGAGAGAGAGAGAGAGAGAGAGAGAGAGAGAGAGAGCAAGCTGCAGCAGCCGCGCCTTTGTGTTTATAACTCGCGGCAGCGCACGCAGGACGCTCCCCTGTCCCTACCACCACTGCTTCGGATGCGGGCCAGCTGGTGCCGGGGCCGTATTATACACACACAGCGCGCAGCTCGGCTCTCAGTCTACTCGCTGGCGCCGCGCCGACCGCGTCTTTCTCTCTCTCTCGCGCGATCCGTTTGCGCACCTCCTCGCATCCTCCACCCGTTTTTCGTCCTCCTTCTCCTCCTCGTCGTTTCGTCCCTTATCGTCCTCCCGACCAGCCGACCGATCTCTAACCGATCGGAGCTGATAACTCGATAGAGACAAACTCCGCTCCGAGGGACGCCCTTCGACCCCCAGCGCCATCTTGTTGTGTCCTTTGTGCGTCTATGTGTAAACAAAAAGACTCGCGCGGGAAATTCGAATTTCGCTGAGGATGTCGCTGTCACTACAGAGACCGAGGCGCCCGCTGACCGTGCGCAGAGCTACCAGGGTCGCTAGGCTCCGGCTGTCCTCCAATAATTCCAGCGGTGAGTTTCGGTCTCTCTCGCTCTCTCTCTCTCTTTTTCGCTACGATACGGTACACAGTATACATCTTTCTCTCTCGACCCACTTGGAGAGCGCTACCGAGCGCGGCCTCTTTCTTCTCCCCCGCCGCTGTGTACATAAACACAGTCGGGTTTAAAATCAAGAGGCTGTTTGTCAATACGACATAAGTATCAAGAGTCAGCAACCTTCCCCTTTATACCTGTGCAGCCCACGCGCCAGCGGAGTTGCGTAAGAGGGAAAGGTTCGTAGCACCTTTGAAACAAAGAGCCTAAGCTCGCTCTCTCTCTCTCTCTACGCGAGCTGCATCCTCATTACTCCCGACAGCATTCCGTCTCGTTTTCTCGATGAAACAAAAAGAAAAAAACCGCTGACAATAATAACAACAACAGGCATCCAACTTACACTTACACACACACCCTAAAGAATGCCATATAGGTTTCACACTCGAGCGGCGGCTAACTATGCGCGCCGCAGCGCACCGAGAAAATTCAGCGCTCACCGTTTTCCGAGCCAAGCGCGCACAGTACTCATAGCTCGTCGAGTGAGAGAGAGAGAGAGAGAATGCCCGCACGTCTGCGCAGTGGTGGTGGGGGCGACGACGAGAGAAAGAGCGGGCTCTCCTCGTGGGAACTCGCGAGCCGACTCTCTTTCTCTCTAATGCACAGTTCGGAAAACCTTGGTTGTATGCGCGCTCTCGCTCGGCGTTATTAAAAGCCGTTTGCGCGCACGCGAACTCTCGGTATCGAATCTATGCCTCGGCTTTCCCACGCGCGGAGGGGGATCTTTGATTTTTGAATTTCGCGCCAAGCTTCTGATTATGCGTCGCGAGCTTTTTCCTGAAGACAGTCGCGACACAATGGGCTAACGGTGAACGCAGAAGAAAAAAGGAGAGCGTGACGCGGTGTAAAAAAAAGACAGGCGCGACGGCGCACGTGACTCTATTCTCGGACCCGCACTCGCTTATAAATAGCGCCTCGATCACTCGTTCTCTCTCTCTCTCTCTCTCTCTCTCTCTCTCTCTCTCTCTGATCAATCAAACTACAGGGAGAGAGAGAGAGAGAGAGAGAGAGAGAATCGAAGAAGCTCCGATCGAGCGAACGTGTAATTTCCGACGTACAGCGTCTGGAGAACTTTCCCACGGGCGGCCGCTCACACCGCGAGCGGCGTTACGGAACGCCGGAGAGGATTATCTTCGCCGTTCCGCTGCCAGACACTCGATATCGCGCGCTGACGGACAAAGGACTGTGTACTATACAGCACAACACCGGAGAAATGTTTCTTGCGGAGACGCCGTTGAGTAATAGCGAGAAAAACCGGCGCAACTAGCGCGGGATTAATTGCCGGACCGGTTCTACGGATTAATTGGGACTTTTCTCGCGAAGAGGCTCTTTTACCAAAAATTCGAAAGAAAGACACGCACACACGCGGAGGCAATTTAGAGTAAAAAAGAAAAAGGAAGGGAGCGCGCTGCGATATGTCACTCGAGAGTGTCCTGCGGTCGCGCCTCCTTCCTCCGTTGAGTTTCCGGCCCCTCCACAAAGATAGCACGCAGCGAGTGTCAGTCGAAAATCGACGCTCGATCGGTGCGCACGCTCGAATATATACACGAGAAGGAAACGATGAGGCAGGAGATGAAGCTTCTCCGGCTGCGTCCAAGCGGAAGGCGAATCATTAGCTTCTGCGGTACACTCATAATAATACAAAATAATTCTCATACATATACGCGCACGCGAGGCAACCGGATTTTTCATTCATCGCGCAGAGGAACAGCAATTTAACGTTTTCTTTTACGCTTTGTGTTACAGCTCCGAGATCCTCAAACGCCGGCACGAACAACCTGCCGCCGCTGACCTTCCACCAGGTGCACGGCGACAACATCAGGCTCTGCAATGGCAACACTATCGCAAGGAGGCACGAGAGCTTCTGCAAGGGCGTCACTTTCAGCGCCAGACCCGTACGCGTCGGCGAGAAGGTAAATTTCTAAAACGATTTTTCTATTATTATCATTATCATTATTATTGTGTTGAATTCACGCTCCGGAGCGCCGTCCGACTTTCGATTCTATTATAACAGTGGAATTTCCAACTCTTTCTACTTATTTCTTTTTTTACGGTTCCGCGCGGTAACAGGTGAAATCCCCGTTTACTTCCTTTTTTGTCAGCCGCGCCTTTTTTTTCCCTCTGTTTACGCCCGATTTCACGGCGATAAATTTGAGAATAAAAGACACGGAATCCACACTACAACGACAACGAGTTTTTCGACGCTTATACTGTATTAATTCGTGCGACCTTGTCTCCAGGCGAGAGTTTAGCCTTTGAATAGACGTAGCCTTTCGAAAGTCTTCCTTATTATGCTCTTTGAACGGCGCACTCGCGTAGGCGCCTCTTTGCCAAAATAACGCCTTGAGGCATTCGCTACAACGACTCGTTCTCTCCACAGGTATGCGTCAAGTTCCTCGAGATCTCGGACAACTGGAGCGGCGTCATCCGCTTCGGCTTCACGAGCAACGACCCCGTCAACCTGCGCAACGGACTGCCCCGCTACGCCTGTCCCGATCTGACCAACAAGCCCGGCTACTGGGCCAAGGCTCTGGCCGAGCGCTTCGCCGAGAGGGACACGGTTCTCTTCTACTACGTCACCTCGGCCGGCGACGTGCACTTCGGCGTTAACGGCGAGGAGAAGGGCGTCTTCTTCAGCGGCGTCGAGACCCGCAACCCTCTCTGGGCCATCATCGACGTCTACGGCAACAGCACGGCCATCGAGTTCGTCGACCCTAACCGCCAGCACTTCAACAATGTTCGCCGCGGACAGGAGCACAGCAACGAGGACAACGCTCAGCATAGCAGGCATTCGGCTATGGACGACGCCAGCAATGCCGGCAGGGACGTCGAGAGGATCATCGTGCCCTCGATGCAGACCGTCAGCATTCATCACGAGCCAGACGTCGAGCTTCCGGGACTCAGGTTTCAGCCGCCCGGTGTGCTCTTCACTCCGCTGCCATTCCATCCGTAAGTATCTCCCCCGCACACGATATCACTTGTTTCTCACATGCCAGAACCTGCTCTCTAACTCTTGCATCTTGCACTCTTTCTCCGCTTTACAGAACTCGCGGACGCAACATCCGCTTCAGCAACCAGCAGTGCGTGGCCACGCGCACCGACACCGAGTTCTGCCACGGCTACGCCTTCACGAACCGACCGCTCTTCCTGGGAGAGCGCCTGGTCGTTCAGATCCTCGCCACCGAGCCCATGTATGTCGGCGCCCTGGCCCTCGGCCTGACCTCCTGCGACCCGGCCCGTCTGAGCGTCGAGGACCTGCCCGACGACAGCGACCTGCTGCTCGACAGACCCGAGTACTGGGTCGTCTCCAAGGACGTGGCCTCGATGCCCCAGCCCGGCGACGAGATCGCCTTCACCGTCACGCACTTCGGCGAGGTGCAGATGAGCAAGAACGGCGGCCCGGCCAACGTGGTCATGCACGTCGACCAGAGCCTCCAGCTCTACGCGTTCGTCGACGTCTACGGCAGCACGCAGCGCGTGCGCATGCTCGCCAGCCGGCCCCCGGGCTCGCCGCCGAGACAGCGCCAGCAACAGGCCCCGGCCCCGAGCCAAGCGCAGCCCGCGACGGCCCAGCCAGCCCAGCAGTCGGCCAACCACAGCAACGCCGCGAGTCTCGCGCTTCTCCGAGCTCGTGCAGTTCAAGCCCGCGGTAGGCGGCGTACCGTCCTCGTCGTCAACCTGCCGCCCCAGAACTACCACAGCCACCGCCGCCCACGCCCAGCCATCTACGCGTCCGGCCCACAGATCGTCCTCGTCGTCCTCGTCGTCCTCGACCCCGTCGACGGCGGCAGCAGCCGCGGCCACCGTAGCCCCGGCACCGATGCAGAGGCTGCAGTTCACCGGCACCATGGCCTCGACCGGATCCTCGACCTACGTCGACCCGGTCACCTACCAGTCAACGGAGGGCGACCTCCAGCAGTGGAGCGAAAAGCTCCAGCCTCCGAATCCTGGACAGCCCAGCGAGTGCTCGATCTGCTACGAGCGCACCATCGACAGCGTGCTCTACACCTGCGGCCATATGTGCATGTGCTACACGTGCGCGATGCAACAGTGGCAAGGAAAGGGAGGCGGCCACTGCCCCATGTGCCGGGCACCCATCAGGGACGTCATCCGCATCTACAAGTCCTGAAGCGAGGAGCGCTGCGCCGCGGGGGCGGCACAGAGACGAAGCACTAGCCACGGTCGGAGGGCGCCGGTACGCTAAGAGCGTCCTGTCAATTATGCGCGCGCCCTCTCACCCTTTCTTTCGTTTACTTCTTCTTTTCAAATTTCGCGCTGCGACTCCTGTCCGTTCTTCTTTTTACGTTTCACGATGACTGCGTCTCTGTCACTTCTGTTTACGCGTACATGTGCTGCTGCTGCTGCTGCTGCTGCTGCGTTGTATCGTTTGATTTTAGCTTGATCGACGAGTCGTGCTACCGATAATCCGAGAATGTTTTATTATATTAGATTATATTATATATATATCTATAAACGAACGTAGATTGTAACCGAGCCGGCGGCGAAGATGTAATCTTCCCGGCGAGCGAGCAAACGCGCGCGAGGGTGTGATCATGATCATGATGATGTTGAGGGACGCGCGTATAGTTTGCATTAACCAAAGAGATTCTTCACGACACCGAGTCTTTGGGGGGTTGAGAGAGACAGACAGATAGACACAGAGAGAGGAGTGCTGTTTTTAGCCGTCGATGATATTTTTTATGTGTACGCGAGAGAGATGATTGTATGCATGAGAAAGATATAGGTTTGAGATGCCAAACGAGCGATTCGCGCTTTTATCCTACTGAGCCGTTTTATTTTTCTTGAGATAGTCGAGAGGCTCTTTCCTGCGTGAAAGGCCGTGCCTTAAGATGTGCGATTCATTCTTCCGTTTTTCTTATTTGAAAAAAAAAAAAAAAAAAAATACCACCACATACAGAAAACACAACACACTACGCGCACGCATTTTTCCACTGGAGAGCGTTGATTTGTTGTTCGGAATGGAGAATTGGCGCTGACGCGACGAGGAAGAGCCGCGCAACCGTAGTGCGAGATTGGGAGGAGAAAGTTGCAGTAGTGAAATCTCTAGTCCAGCGAGCGGCAGCGCACACGTCTGCCGATCCGAAAATTGAGGGGAAAAAATTTAATTTTTTTTAGCGTGCGAGGGGAGATAAATTTTATGAGGACGTATAGTAAAAGAGATGAAAAAAATTGTTGTCTAGATCGCCGGATTCTGTTTAAACGAGATGGACGAGCTGTCGGTTACGAGATACGATTGTTTTATTTAAGCGAGGTATGAATGTGCTGTGAGATGTATGATATATATGTGGTTATTAATAGGTAAACGAGCGAGAGAGGATAACGATGTTCCGATTCGACTTTTCTATAGCTATGTAAGGGGGTTTTATCGAGTCATTGGCGAAGGGTAGAACGAAAGTATATTCGATAATAATATTTACATCGTAGCTATTATTATTATCATCATTAATGATTATCATTATTACTATTATTATTATTCTTATTATTATCATTATTACAATTATTGATTGCTGATTATTATACATTATTAACATTTGCTATGGATTCGCCAACTGCGTATTGTAATATGTTTTCGCCAGCGCATGGCACGACCTTCTCCTCTTTTCTGTTTTTTTTTTTTTTTTTTACACAAACATCACATATGTATACTCGACATTCGAAGAGAAGCGGTAATTTATATATATATACTACATTGAAATTTTCACGTGACAGTGAAAATTCGTTGTCGAAAAAAATAAAAAATCCATGTACATTTACACTACGCTTGCTTTTTTCGCCTTGTTTTTCACACCCGACCCTATCTTTCTTTCACCTTTGTTACAATTAAATAAAAACAAACTTCGTCATCCCGATGAAGGAATACTTGAAAAATGTCGTCCAGCCGAGGTAACTTACATATGGATCGAAAAGAGAAAGCAAAATGGACTATGTAACTAATAGATGTGCATCACGAGTATGTATCGCGCGTGACTTTATCGAGCGACTCCGCTTTTTTACAATATTTAATAAAATCTTTGCATACCTAGTTGCATAAACGAATGAATAACTACTGAACTCATATCATAGCGATCGAGAGGAGAACACGAATAAGTGTAACGTATAGGTAAAACTTTGTATACTTTTTAAATACTCTATTTCGTTGTGACACGGACAACTTCCTAATTCTCTTTCTGGTCGTCGTAGAATCGAAAGAGAAACGAAAAATTGTTATAAACAAAAGCGACTGTCATTGCTTTATATACTAAAAATCTAATAGTTAACGAGAATAGAAACAAAAGTAACGTCGATTATGCAGATTTATACATATTGTAATATAAAAGTGGAAAAAATACGACAAAAAATTAGCGTCACCTTGATGCCGGCGTTTTTTGCTTTTAATCAATAAAAAGCCTGTATTACCTCCAAGAACGATTTCTTTCTCTGTTACCGCTCGATTAACCAATCTCCTTTCTTCTTTTCAAGCTTGCAAGTGAATCAAGCTCGGATCAAACGTGAAATTTTTTTGAACAGTGCATGATTCATGTGCAATGTATAGAAACGATGGTTGCATTCTCCAGGCGCTAGACAATTCCGAGAACTAGCAACTATGAAAGCAATGAACTTTTTTTTGCTAACAAAAATAAGAAGCTAACTATGCGGTTTTATTTGCGAGTTTTTAAGTTTATTTGCAATAACATTTTTTTTCAAAAGTGAAACGTAGATATTTATTAAGGGATTGTATACCTGACGCTCAAGTCTTTCATACTATCTTGAATAATAGAGAGTTTATGTACAAAAACATTTTTTTGTCGTGCAAGCATTGAAATATACCGTAGATATATTTGGTTTAGCTGTTTTTAAAGAGAGGTCCATCCATCAGGTTGTAGCGTTTCATCGTCATAACAACCGCACTGCTTCTTCAGTCCAACGGACTCTTTGCTATCGGGCACCGCAAAGCAGAATCTCTGACAACCGCCATTATTGACAGCACAGGGATGATTATCAAGAAGAGGCTGCGCATCTGGACTGTAGTAGCTTACACCAGATAGCATTTCCCGAGATTCCGGATTCACGTTTTTCAAACGCACAGCCGAGGCGCCGGTTGCCTTATTCAGGCGCCAGACACTTGCCCAATTGTTCAGACAAACTAAATTTTCGTCGAAACTCATGGTTCGCGGAGCGGATACCATTGATATGTCGATGCTGAAAGAAACATTTTGCGAATTAAAATTCCTAGCTAAAACTTAATAAATATTTACCTTCTTATCGAATCAATCGAGCCATCAATCTTGAGACTCTCCAACTTGGTTCCATCCTCACTGAACCAGCACAATCTATCCTCTAGAAAATCAATCGACAGACCAATTTCCCTAACTCGCCGATTCTCCAGGAAGTACTGCCTATCCGATCCACCGCTGTTGATTCTCACCAGCCTCGAGGTATTGCTTTTCAGTTCCTTAAGTATGTAGAACACATAGCCGCGGTTTGGATGTGCCACAACATTCCTAAGTCTGTATTTGTCGCCGTAGAAGGCCAGACTCTTGTAATGATCGCAGTGGTCGTAGGGGTGGACTTGCAGCGAGTTTTCTCTTCTCCAAGCGTCGAACGAACTCATGCTAAAGTAGATCGTTTTTGAAACCCAATCGGTGGCAAAGAAAGTTTCGCTTTTGTCGGTATAGTCGATGGTGGTTGGTTCCTTACTGATTTCGACTAAACTTATCTTCCTAACATCGTCATCACCAACGTAGAAAGCAATGCAATGTAATCTTAGCTTTGGTTAGCGGTCCCACAGGGTAGATCGCTTCACCGAATCGCGACTCCTCGTCCTCGATACTAACAGAAAAATTCTCATTTGCCTGACACTTTGTTACGATTATATTAAACAAAATCCAAGCAGGGTTTGCTTATCCAAGATGATCCATCATCCTGCTACGGAAATACGAGCCCTGCACGTACATCAAGAAGCCCTGGCCGGTAGTTCCAGTGCAACTCTTTTGGTCCTCCTCTAGCTTCTGACCTAGTACGCAAGCACAGCTGTAACCCTCGCTGGTACTATTGCTCAACAGACAGAGCTGTTCGCATCCTCCGTTATTCTTCCTGCAGGGATTCGATCTGGTCCTCACAACAGAATACAGCTCCTCGAAATCGTAGGCCTTGATCTGACCTACATTGTAGTCGTCCACGAGTTTTATGTCTTTGGTTGAATCGCATGCACCGAGCTCGCCTTTGGTCTGGCAGGTCCACAAAGTCTTTTTGCTTGATGATGCAGACACAGCGGTTAGCCAGAAGATTCGGTTACCGATTGTTGCCAAATCGGTCGGAGGACTGGTACTAAATTTTACGACTACGCGGCGGTCTTTGCCGGCGTAGTCCACGCTCTCAATGGCTGATTGACTGGCCCAGTAGACTCTCTGGGTCGACCTGTCTAACGACACGACTGGTGCTAGGCCAGGAAGGTTTAGAATTGTGGTTGGCGACGAGCCGTCCATACTGGATCTTAGAATCTAATAAGTCACGATTCATTATGAAATTATTGACGAATGTGCGAGTTATCTGTCTTTCACTCACCGATGACTGCTGCGAGATGAAGAGTAATCCCACAGCGGGATCTAGAACCAGATCGGTAGGCGCATCTAAATCGGTAAGCACAATGGCGTAGTGCTGGTTTAGCATATCTAGCACGAAAAGCTTGTATGCTTCGCCACTTTTTTGGGTTGAAATCACATAAACCTTTTCGTTGATAAAGTCGACTGTGAGAGTGTACCACGAGTGCTTGAATCCAGACGTGAAATAATTGGCCGGTATTGTCATTTTAGGGTACTTGTCTGAGGTCGACTTAATGCTTTCGGGATGATCATTGTAGAAGATCGAATCCTTCAAATACAAGTCGAACTGACAGCCGGTACCTGTGCTAGAGCCGTTTTTCACAAAAGTTATATTGCTGAGATTGTCGGCATTCATACCACTAAGAATGCAACCACGGCTCTCGATCACTAGCGTCCGAGGAAAAGCTTCGATGTTATTTTCGCCACCGCTTTCGTTTTCTTCACTACTGGCATTTCCACCATTCTCAGTTCCACTGTTAGATCCTTCGCGCGAAGAGGAATTAATTAAAGTCTTCGTTTAATTACTTGAATGAAGATACACAATGTGTAAAAAGTCGTTTACCTGGCAAGACTAGATATAGCGTCACGGCAATGGCGACTGCGATAACAGCCAAGGCTCCGCTCCACAAAAAGCACTTTTTTGGCAGCTTTGAAACTGAATTCCGTGAATTTCAAAACTCACTAATCAACCATTTATATCTTAAGAAAACCAAGGTGAAAACGTTCCTTGCTGTAATTCTGCCATATAGAAAGCTAGAACTTACTAATACGAGCAGCATTCTTTGCAGCAATAACACACTCGTGCAGATAAAAATTAAAATTGAGTCATCGCGTTGTCTTATCTTAAGTGATCGACGTTTCAATTTATTTGATGGAATTACCTGCAATCAGATATTAAAGGTTATTTTCATCAATTCCTGCAGATATTTCAATCTCAACTGATGATATCTAACAGCTTTGATAACGAGCAAGGGGATTCCCAATTTTTTCATCCAAAGATATCTGGGCCATGATAAAGATGCGATTAAAGCGATCAAATCAATATTGATGCTATGGCAAGAAAAATATTACTTGGTATCCGACTTTGTCTATGAATAATTTGAAATCAGGTGTGTTGTCTAATTATCAAATCCATCATTTTATTAATACAATACTCCAGGTATTAGAAAAAACAGTAATTAGTTAATTCGCAAAACATAATCTAGTTCACGGTGTTTTTCAAGCAACTCCTGCCATCAGGTTGTAGCGTTTCATTCTCCAAGCACCCGCACTGTTTCTTCAGACCCGTGGGCTCTTTGCTATCAGGCAACGCAAAGCAGAAAGCTTCACAGCCTCCGTTGTTAACGAAACAGGGATGATTCTCGAGAATCGGCTGTGCCGCTACGCTGTGGTAACTAACACCGGCCAGAAGGTCGGGATTATACATGTGCCTTTCTGGATTCACGTGTCTCAATCGCACAGCCGAGTCACCGGTTTCTTTATTCAGGCGCCAGATGTATGTCCAGTTGCTCACATAAGCGAAATTTTCATCAAAAGTCACGGAATACGGTTCGGATACCATTGATATGTCGATGCTGAAAAGGATAAGATCACGATATTTTTACTATATAGGTATATAATCATGAGTAAAAGCATATTATTTGTGGGTAGAAAATTATAGCCAATAGTGGCAATTCGATCAACGACATAAGCTAAAGATTTATGAAACAAATGTTTATATCATTAGAATTGAGGGTTTAAGGCAAGAACTCAAATTATCTACACCGCCATTAAAATATCGACTTTTTTCAAAATCAAGTGATTCTTTTTGCTTTGTGATGTAACATACCTTCTCAAAGAATCGATTGAGCCATCAATCTTGACGCTCTCCAACTTGGTTCCATCCTCACTGAACCAGCACAGTCTATCCTCTAGAAAATCAATTGACAGACCAATTTCCCTCACTCGCCGTTTCTCCAGGAAGTGCTGCCTATCCGATCCATCGCTGTTGATCCTCACCAGCCTCGAGGTATTGCTTTTCAGTTCCGTAAGTACGTAGAACACGTAGCCACGGTTTGGATGGGCTACGACGCTCCTAAGCCTGTATTGGTCGTCGTAGTCGAGCAGAGTCTTGTAATGGTAATTTTCGTCTTCTACGATTGGGTTGTAGAAGTAGCCATAGAGGTAGACGCGCAACTCGTTTTTTCTCTTTGTGTCATCAAACGAACTCATGCTAACGTAAATAATCTTGGACACCCAGTCGGTTGCCAGGTGTAATTTACAATTTAAATCGACAACCCTTAATGGCCGCTTCCAAAATTCGACTAGACTTACTCTCCATACAGCTATATCGTCAGTATAGTAAAATAGACGCTCGCGAACGTCGTGAGCAAACTGTCTCATTTTGGCCTTTACCACTGTATAACTTGGAGTGAATACTGGATAGATCACTTCGCCAAATCGGGGCTCATCGTTATCCTCGGTTCTACACAGAAAAATTCTTGCTTTCACTTGACACTTTTGGATGCTCGTATTTGATGATCTACTTACCCAAGACGATCAAGCATCCTTCCACGAATAAATTTGTTTTGTAAATACATCAAGAAACCCTGATCGGTAGCTTCAACACAGCTCTTCTGGTCCTCCTTTAACTTCTGACCCAGTTCGCAAGCACAACTGTATCCCTCGCTAGTGCTGTTGCTCAACAAACAAAGCTGTTCGCATCCACCGTTATCCTTCGTACAGGGATTTGTCTTGGATTTCACGATAGAGTACATCTCTTTGAAGTCGTAAGCTTTGATTTCACCAATTGCTTTGACATCCTTGAGTTTCAACTCCTTAGTGGAACCGCATAAGCTAGTCTTGTTATCGGCCTGACAGGTCCACAATGTCGAATCAGTTGACCAGAAGAGATGACTACCAATAGTTTTCAAATGGGTCGTTGAACCTGGGATTCGCACGATAAAACGTTCGTCGTTGCCGTAGTAGTCTACGCTCTTAAGATCGTCATACGTAGACCAGTAGACTCGCTGCGCTGTCCTATCTATGGATAGGACTGGATCCAGTCGAGGTCGCTTCACAATCACCGTAGGCGATAAACCGTCCATACTTACTCTCAGGATCTGACAATTCAAAAATCGTTTTGGTACGCTTGGTTTCGTACATAAAAGTACTAACGTTTTTTCTTTTCACTCACCGAAAAATCCTGCGAGATAAAGAGCAATCCCACAGCGGGATCCAGCGCCAGATCAGTTGGCACGTCTAAGTCAGTCAGTATTATGGAGTAGTGTTGTTCCACCAGGTCAAGTACAAACAGCTTATAAACTTCAGTATAGCGTTTCCAGATCGCGTATAACTTGTTGTTGGCAAAGTCCACTTCCATCGTGTACCCGACTTGATTAAAACCGATAGCAAATTCATTGGCTGGTATCTTCATCTCAGGATACTTATCCGAAGTCGACTTAATACTCTCGGTACTGTTGGTGAAGAAAATGGAGTCTTTCAAGTATAATTCAAACTTACATGGTTTGCTGGAGTTGAAGCCCTCATGTATTATAGAACTGTTGATTAGATTATCGACATCCAAGGCTGTGAGTTTGCACGAATAAGTCTCGAACACGAGCATCCGCGAAAAAGCGCCGACGTTGTTTTCACCTCCATTGCCTTCGCCACTTTCGTTACCTTCGGTACTTTGAATTCCTTCAGTACTTTCATTAATTTCAGTAGTTTGGATAACTTCCGTACTCTCAGTGCCTGCGCTACTTCGTATGTCTTCGGTACTTTGGCTACTTTCAGTGCTTACGTTACCTCCATTACCCAGATTGCCTTCATCCTCCGGTTCATTAATTAATCCTGTTGATTCATTTCAATATGCAATGATTTTAATAAATTTAACAATAATCTATAAACAGATATACGAGTATACACATTATAGGTACTTAACTTGATCAATTTGAAATGTACGCAAAAAGCTCGAAAAGTACACAAATATATAAAAAAAGTAGAACGTACCTGGTGAGAATAGACCAAGCAGTACTATAATAGCGATTGCGATGATAACCAAAGCGCCAGTTCTCCAAACGTATTTTTTCGACAGCATTGTAGCTCTGAAACCCTCAAAATTAAAAATAGCTGAACCACTATTATTGCCAATAGAATCCGTAAAAAATCAAGTTTGCTGTTAATTCTTCAACAGCAAATTGAAAGTGCAAATTGAAGTAAAGTTTCCGTATCACGTATGTATCAGAGATAAGAAACTCGCTTGGGATACACACTATGGATTATTGCAATTTGTTATCAGAGGTTATTTACCTTTTGAAGTTTCAAGAAAGCTATAGGTACTGTTGCGACGAAGGAAGTTGCAGTGGGTCACACAGCGAGTCTACGTGATGCACGTGCACTTCTTTTATTCGCTCAGAGGTCGGTAAATGTCTCCGAATCCTCCCGAGAGACTGGCGACAGTTGAAGACAAAAGCTACAGCTGCCGGACGCTTAAAAGTTATCAATTAGCGATAACTAAGAAAAAGTAATGCGTAGCTAACAGTCAGAGGACGAGATAAAAAATCGCTGCTAATTAAAACGTTGAAACGTTGAATTGTTTAACGATTATTTTTATTGATGCATTAAACAATAATATATTGATAAGTAAGAGGGGGTAGTTAGATGGAAAAGGTAACAAAAAGGATGGGAAAAAAAGGGGTGCATCTTGCATGAGCAAACGGGTGGGACTTTTGCTGTTAGAATACTGAGAAAATGTGTCAGGATATCAAAATCGCCCGATACGTACATATTTATGCATATAATGATTATATATGATCATATAAAGTTTATTGCTTTTCCGATTTCCTAACAAAGGTGGGAAGTTATCCTGCAACGGAGGTCAAAGTTCCTCTTCGTCGTTTGTTTTTTGCCCATCTTAGATTTTTGAGCTTCAGAATTGTAGCAGAGCCCAAGTCATTAATACTGGTTATCATTTCGTACTAACAATGCAGAATTTTTTTGTATATACATGTAATATAGAGTTTATTTACAAAAAGATTTTTGTTTCGTGCTAGCATTAAAGTATAACGTAGATATATTTAGTTTTGCCCCATGTTTCTAAAGACAGGTCTTTCCATCAGGTTGAAGGGTTTGGCCGTCATAACAACCACACTGCTTCTTTAGTCCAACGGACTCTTTGCTATCGGACACTGCAAAGCAGAATCTCTGACAACCACCTTTATTGACAGCGCAGGGATGATTATCGATAAGAGGCTGCGCCTCTGGACTGTGGTAGCTTACACCAGATAGCATTTCCCGAGATTCTGGATTTACGTGTTTTAAACGCACAGCCGAGGCACCGGTTGCCTTGTCCAGGCGCCAGACACCTGCCCAATTGCTGACATAAGCGAAACTTTCGTCGAAACTCATGGTTTGCGGAGCTGATACCATTGATATGTCGATGCTAAAATAAAAAAAATGGAAAATAATATAATTAAAAAAGAGGTGTAAAAACTATACCCATGCACTCATGCCAAAACCTATTTGAGAAAAAAACTCCAGAATACGCATATCTCACTAATATGTACCTCCTTAAGGAATCAGTCGAGCCATCGATCTTGACGCTCTCCAACTTGGTTCCATCCTCACTGAACCAGCACAATCTATCCTCTAGAAAATCAATCGACAGACCAATTTCCCTAACTCGCCGATTCTCCAGGAAGTACTGCCTATCCGATCCATCGCTGTTGATCCTCACCAGCCTCGAGGTATTGCTTTTCAGTTCCTTAAGTATGTAGAACACATAGCCACGGTTTGGATGTACTACAACGTTCCTAAGCCTGTATTGGTCGTCGTAAGAGACCAGACTCTTGTAATACCTATTGTTTGAGAAGTAGCCGTAAGGGTAGACCCGCAGCATATTTTTTCTCCTCCACTCGTCGAACGAGCTCATGCTAAAGTAGACCGTTTTCGAAACCCAGTCGGTGGCAATGTAAATCTCGCTATCGGAAGTAGAATCGATGCTGAATGGTTCTTTCCTGATTTCGACTAAACTGAGCTCCCTCACATCTTTGTCGTCAACGTAGTAAGCGAGATGCTCGCGTACGTCGTGTGCAAAGTGAATAACTTTAGCTTTATTAAGAGGGCCCGTGAAAACATCCACAGGGTATATCGCTTCGCCGAATCGCGACTCCTCGTCCTTGATACTAGAAGAAAAATTTATCATTTGCCTGACACTTTACTTACGACTATGTTCAACAAAATGCGAGTAGGATTAGCTTACCCAAGGCGATCCATCATCCTGCTACGGAAATACGAGCCCTGCACGTACATCAAGAAGCCCTGGCCGGTAGTTCCAGTGCAACTCTTTTGGTCCTCCTCTAGCTTCTGACCTAGTACGCAAGCACAGCTGTAACCCTCGCTGGTACTATTGCTCAACAGACAGAGCTGTTCGCATCCTCCGTTATTCTTCCTGCAGGGATTCGATCTGGTCCTCACAACAGAATACAGCTCCTCGAAATCGTAGGCCTTGATCTGACCTACATTGTAGTCGTCCACGAGTTTTATGTCTTTGGTTGAATCGCATGCACCGAGCTCGCCTTTGGTCTGGCAGGTCCACAAAGTCTTTTTGCTCGATGATGCAGACACAGCGGTTAGCCAGAAGATTCGGTTACCGATTGTTGCCAAATCGGTCGGAGGACTGGTACTAAATTTTACGACTACGCGGCGGTCTTTGCCGGCGTAGTCCACGCTCTCAATGGCTGATTGACTGGCCCAGTAGACTCTCTGGGTCGACCTGTCTAACGACACGACTGGTGCTAGGCCAGGAAGGTTTAGAATTGTGGTTGGCGACGAGCCGTCCATACTGGATCTTAGAATCTAATAAGTCACGATTCATTATGAAATTATTGACGAATGTGCGAGTTATCTGTCTTTCACTCACCGATGACTGCTGCGAGATGAAGAGTAATCCCACAGCGGGATCTAGAACCAGATCGGTAGGCGCATCTAAATCGGTAAGCACAATGGCGTAGTGCTGGTTTAGCATATCTAGCACGAAAAGCTTGTATGCTTCGCCACTTTTTTGGGTTGAAATCACATAAACCTTTTCGTTGATAAAGTCGACTGTGAGAGTGTACCACGAGTGCTTGAATCCAGACGTGAAATAATTGGCCGGTATTGTCATTTTAGGGTACTTGTCTGAGGTCGACTTAATGCTTTCGGGATGATCATTGTAGAAGATCGAATCCTTCAAATACAAGTCGAACTGACAGCCGGTACCTGTGCTAGAGCCGTTTTTCACAAAAGTTATATTGCTGAGATTGTCGGCATTCATACCACTAAGAATGCAACCACCGCTCTCGATCACTAGCGTCCGTGGAAAAGCCCTGATGTTATTTTCGCCACCGCTTTCGTTTTCTTCACTACTGGCATTTCCACCATTCTCAGTTCCATTGTTAGATCCTTTGCGTAAAAAAAAGAGTTGATGTAAGTATTCGTTTAATTGTTTGAATGAAGATAGACAATGTGTAAAAAGTCGATTACCTGATGGTAAGACTAGACATAGCGTCACGGTAATGGCAACTGCGATAACAGCCAAGGCTCCGCCCCACAAAAAGCACTTTTTCGGCGGCATTGGAACTGAATTTCGGGAATTCAAAAACTAGTTTCAACAGTTACATCTGAAGAAAACATGAAGAAAGCGAACCTCGTTGTCATCCTGCCAAATAGAAAGCTGGAACTTAACTAGTATGAACAGCATTATATGCGCAGTGATAACATACTCGTGCAGGTAAAAATTAAAATTGAGTCACCGCGCTGTCTTATCTTATGCGATCGACGTTTCCAAGTATTAGAGTTACATCTTAGTAAGAAATCAGATATCGTTCGACTGCAAAAGATTATTTCCATAAATCTGCAATGCAAACGATAAACTGAGGTTTTATTCTAGGTTGTATTTGACAGTGCTATACAACGTGTTAGACGAATCGATCTCAATTATTTTGTAAATAAATGTAAAATATTCTATACAACAAAATATTTTCACACAGTAATATAAATATCTAACACTAATTGGAATAATTCTGTAACTGCAGACTGCTGGACAAAAAATGCTGGACTTACGTTGATTCACTGGCCTACAAACACGAACAAAACTTTTTTCGCCACATCGAAATTGCATACTTATAGTTTAAAACTACTCTCAACTAATATCCTTCTACAAGAAGCTAATACTTATAGTTGTTACTATTCGGAAAAAATAAAGCTAGACTGGAAATTCAAGAGCGTTTTAGTGATAACCCTACAAGTGCCGACGGGAAATCACCTCAAGAGTGAGTTTCCGTTATCTGGCTGAGTATACACTTGATGTTTCACCGATAGATGTTTCTTGATAAAGCTTCCTTGTTATGAGATTTGCAGAGGATACGTAAAATTTATATTGCACATTATATGCTAAAAAAAAACCAATCGAGCATGTATTTTTCATTTTTCATACTATAGATCATCTGCAAATCCAGTTGAAAATTATCAACGCGTTATCTTTGATATTAAATTGGAGTTCTTATCTTAGTAATCTAATATTTATTTACTAAATTATTATTTATTACTAATTTCGGAGTTTTACCTGTCTAACTTGACTTTTCTCGTTTATGATTCCAAAGAACTGTTTCCACGGCTATTAAAAATAGTCTTGTAGAGATTTAACACAAAGAAAATTAACAAAAAGTGTAGTCAAAATGCGTCAATTTTATTATTTTAATGTTCAATCCAGTGTCTAGTTATCACAAGAAGAAGCTTGTAAATACTTATAACCATAAAAAATGACAAATTTCTATTCATATTATAGTTTTCGTATTCACGTTTACAAATAAAAACTCTTATCCGAACTATTTTATCTGTATAATTGCTTCCAGAGTAAGAAAATCGATAGATAAAAAATGTAATTCGCAACTGTCAGATAAATGTTAAATTATAATACACATAGATAAGGTATAACAAGGAATTGTAATACAATTTTATATCATTTAAATAATAATAAAATATATTAATTTACTAAAAAATGCCAAATCACACGTTGTATTAGGCACAACTTTTCCCGTCAAACTGCAGCTTTTCTCCCTCGAAACATCCACATTTCTTTTTCAGCTTATTGAGATCTTTGTCATCAGGAACGACAAAGCAGAAAGTTTGACATCCCCCTTTGTCAACGGCACATGGATGATTAACGAGAATCGGCTGGACCGCAGGACTGTGGTACCTAACGCCCGACAAAAAATCCCGCTTCTCTGGATTTACGTGTTTTAAGTGAACAGCTAAGCCGCCGGTTGATTTATCGAAGCGCCAAACGTGTGTCCAGTTGCTCACATAGGCGAAGTTTTCGTCGAAACTCATGGACATTGGATAGGATATTACTGATATGTTGATGCTGGAATTTAAAACAGGAGTAACTAACTGAACTTCTTCTGCCAAGTCTAGTATATTAAGATAGGAATTATACTTTAAAATTTACCTTCTTAAGGAATCAGTTGAGCCATCAATCTTGACGCTTTTCAACTTTGTTCCATCCTTACTGAACCAGTACAGTCTATCTTCTAGAAAATCAATCGACAGACCAAATTTTTGCAGCTGTTCTTTTTCCAGGAAGAACTGCTTATCTGTGCCATCGCTGTTTATCCTTACAATCCTTGATTGAATACTGTTAGCTCCCAATTCGACCAGTATGAAGAACACGTAACCACGATTTGGATGAGCAACGATGCTTCCCAGTCTGTACTTTTTTTCAAACTGAACAAGGATCTTGTAGCTCTCCATGTTTGCATAATAATGGTACGGGTAAACGCGGATTTCGTTAGAGCTCGTTTTTTTAGCCATGTTTGTGCTTACGTAGATGAGTTTGGAAACCCAGTCGGTGGTTAAGTACAATCCCTCGCTTGAAACGATGTCAATAAGGACAGGTTGCCTGTCATACTCTATTAAGCTTGTTTCTACTATACTTCCCTTTTCGACTTGGTGCAACAAGCGCTCACGTACGTCGTAAGCAAAGTTAATCGTGTCATATTTCTGTAATGGAAGTAGCCGCAAGCCCACCGGATAAATGGCTTCGCCAAATCTCAATTCTTCGCTGTCGTTGGTCCTGGAATATAGTAATGATTTTTCTTTACGATTAAGTATTAATTTTTATTTCGTAATTTTCATTATATGAATTTTTAATTTGATTACAACTTAGATGGGCGAGCAAAATCGACTTACCCAAGATGATCGAGAATCTTTCCTCGAGCAAAGGCGCCTTGCACGTACATCAGAAAAACTTGATCGGTAGGTCCAATGCAACTCTTCTTATCCTCCTTCAACTTTTGGCCTGTTTTGCAGGCACAACTGTAACCCTTGCTGGCACTGTTGCTCAACAGACAGAACTGTTCACATCCTCCGTTGTCTTTTGCACAAGGGTTCAATGTAGAATTCATGGTAGAGGATAGCTCCTTAAAGTCATAGCCCTTTATCTGAATCATATCTTCAGCGTTGTTCAGCTTTAATTCCTTGACAGAATTACATGAACCCGTCTTTTTCTTAAGTCTGCAGGTCCAAAGCATTGTCTGACCCATAAGATTAATCGTTAGCCAGATGAGCTGGTCACCCATAGCCGCCAAGCTCAATGGAAGTGTATTAATTGATGAGACAACGCGACGATTTCTACCAGCGTAATCTACACTTTCAATGTTTGATTGACTTGACCAGTAGATTCTTTTCACCGATCTGTCTATCGATAAAACTGGCGCCAGACGGGGTTTTTCCAGAATCTTGGTCAGGTTTGATCCATCCATACTGACCCTGATAATCTAATAACACATCGTAAATCGTAAAATTGTTCTGCAAGGAAAGTTTATTGCTTAACATAGTCAGGTCGAAAATCGACCACATTTTCTAACAGAAAACTTACCGAGGATCGCTGCGAGATAAATAGTAATCCCATGGATGGATCGAGAGCCACATTGGTGGGCCTATCAAGATCTGTCAGTAAGATAGTGTAATACTTCTTCCATATATCCAGAACGAACAGCTTGGGTACTTCGCCACTTTTGCTAGTCGAGACCGCGTATATTTTCTCGTTGACAAAGTCTACTGCCGGGATGTGACTGGGTATTTCAATGAGGCTCGGGTAAAAATTGGCCGGTAATAGATACTTGTCTGAGGTCGATTCGATGCTCTTCACATTTTGATTGAAGTAGATCGAGTGATTCACAAACAGATCAAAGTGACAGTCCACGTTGGATGTCGAGTTACGTTTTAGTATCGTCCCAGTACTATTGAGATCGCTGATGTTCCAACTTGTAAGTGTGCAACCGTGATTCTCAATCACAAGTATCCGCGAGTTTTCTTTGTCTCCGTTACCTTCGTTATTTTCAATAACTTCATGGGCACCATTATTGAAATCTACATTGAAATTTAAAAAAAAAAGTCTTTATCTGTGTAGAATCTAAATATAATATAGGTATAGTATAATGAAATTGTTTAAAACTTTCATTAAGTTTTTGTCGTTTGTTTTTCTTTCCATGAATAACTTACTTGGTAGAATTAGGCAGAGTGTCACGATGATGGCAATTGCGATTGTAACCAATCCGCCAGTCCACAAAATGGATTTATTCGACCACATTGAAACTGTAGTGCGTAGATTTTTATAAATACTCAATCGACACTATCCAGCGTTGCGCTCGAAAAGACACAGTCGCACTGGCCAATTTCATCCCAAAAGCGTTTCATTAAAGTGATAAACATATACGTGAGGGATAACAGTAAAAGTCACTGAGCTGTAATATTCACGGAAATCGATGTGGTTTGATAAAACTACATTGTTATCAAACGTGTAGAGCAGATGCTAAGCGATGTGGAGATAATTTCCGAAACGTACACCTTTTTTCCCACGTTTTCGAGAAAAGTAAAATGAACCAGTTACTTACGATCATAGTCACTGTAGGTCAACAGCAAAATTCAATTCGCAAGTAAAATAGGATTATGCTTTCTTATTGGAATACGGTAACGATAGCAGTCATATATGTGCAAATCCGTATACGTTCAAAGTACCCGAAAAAAGATTTAATTTGAGCCCCGGTGGGTTAAAAAAGGTGGCCTAGAACAAAAGTTGTCTAGGCTTGAATATAGCGAAAAATCATGAAAATCGCGATTTTTTACGAAAATCCGCGATTTACTACTATTTTTAAAATCCTTATAACTTTTGATCCGAGCGGTCAATTTCAACTATCCGGCCCTCAAATTAAAGCTCTTTTCTTTTACTTTTGTTTTTTGAAAATTAGTTTCACATTTTGCTGGTTTCATCTGCTATATATATGCCTATCAATTATGGCTGTTTTTTTACCTTTTTTCATCGCCATATATATAGCACACGAAACCAATAAAATGTTAATATAATTTTCAAAAAACAAAAGTAGAAGAAAAGAGCTTTAATTTGAGGGCCGGATAGTTGAAATTGACCGCTCGGATCAAAAGTTATAAGGATTTTAATAATGGGAGTAAATCGCGGATTTTCGTAAAAAATCGCGATTTTCATGATTTTTCGCTATATTCAAGCCTAGACAACTTTTTTTCTAGGCCACCATTTTTAACCCACTGGGGCTCAAATTAAATCTTTTTTCGGATACTTTGAACGTATAAATACACCTTTTTCGATTGCGGCTTCTGATACAAAAGTCGAACTTTTGCTGGTTTTCGTTAATTTTCCCCATGTTAAATTCCCATAAGAGAATTTAAAGTATCCGGCAAAAAAGTATGGCAAGCGATCGGGCGTGCACGCGGGCTTTTTTACACTCCGGGCGACCTATAGAACCGGAAAAAATCGGTCTGGTAGGTGTGCCCTCAATTTTAAATTTCTGACTTCCACCGCCGAGTTGTTTCCAGTCGGCCGCGTGTTTACTTAAGGGCGAAGATCGATGTTTTTTAGTAAATTTGTTATACTATAATAAAGAAAAGTTTGGCATTATTAAAGTGAAAGTCACCTTCCAAAGAAAATAACCCAATCG
The DNA here is from genome assembly GCA_012977825.3 of Pteromalus puparum. NCBI lineage: Eukaryota > Metazoa > Arthropoda > Insecta > Hymenoptera > Pteromalidae > Pteromalus > Pteromalus puparum. The sequence goes on from CM053170.1 coordinate 65,161,774, forward strand.
TAATTTAGCGATGAACACATATCAGAACTACACAGCTGTGACACCGGTTGCCTCGCGCAGGCGCTGGCTGACCGATTTGTTAAGAAGTATGGACAAACCGTGAAATTCAATATTTTTTTATAGTCTTTTATATTTTTAAACAAAAATAGAAAAATACACATTTCACACATAATAAATATATATCATATTTAAACATGACACTGTTTTCTTTATACTCTCTCGCGCCAGTCAGGATCATATTTGCAGTTCTTTTTATCATCCTGAAGTTTTTGGTTTTGGTTGCAAGCGCAGACTCTCTTCAGCTTCAATCTCATTTCACCGGTTTGACCATCGGGTACCCCGAAGCAATAACCTTCGCAGCCACCTTTGTTTATGGCACATGGATGGTTCTCGGGTATAGGTTGCAGATTGTCGCCGTACCCCTTCGCCGCCGAGATCCTCTGTAGCTCATCCTGGCCGGGTTTTGAAAGGATTCTCTCGACGACCTTTCCTTTTAGAATCTCCAGAGGCTGAATCTGTATCAAATAAATTTTCATATGTCAATGCAAGTGCACTTGCTTGATAAACAATTTTCTCGTTTGAATTATGAAGATTGTATTTGTATATAATTAAACTTTGCGCTCAAAAACTCACTAACAAATATAATATTAATCATTACGAATGTATTTTGGACGAGACACTTGAAAAAAAACCTTTTTTTCTCACACCTGCCCAAAAAATACATAAATACTCCCGGGTGCCTGAAGAGAAATATGTATTTTCTATGCTGGAGTGAGGAAAAACAGTGTATGCGATACAGGAGAAAAATCGCACATATATAGCCATGTCAAGTTATTTTCTCTTTAGCTGCGTAATTACTAATAAAAACTCGAAAAATATATGTCATTTATCACGCACAATGTTATACTTAATCTAATTGACCTAGGCTCCGAAACTTGATCGATGTTGAAGGTAACCAAATCGCCGCCCTCATTCATGTGCTGGATCTGTTTCTTATCTGCAGTGAACCAATAAAGTCTCTTCGAATTATAATCATAACCGAGACTAGTTTCGTTCACACTGAACTTAACGTCGTTAACCTCAAAAGTCTCCAATCCAGAACCATCCGAGTTAATCCTGTAAATCTCAGCTAGACAGTGAAGTAGAGATAGCCCAGACTCGGATCAAAAACTAAAGCGCCAGGTTTCTCCGTCTCTTTGAACTTGTGAACGATACCCTGAGTTTCAAAAGGGCTGAAAACATCGGGACGTCTGACCATGAGGTAGGTCTCCTTTCCGCTTGTATAGAGCGTTCTTAGGTAATATATCTGATCAGCTACCCAGTCGACAGCCGGATACATCCTGTACTTGTTTGATTTCTCGAGCAGCTTTTGCCGACCTGGTCCCTGCGTCCAATGCAGGTTCACCCTCCACATGCTATAATCGTCGGTGAAGATAAAATAATTCTTGTGCGCGTTAGCGTCAAAGTCAACTAGTTTCTTAAACTGAAGCGAGTTCATGTTCAAATGTAAAGGTACTGTGGCGTCAACGAACGACTCCTTCTGATCCAAGAGGTAACCCCTTAGGTAGTAACCTCGCACGTACATAAGGTACTCGCTGACCGGCGAACATGTCTTAGTGCCAAAGTTCAACTGCCAACCAACCTCGCACTGGCAGGTGCTTCGCCAATCATTGATCATGCTGTCTGCTCTGACACATAGCTGCTCACAACCACCGTTTGCGAACTTGCAGGGATTTTCTATATTATCACGCGATGACCAGTCAAAGGACTTTAGCTGGCGTGGATTGTAAGTGTCCTTAGGATTTGATATGGTTGTTGTGTTTACGCATTTGCCGTTTGGACTGGGGCTTCCTTAGTTGCATAGAACAGCCGATGTTGTTCTATGTTGTTTTGTAAAATAGTAAAAGAAATTATCGACTCCGCGCCTTCGATGACAGCTAATCGATAAGTACTTCCAGTGTTGAAATAGTTGTGAACAAGTAGGTATCTCGTGACCCTGAGAGTAGTACAAAAGACTACTTAAAGGGTCTGCTGTGAACGCATCTAGCTGACTCCCCTCCCCACTCGATACGATTACTTCGAGACCTTCGCCATCCATTCCGGCTTTGAGAATCTATAAAAATTTGAAATATATTTTTATTTTTGTTTTCCGATTGTCTTGATAAAATATATAATTTCAAATAGCTACGTATTATACGGTATCACGAAACCTGAGTGAATGCATTACACTTTCACGCTCAATCGCTCAATCATTCGCTGCGTGGCTCTAATTTTATGATCGAATCTTTGTTTTCATACATATTTTGTCAGATCTGATGTATTAAGTAGATGACCGATGCGATTCATCGGTTTAAAAATAAAGTGGGATGAGCAGAATTGAATTCCGATTATATTAGTAGTTGTCTGCCTGTCAAGAACAACATCATAATCAATTATGTAATAAAAATTAAAATAATCATCTTGAACGTGAGTAATACCTGAATAAGGTAAACTATTGAATAAATTAAAAAAAATATTTATATTTATTTATTTTACAATCACTAATGTTTTTTACACTAAGACTAGAAATTATATCACACTTTTTTTATTTTTGCAGCTCGTTTTGTCTTCTTGCAGTTCCTGGTTCTCATCACAGCCACAAACTCTCTGAAGTTTTCCGTCGTTTACAGTAGGCACCGCAAAGCAGTATCCCTGGCAGCCTCCTTTGTTGCTAGCACACGGATGATTGTAGTCGATGGGTTGTACGCTCTCACCGAATGGCTTTATCATCGAGAAATCTCGTTGGTATTCTTCACCCGCCTGAGCGAAGACATTCTGCGCGTATTGGCCTGTTTCCTTGTGGAACCGCCAGACGGAATTCCTAGAAGATTATTTTTTCACTAAATATAAAATCATTTTGTAAAACTTATTAAATGAATACTGTTAATCGCTTACGTGTAGCTGATGTACATCCACTCTCGATGAATGCTGATAGTCAGAGGATCCTTCAATTTAGAGATGTCGATGGTTCTCAATACCGTACCAGGCAACGTCGCAAATTGCACCTGAGTTCTGTCTGCGTTGAACCAGTAGAGGTTTTTCGTCTCAGTATCGAATGCCAAACCAAACTCGCTGACGCTGAAGCCAGGTTCTTTAACCAGGAATGGGACGAGTTCCGTACCATCCGTATTGATCCTGTAAATCGCAGCATCGTTGTTGGCTTCGAGTACAGTAAAGAAGATAAGACCTAGATGCAAACTAAGAACCATAGCCCCAGGTTGCCGATTTTCCGGAATCTTGTAGATGACCTTCTGGCCTTCGAAACCGTCGGAATAATCGGTGCGTCGAACCATCAGGTAGCTCGGACTGTTACCATTGGTATGCCTCCTCAAATAATAAAGCTGATCGTTCATCCAGTCGATGGTTGGATAAAGCATATAGAATTCGGAATCCCCCTCCAATAGAGACAATCGTTGCTGTCCGTCCGCGAGTCGGAGATTCAATCGCCACAGTTCCGAATTGTCGGAATAAACAGCATAGCCTTTGCGCGCGTTGAAATCAAAGTGGGCCGGATGCAAAGAGTTCAGTATCAATCGCATTGGCACGATGACGTCGACGAACGACTTCTTGTTCAAGTCGAGAATACGGCCTTTCAGATAGGTGCCTCTTATGTACATGAGGTATTCCTCGACGGGCGAGCAGGTTTTCGTGTCCGAGTTCAACTGCCAGCCTATCTGGCACTGACAGCTGAAGACTTTGTCGGTTCCGAATCGATCAGTCATGACACAAAGCTGTTGGCAGCCACCGTTCAGTTGTTGGCAAGGATTGCTTGTCAACTGAAAGTCAAACATGTCGAAGGCCTTGAGCTGGCGCGAGTCATAAGAGACATTCCAGTTTCGCAGGTTCAAGCACTTGCCCGACGGTGTTGGACTACCCAGTTCGCACGAGTTGAGCTCGTTGATTGATTTTTCTTTGTTCCTACTCAAGTGGTACAGACTTGATCTTGTAACAGCCAAACCAAACACGGATGAGGCTGCGTCGATTTTCACGACTTCGTAAGTTTTGTGCGTTGAGAAGTAATCGTGTGCCATGATCACGTTGCCCTTGGAGTAGTATAACAATGTGTGATGGAAGTCTAGTGCAAATGCTTCAATATTGGTGTCTTGTACTATTTCTGTCAAACCAACACCATCCATACCAGCTCGGAGAATCTGAAATAGTTACTTGTTCAGCACTTTGAAACAAACTCAATAATCAAATTATTTCATTAGCAAACTTACCTTAGAAGACTGCAAAATAAGTAGGTAACCTTTCCAAAAGTCAAGCAAGATGTCCTTGACATAATAAAGTTCCGAAAGAACTATACCCATGTACTTCCCCTGCATATCGTACAGCTCGATCTTGCTCGCTTGTTCGTCGTAGACGTACAGCTTCTCGGTCATGAAATCAACTGCCAAGGCAGCCACGTTCCAAAACTCTCCAGGATACTTAAGACTAGGATATCCTTCCGAAATCGCGCGAATGGGTTCATTACCACCGTAGCTTGCGTAGTACAGTGTCTTATTCTTGTAGAAGTCTACGTAGGCCACGGACTTGGACAGCACCTGCACCGAGTTTTCTGAACTGAAACTGTAGGCCTGGACATCACTTCTTGTTCTGATAATAAGTCCTGCGTCAAATTCCACTGGCCACGGAGGTCTGGTAGGTTCCGCTGTAGTAACGCTGCTCTCGGTGGTACTTCCAGATTCGCTGCTACTTGGCTTCAATAACCAAACGGCTAGACCTACACCTGCACCAACTAATAGGCAGGCAACGAGGACGGACACGACACAAGTCGTCCTGGACACAGCCATTTTGGCCGAGAAACTGCCTACAACTTCCTGCACGTACAAGAGGTTCGTGGCGTACTGCGACAGATACGAATCAAAGCGATGACAGCGCTGGACTGATTAGCTTTACTAATCTTTGGTTATTCAGCGATAACGTGGATATTCTTCGATACATATAGATTTTTTTTCTTTCTCTACACCTGATACGATGGTTCAATTTATTTGTGCGATTTTATACTTATCTGATACGTGGTTTGCCATATATTTTGTTTTTCAATGCAGCTAGTAATCGACGACTACACGGGAACTATTACACAGTAAGAAAAAAACTCCACTAATTTGTGCTATCGACAACTGCGCTGCAGATAGTAATAACAGCTGCTCATATTCTCGGCAAAATGCTTTTGAATTTAAAACTCCAGTCCTATCCTATCGTTCCAATGAATAACATGTTATTTAAAGATAGGATAAAATGAATTATTTTGGTTGATGCATTTTCGCTTAGTCAACCATAACGTCTTTTAAATAATTTTTAATTAATTATGAAATTAATAAACCTTGATGAATTCTCATGAAGTTTTAGGAAAATGCAATGTACCGTGACTGTTTAATTGTGGAGATGAAACTCTCACAGCTAATCCAAGAATTAAACTGCGGTAAATTATACAAATTCTTTATGGTACGACTTCCTTGCAATCTTCCTCCCAGGGTAATCTTTCTCCCGAAGCAGGAGAAACGGTTGTATCGATCGAGAGAAGTAAACATTGAGCCTCCAAAATAGTAACCATAGTATGACATCATTTTTTTCAGTGTAAGAAAAATGCAAATTTTTTAAAATGTACAATTTATTATAAAAGCGCATTGATACATTTAAAATTTCTCTTCTTTGATTCGCGAGACGTAAAGATAAAAGAAATGATCTGATGTGATCAAAATTAACTAAATAATGTATACTCGACGAGCGTGCAACGCATCATCATACTGATCACAATAATTATTATTTTACAAAAACGCCAAACGTATCAAGACAAGTTTCTATTACGTTTTTGCAGAACGTAGATAAATAGACCGCCATCCCAAAAAATGACGCATTAGTGAAGATGGTCGAGAGCGCATGATTAAAAATGCTTCTATATTTGTAAAATCTCCTAAAAACATTCATACTACTTAATATATCTCTCATACACCGGTGTAACCGACAATAAAAGCGTAGGCGTTAGTAGGCATATACAAACTATATTCTAAAAACAAAACTCTAACCTGCCTTCAATCCATCCACAATTATACATTATCCTCTCTGATGACAGCAGTCTAACTAAGAAACTAAGTATCTGCACTCTACCTCACCGACTACCGGTCACCCAACCGTTAGATGTCGCCACTCGTCCCTCCCGCGAGTCGACGCTCGCGGCCGATTGGCCGATTCAAACTGAATGGGCTCGCGCGTACAACTGTCGCCCCTCTCCCCTGCGCGCCTCTCGCTGCTTACAACAGTCCGCGGCATCTCGCAGCCGGCCGGCAGCACTTCGCGCACGACCGTCGTGCCGTACGTGCGCGCGCGTGTACGTATTCTGCGGATCTCTCGATCTCTCTTTCTTCTCCTTCATAGCCTCAACCGCTCGCGCGTATGATATACAAGCCGAAGAAAATCTCGATGGTCGCTCGGTGCGCCGGCTGCGACAGTGTGACATGTGTGACGTGCGCGCGTGATCTATTTCCCGAGAATACTATAAAAATGCTGCGGCAAACAGCGACTCCCTCCGTGGGAATCCCCGGGGTATGTGTGAGTGCCGATTGACCTGGTATAGGCGCGCCAAGTAGACTCGGCTCAGAGTCAGCAACAGCAGCAACATGCCGTTCGTCACGAGGAAGGTGGAACCGCGCTTCCTGAGCCGGGGCCACGTGCCGAGCGGTTCGCGCGACTGGCCCGTCGGCGCGGAGCTCGAAGCCGTGGCCAACGGTGCGCTCACGGCTTCGCTCAAGCAGCTGGCCTCGCTGCTCGTCGTCGCCGAGGACATCTTCGCCGAACTCACCGCCGAGCTCGCCGGCATCGCCGAGAGGAGCGGCAAACTCAGAGCCAGGATCGACCGGGTAGAGGAACGGCTCGCCGAGCAGGACCCCAAGAAGATACCAGTCCGTAAGTAGCATTTTATTTTTAATCGACGCGAATTCTCGCTAATCGTCGCTGCGGCTTGAAATTTCACACCGCGCTTCGATTATCACCGCGTCGCATTTATCGCGGCTATTATCTCCCCCGTCGTCGTCGGCTCTCTTATCTCCAACAGGTGAAAAAGCCCGACTTTTGAATTTTTTTTCTCTGGCCTCTCCCTCGTGTATTTGCAGCGGGGAAATATTTGAGAGAGACACAGCCTTTTAAAGTCCGAGCTCTCCTTTCCGTTCTCTCTCGGCGAGACTCTTCGAGTTTTCTTTTTCAAGACCCGCGCGCGTACTTATATGCGTGTAAATACGCGAGAGCGTACGAAAGTGCAGAGCAAACGTCGCGAGAGCCATAGAGGAAAGAAAGAAAGAAAGAAAGAAGAAGAAGAAGGAGATATTACGCTCGTTTTTGATCTATTCTCGGAGCTCCGTCTCTCTTTTGCTTAAACATTGAGTTATTAGGCGCGCGAGGGTGAAGGTTCGCGCTGTGCATATACACCAAGAGCTTTTTCCTCTTTTCTCCCGCGGGCACAATAATTGAAAGTTACGCGAGGGAATTTCCTCTCTCAGCACGGCGTTTAAAACGATGATTAACGAGTCTTTTATCGTCGTTGCACACTGCACTCTCGAACGTAATTTTCGTAAATTCTCAGCGAGAATATAAACGCGTCGAAGATATTCCCGCGTGTGTGTATACCGCTGGAGCTAATGAACGGTACACACGGCATCATAAGGATGTTCAGTTCAGTCTCGGTCTCGCGCGCGGGAGTATATACGCGCCGAAAAAACGTCGGCCCGAGGCGTTTACCTGGCGCGCGAGCCGTGGGAAACCGGAGGAGAGGGAGAAGAGCTGCAGCGGAGGCTTAATCCTGTATACCTACATAAGGAGGCCCCTTGTGTTCACCTGGGGGTCGCGCCTCTCTCTCTTTCTCTCGCTTCTATATACCTTACTTCTCAGTGTTGTGCAAGCGAGGGATGCTATACTTTTGCTAGAGGATCTCGGCTTTGTCACGAAGAAATTGCTCCGAAATCAGGGTGTACGATAACACCGCGCAAAAAACTAAGACGCCTTCGAGCAGCGAAGAAAAAACTCGTTGGAAGAGCTGTCTTGAAAAACAACTGGCGTACGACAAACGGCGGCGCTAATTAAGCCGGGCAAAAAAAGACGTCAAGCGAGGAAGAAGAAGCGGCATACGCTTGAGTTTTTGCGCCATACGAGCAACGGTATACCAATAATATAACGCTCGCGTGCTTTGGACTTCCGTAGCGCGAGTCTCGGATCGGCAATTAAAAGTCCCGCGTTCTCGTGTTCCATGTGTGTATGCAATGTATAGGTACGGTGCAACGTCGTTCCGCTCCTTGGACAACTTATTTCCCGCGATTGGCTTGCAACGGACTTTTGAGGACGCTTCACGAACACTCGGCCTATTTCAACAACGAAATCTTTTACAGTAATAATTCCGCGCGCTTGTACAGATGCTAAAATTCCGCGAAACAGTCGTTCCTTTCGAAACATCTAGCACGTAAAGCCTCGTCGCCTTGGCCGCTTCCTCTCTTTGCATTTCTGCAGTCGTTCTTTGAAGCGAGCTAACACACGACTATGACTCGTTGATTTTTCTCCGCGGCTTTAGCTGTACAATGCAAACGCGCGCGTAAAAAGTCGAACGAAGAGAACAGCATGGAAGGAAGGAAGGAAGGAAGCGAGAGAAAAAATACGAGAGAAGTTTCTTTTTTTTTCTCGCTCTGTCGAAGGATTCATTAGCATATCGCGCGCGACGATGGATTCTTTTTGTGACTCCGGTTAAAAGTTGATGAGGACGTTCGATTTTTGTGCACAGTCAGATGGGATATAGTGACGTTCTTTTTTATTTCTAAGGATCGTTGCATCGTTTTTATTGCCGTATCATTGACACGAACGTCCAAAGTTACGAGGCACGAAAGAGAAGAAAAAAGATATATACACGCACTTCATAATAACGATCTCGCTTCTAAATTGGTAACGATCCGAGCGTTTGCGCACACTTCAATCAGCGCGAGAAAAGTGCAACACTCGTCGGAAATTCCATCCGTACACTAGAGAAAGAGAGAGAGAGAGAGAGAGAGAGAGAGAGAGAGAGAGAGAGAGAGAGCAAAACAAAGAGCAATCGAAGAAAAATCACACACACACACACACACACACACAACAGCCTGAAGATCGTAAAAAGAAAACGCAAGAGACTACTGCACACATCGGAGAGAGCCGGGTAAAACTATATCTCTACTAAGGCTTCCATCGGCAAACAGCTGAGGCTTCTCTCTCGAACCTCGGAATTCTATCCCAGGGGTGTCCAGTTCGATCTCTCTCTTTCTCTCTCGCTCGTTTTCCAGCCCTGCGGGACAGCTGACTCAGGTAGTACCAGCACTACCTCCCCGGGGATTTCGAGCGAGGGAGAGAGAGAGAGAGAGAGAGAGAGAGAGTCTTGAGGCCTTCTTCCCTCGTGTATGCGTGTGCGAGTTGCGCTAGCTGCAGTCGAGGCGCACCGGACGCGAAAAAGGGAGAGAAGCTCGCAGGCTGCACCTTTTCCTTCGCGGAAGAGAGGCCTTTAAACGGCGCGTTACATTGCTACTACTGATCTGTTTTTTTGCTCCGGCGTTCCGTTGCGAATGCTTTTTTCGGAAGTTTGTGAGCGAAACTCGTTATCGTTTACCGGTTTCAACGAATTTCCAAACTATAACCACAACTTCGCTTCAAATCATCTTCCGTCTCATCGACGACGGCATTAGCACACTTCACGCGCTCTAAAAATCCAATTAGCTCGTATGACGTCCGACACCATACGTCCGAGCGTATCTTTCCAAAAACCACGCGCGGCTTTCCAGCTCACGCAGCCGAGTGTGTACTGTGTATAACCTATATGTTCCACAAAGAAAAAGAGAGTCTCGTGAAGCCGCGAACGCATTGCAGGCTTTTCTCTCCTACGTATACGCGACCCAAGCGTGCGTATAACACAGAGACAGGTAACCCAAGACTCCAGCCACGAGGAGAGAGAGAGAGAGAAAAAGGACGACGAAAATCTCCCGCGAACGGTCGACCGGTCGATCGGCATATATGGTCGCTTCGATTCCCGCGCGCGCGCGCGAGCGCGAAAGAGAAAGTCGCGCACCCGCAGAAAACGAAAAAGAAGGAACTGCGACGAGCGTTACGAAATTCGTGTGAAAACCAGACGCCCGCATCCTCCCTCGCACTGTACATAGTTTCTCGTTGTTCCTTTTTGTTTTATTCTCAACGCTATACGTGCTGTGTTTGATGATTTACAATGCGTGGGTGTGAGTTGATTGTTTAATTTAATGGTATACGAAGCAGATAACCGGGTCAGATACCGCGGTCAATACCGATTTCGGAGAGTAGGGCGACATTTTTTCGGGACGATCGGTTTGTTTGTTTTGTGAAAGTCACCTCTCGCACGCTTGCCTCCCGAAACGTAAACATTCCCGCGCGATCGAAGCCTTATCGATGTCGATGCGTATAATGACTATATGATCAATAACGCCAATAAGCAAGATCGTTTGCAAACCGAACCGAACCGATTTTTATCTTTCGACGCGCGATTCCACGAAGGATTTAAAATTTTTACTCCAATCGAACGACGAGAGCTGATTGGCTCGTACGTAGTCAGCAGATTTTCGTCAGCTCGTAAAAACGTTCCTTCGCAGAGCGCGAGACGAGTTCTCTTCGATTGCCGCTGCAGTCCGTGACGCTACTTATGCGGGATAATTGCAGCAGCCAACGAGACTCAACTCTCACGACGCGGCGCCTTTTTTCTCTTTCGAGGTTAGCAACGCCCCGAGTGTAGTAGTGTATAGTAGAGACTATAATAACGGCCGAGATGGAGAGTGCCCGAGGAGAAAGCGCGAATCTTTGCCGCCGCCGCTGGTGACCGCGAAAAATGCCGATTCTTTATTTTCGACGCGATTCGATATGCGGTTTACTAAGCTTTATTTGAGGTTAGCTGCTATTCATTACGTGCATTTTTCAAGAGTTAATACATCGTCGTGGATCGTCGATGTTTGCACAGCACGAAGCGAAAAAAAAAGCCGTACACACCTTAATTACCGGACAAAACGGCCCGGATCTTCACGTTCCGATAAGCCGATAGCGATTGGATTCCGCAGATCATTGATTTCAAAAGCGAGTCCAATCGGTTGCTCTCCTTTTTCTCATCTTCGCGCGCAGCAGGTATATGGGTACACTGGAATCCGGCGAGAGAGGTTAATTGGTCCGAAGACGCAGTCGAGCGGGACGATCGAACAAAACGGATCGACGCGCCGTTTTCCGCTTGTCTAAGCCTAAGTGCTTCTCCATCCGTAGAGATAACAGCGGGGGATAACTCGAAAGTCGCGCTTTTCTTCTCGGTGAGATAGTTGAGGGGAAAAAAGAGGTGGACGAACGGTTTTTTTTCCGGAGCTGAAGGGCTGATCAGAATTGAATTTATGGAACAAAAGCGCGACTGAATTACGACGGCGAATTTCATTAAAGCGATTTGTCCATCCGCGTGTGTAATGTGCGAATATTTGAGTTTCGCGAACAATTCCGCCGCTGTTTCTGACATATATTAATTCGAAATTGAATCATCGAATCCAAGCTATTATATCCGTATGGAATTCCGATGGCGTAAAAATTTGAATGCTCGCGTTCGCGAAGCCGAAATATCGAATATTATAACTCTCCTCGAATTTAAATCCCGACCACGAAGGTGCAGTCTTAAAACAATCCAAACAATCCACAAAGCGGCTCACGTTCGAGTTTTTCCCACTCGAGGAAGTGCTTCCACACACGCGTCGATTCTCGCGTAAAATTGGTACACTGCAGAGAAGGAAACCGCAGCGACATATGCCGCCATATGCCGCTTCTACCCCTGAAAAGACGTCCTTCTTTCGTCGTATAATTTTGCTCTCGAGTTTATTTTATTTTTTCCACAAACTTTTTTTCGACTTCTGTCATCGTGCGTCGAGCTCAATAAACCCGATAAGCTCTTTTTTACAGTTCCGAGATAAGTTCGGCTGTAAAAAATAAATTTTTCTCGCGCGATTGCGCTAGACCTTTCAATAACAATAAAGCGAAATAATCGCGCTGTAAAAGAAGCGAGGGCAATTACCCAAGTGTGCCTCGTATTATTACATACGCGAAATATCGCACACGTACAGACGATTAAGACCCGTATAGTACGTCATTGCTTCGCTCTTTTTTACGGGAACGAGCGTTTAATAAGCTATGGAATTTTTCTCGAGCGGGACGAGAACGTGTAAGCTCATTAGCTCATTTGAGAGGAAGAAGAGTCGCGATGAATGCTCTCGTTCTCTTTGAAAGCGCTTTCGCGGATAAATATTCATGACGAGTACTCGAGGTCTTCTTCTTTTTCGAATAACGCGGCTACTGTTACGCGCGCGGGCCGATCGATTTGTTTTTGTTCGAAATTGCGCCGGCGGGAAATTCAAATTTCGCAAGCTATAACGTAAACCACAAATTACATCTCCCCAGTCCCACTATATACAGATATACCCGTCAAAAGCCACAAGCGAAGAGGCAGCGCATAATGGCCGCAGCGAGCGGAGTCTCCCTCAGCTTCCGGCGATCGACTTAACAAAACTCATATATATACATATACAGAGTCGCACTTTGCAGTCGCATCCGCGCAGAGTAAGATCAGCGCAACGAGGTCAAAGACGCACAAAGCTCGCGCGTGCGTGTATGTATGAGTCGCCTTTGATCATGGAAATTAAGCGCGAGGAAATTGAAGGAAAACTCGACTAACGACTGCGTTCATTAGATAGCGCGTGTGTTTCTCGAACTAACGTCGAAATGTGCTTCTTTGTCTTAAAAAAGAAAATCGCTCGTATATGTATATGCTGGCACGCGAAGTTTTTGAAAAAGTTACGAAATATCTCCTCACAAAGAAGAGCGAACGACTCGCTTTGTCCGCGTTTCCTTGGATATGCTTTTCGTCGGAAGATGAAATAGGTATAGTATATACACACGGCATATGAAAAATACAAGCGTATATACCCACTGCATAAGTTTTTCTCTCGAGCGCCATAAAAATATCTCGGATATGGAACGTCTCTATATACACTTTTTTTCTATGCATCAACTCTCGACGCTCGAAGGAAAAACTGATGACGTACGTACGGAGAAAGCAAAAAGAAAATTTCCGGTAAAGAGAATTCATATATTTTCTCTCCGGCACACGTGGTGAAATTATCGATATGTTATATGCTTATACCGGTATAAAATCCTTTTACGAATTGAAACTAAACACGCGAATAAACCCGATATACACAGGAGGCGGTTTGACGACCTGCAGTTAAGCCCTCGAGAGCAATAGTAGATCGAAGAAAAAAAGTCCACCGGTTAATTAATTCAATCTGCTACGGCAAACGTTAAAATAATTAAAAAGCTCAATCTCGCGCGATAAAACGGGTTTTTCCAATGCACAGAGACGCACGCACGTTATATACAGGTACGTTCCTAGAACTATCGGCAGTCGATGAAAGCCGCGCTAATAATCGGTATAAAATTAACCGCCTCTTTTCTCGAGTGCGTTTATCATCCCGTGAGAAACCGATAGCATCGGCGAATTCCTCGCGGTAACTGGGTCGAGAACAAAAAAATACTTTTATATATATAGCTCCTTTCTATTTTTCTCCTCCAAGGCTGCGCACGCATCGGCCGAAAATTCATTACTTATATACGTTATACTACACAAAGGCTCGTAAAATCGTTTCTCTAATTAACTCGGGGAATATAAAAGAGCAAGACGCGCACAGGAAGAAGCCGATGATTCTATTAAAGCGTCGTCGTCTCTCGAGGCGTCGACGTCGACACAAATTTATGCCGTCCGTATAATACTTACGCTCGGGCCGTTTGTTTTTCCCGACACCGATGGCTCGCGCACACTTTTCTCGCGTAAATCTAATCGCGAGAACGAGCTCTCCTCTCGTTTGTTTCTTCGACGACGGCTTTTTTGAGATAGGGCACGACACACACGCGTTGAAAATAAAAAGCGAGGCTGACTGATGGAGTGCTTGGATTCTGGGTACAAAACGATGTTTTATCGCGGATAAATTTTCTCGTTGATTTATTCTATTATGCGCGAGAGATCAAAGGATATACACGTGTGCTGGGGCTTGACGTGTAATTATGGGAATTTACGTTATTTCCCAATGAAATTGAATCGCACTCGCTGTTTTCTTTGAGCGAGTAAATTAATACTATCAACTCCGTACTGCAAAAAAACTTGCACTGAATAACGAAAATTATCTTCGAGCATATAAAAATACAGACAAGGAACTCGAATCCAGCTTCGAGGAGCTAGACAACGACTGTATAAATCGGAAGCGCTCGAGACTCTCCTCTCCAGTGCCTGCACACAACACATAAGCGCACGTGGCGGCACCTCGGCCCCGTCTAAAATTAAACGGAGCGCGCGTAAGAAGGAAGGAAGCGAGAGAAAGAGGAGTCCTTTGTGTTATACTACGCGGGTATACACACGCGTTTCCTTCGAGATTTCCACATGCGTTTTTCCGGGGGCTTCTGTACTCCCCTCTCAGCCGTATACCGCAGTCTGTCGCTCTGATGCGTGGCGCGTGCCTCGATTTATTTTCGGAGCGCGCGTTATATACGTGTATAACTCCGACTTCTGTCTCCGCGGGGCTTGCTCTATCCCACTTTTGGACTTGTTTCCGAGTACGAGTGCAGTTGCGTTTTTGGGAATTCTCGTATACCTATACTTTAATTTATGATCAAGCGATCCCGATCGAGCCGCGAATTCGCGGCCGACACCGGAATTCCCCCAGAAATCGTGTCATATGCATTGTGCCTCTCTCCCCCCACTCCGTCGTTCTGTTTTTTTTTTCGCGTCGTCTGCTACGTCGCAGCGGCGACGTTTAACCGCGCGTGAACGTGCCCGCTCACAAAGGACGAAAGAAAAGCCAAAGCGCTCGCGTAAAAGCAAATGAAAGAACGGGGCGCCGACGCCGCTCTCGCATTATGCTTATTATTTTCCTCCTCCCACTACTCCTTCGCTCTTTGTTATTATTTCGAGAGCTTTTATGACCAAAGCGGAATTTATGCGCGCGCGTGCATAATAATTCACGCATTGTACAAATACACAACCGTTGCAGCCTGCCTTTGAAAAGTTAATTTTGTCCCCGTTCTCTACTTCTTACATACTTTTACTCCTTGAATAAGATACGCGCGAAACGTCGTTTCTAACCTCAAAAACGAGTAAAAAAAAATTAAGAGTAACCGTGCGCACAAAATTCGTAAAGCCGCTTTACACGGCTCACGTTGCGGGGCTCCAGCTGGCAGCCGGAAGTCCACCGAGCGAGAAGCCAACGAGCGAGAAAATAAAGGAAGAGAGCGTCAGCGGGGTGCAAGAGTATATATATACATATATATATATATATATATAGAGAGAGAGAGACCATAACCTCTTTTTTCAGGGGGTCGCGGTCTTTATTGCGCTTCACCTGAGCCTTATGAAAAGAAAGACTTATCTCGAAAATTGCACACACGTTTTGATAAAACTCGTTAATTCAACACCGCAAAGTGCCATTCAGACTCTCCGGCTCCGCGGAGAGACGCGAAACTAAGTGTGTTTCGCAACTTCCCCCGAGAGTCGGTCTTGATAGCGCGATGCTGAAACTTTCTCGCACTGTAGCAAGAGTGTGCATATGTGTGTGTATATACTAACAACTCGACTGGCAAAGCGAGAGAAGAGAGGTTAAGCACCTTTTCGGCATTTTTCGACTTATCCTCTCACTGCCGGCCGCGCGCTGGGGGTTTGGGAAAGTCCCGTCCGAAAACGGCCTCGGGAAAAGCGTTTTTGGATGCTGACTGCGGAATGATTGATTTCGCACGCGCTGCGGGTGCCGTCGATGCTTTGGAACGCCGTAACTTCTCCTAACGCTCTTTAGATGATCATTTCAGATTTTGCAATGCGCGAGGAAAAGATTAGTGTACAAACTCGTACAATCGAGTAAAAATAAATCGATCGTCGAGAGAGTTCGGGATTTTTCGTCGAAAGACTTTTTCCATCAGATCCCTGGAAAATCTCTCTCACAAATCCCTGGCCACTCGAGCTCGAGAGCTCCTTAGATTCTCCGCAGGCCCTGTGTGTCCGTCCGTCTATTTTCCAAGCTCTCGATTTTTCTCCATCTATCTCCCGAGCGATATCGGCGAGAGATAAGCCTGGGGATAATGAATTTTTCCACATCCTCCCCTCTCAAGTGCGCAGTTTTCATAATACCGTCTGAAACTTTTTAATTAACCAATCAAGCCGGCGAAAAAACGCGCCGGTAACGAGTCGAAAATACGAGGAATGAAAGAAGAAAACCAGCCCCGTGCTATATTCTTGCAGGAGCTCGCTCGTAAATTAGTTGAGCGCAGGGTCTCTAAGAGAACAAAAAGGACAAAATTTGTCGAGCCGTCGCGCCGCGGGTGAGCGCAGGGAAAACAGGTCCGAAATCTCAATTGCTTTCTGGAACTCGTCGTCGCACCGCCTTCGTCTCCTCTTACACACACACATACAGACTATCGAGTGTGTTTTCTGCTGCGGCTCTTAATTTTCGGGCCGGTGCTTCGAGTGTGTGCGTTCGCAGGTTGATTTGGAATGTATAATTTTACAAAGCGATAAATCTGCTTTACTGCCCTTTCGTCAAAGAAAAGACTTGTGCTGCGCGGCTGTACAAAGGCCTTCATTCATTAAAACGAGATGTAAGCACGCGTGCGCGTCAAGCATTGAATGACTTCTATTCGGGGAAATTTCGTCAGAGAGCCTGTGAAAAAAAAGAGTCGGCGAGGACACGCGCGTGTGTATGGCTCTCTCTCTCTCTCGATGCATTATATTAAATTTAACGAAGTACGCCGAGATCGCGAGGAGAGTATAATAGTAATATACACGGTTTAACGAGGACTTTGAGGTTATGTAAGACACGCGAGCCTTATTCACGCTGTGACCTAAGTCGTTCGTGATAAATACTTGAAAATGAGAAAGATTGACAGTACGCGTTCACAGATCTCAAAATGGCGTTCCTCATATAGATGATCTACTGTACACGACCATAACCTCAAAATTAAAATTTTCCCGCGAAGCACTTAAATTCCCAATGTCGGCCATTAAACGAAGATAGAACGAGCACAAAGGCGTTGCAGGCTGCTATGCAAGCGAAAGAAAAGGGTTAGAGTCGCGAGCATCAGGGTCGAAAAGCCCGGGAGTTATGGCGCAGCGGCGGCAGCAGCAGCAGTGGCGGCCTTTGATCTACCCTTGATTTATGGTCCGTCCCTCGGTGCGCTGTGCTCTGCTCGAAGCCGGACACAAATCATCGTCGCTCATTGTTCGACTCGACGCCGGGGAAATTTGCATTTCCTCTCTCGCGCGCGAGGGCGCAAAGTGGAACGGAAGTGACTATTCGCGAATTTCATCTTTGACACCTCGCGCGCGAGAGAGAAATAGAGATTCTCTTATGTGCAGTCGGTGTGTTTGGGGGCTGATGGGCGTTTCGTTGATGGTGAGAATACAGTTGATGGTCAATGGAAGGAACTGAATGGATTATTTCGTTGCATTGCGGAAATCTCATTTTTCTTCAATCGAAATTGAATTGGAATATAGTATTCATGTAAAGGAACAACTTTTTATGGTTATCGCGACAAGCATTAATGAGCTAATGGCAATGTGAATTCATTATACGGATTACGGGGCCATAATTATTCATGATGTATTAAAAATGAAGACATGCATTGATGTTACAATCAGCCAATAGCGCGAATTCATTATTTTGAATCATCATAATAATTATTGATTATTGTAGACAGAAGTAAAAAATGAGTTAAAAATCGCAACACGAGATTACACTTATCGTAAACTACCGCAATAGCCAGTGGCAATCAACACACAATACCGCAGCCTTATCACATATCAAATTTCTCACTTTCTCACATCTCGCCGTCAAACTTTCATCCCTCCCCCCAAAATTAAAAAAAAAAAAAAACACCCACACGACCCCTATACCTATCTGCACCACGTGAGCCAAATGTCCTGCTTTCAAGGATTTCCCCGACAAAACGTCCGTCCGTTCGTCCAGAGCTGCAGCCGCTCTAATGAAAACTTCGCGCCCGCAGTCAACAACGGCTTCGTCGAGTGAGTAGAGAGCAGGTGCGGTGGCGGCGCCGGCTGTCCCCCGATAACAATTTTCGTGCTCGCGCCAATTACGCCTGCGGGCTTCCTCGCTCTCTCTCTCTCTCTCTCTCTCTCTCTCTCTCTCTCTCTCTCTCTCGCTCTCTCTCTCTCTCTATACCTATATATAGAGCTATACTTACACACATTCTACGTATATGCTCACTCGTCACCTGCGGGCTGTTGCTTGTACACACGTGTAGCTATATGTAGATATGGATATGTGTATATGTGTTTGTGTGGGATAGTTCGTTCGCGTCGGCTGTTTACGTACGGTGTGAATGAGCCCCGAGTGTTTTCGGGGTGTGTGCAGTATACCTTGTATATGTGCCGTTGATGAATAAACGATCGCCGGGGAGGATCTTTGGGAATGTTTTCGTAGAGAGAGATGTGGCGTGTGCATAAGTTTGTGTGTATTATAGCAGATAAACCATTTTGGATGCAATTATCAGAGCTCATTTTTAATTTAAACAAAACAAAAAAATACCTTCGACAAATCTAATTTTCCCTTTTTTCATTTGCTGTTGCAGGTACGTATCGACTTCTCATTTGCATCCCGTGGGCTGTTTGTCGGTAACGTTGACGCAGAGAGAAATTCCATGCATAACAGCGACCGGGTATAATATTATAAGCGCATTATTCGATTTCGTTCATAAATTTCCCGCAGCGAACTCGCGCAGAAACGATCGGCTAATGGAAAACGAAACCAATTTCACACGGGAGAGCTAATTTTCCCGTGAACGCGGCGCATCGTATAGTTGCGCAGCAAAAACAATCGCTAAAAAGAAACACTGCAGCGCAATCAATTAGCGGCACCACAGTAGCGCAGTAGCGAGTTTAAAGAATAATCGGCAAACAAAAGCCAGACGCAAAAAAGCGAATTAAAAGAGCTGCGAGAGGAAGGTGGAGTTAAAAGAGCAGCAGCGGCTCTGAAAAATTCAGCGACAACTCGCTGTATATCCCCCCATCGGCACGTCGCGTGTTTTCGCAAAAAATATACTGCGCCGCGCGTGGTTCTATCCTTTTTCCGCGCCCCCTTTTCTTCGCAGCAGCAGCAGCAGCAGAGCGGCATTGTTCGCTCGATCGACGTGTAGCAGAGTAGTCTTTTTTTCTCCTGCTTTTCTTCTCTCGTTTGCTCTGATGCGACGGGGCATTTTTCCTCTACCCTCTTGATCGAATCGAACTTTCGGCGATGAGGCGAGGGCTGCTCGAGAGGATTTCGTTAGAAAGATGCCGGTACCTTTTTTCATCAAGTAATTTATCGAAACTAAATGTATACTTTCTAATCTACGAATTAGGAATAGTCGATCAAATCACAACAGAACTTTTACAAAATTCAATCAATCTTTTCTCATCAAACCCAAACCATCGATTCCTCGCACCCTCGCATAACTCCATTAAACCGAAATCCCAACAAAAAAAGAAAAAAATCGCATCTCCATCGTCCAACTCCCCACAGGACGTATAACTGCGCATCGCGCAACGAACAAAGAGAGTGAGAGAGAGAGAGAAGGGAAAAAAGCCGCCGAGTATACACGTCGGTGGTCGTTCAGCGGAGGGTTGCGCGCGATGCGCGTCGTCTCGCCGCCGCCACCGTCGTCTGGCGTCGACCTTCCCGTCCGGGTTATTGGCCATTGTCTGGCAGAGGCGGCGACGTACCGAGAGAGACTCCGCAGAAGCAGGATATCCCCCCGGCTTTTCCTTCGGAGCAGCTTCCGCGTGCGGCTCTGAATTTTTCACGGCGGGTGGGAGAGAGAGAGAGAGAGAGAGAGAGAGAGAGTGTAAGAGAGTGCGAGAGCAGCCTGAGTGCTAAGTTGTCGAAGATGTCCGCTTGGTGCTCGTTATTCTTTGGAGCTCTAGGTAATTTCGTATTATGCTTGGAAGGTTGATAACGTTCTTGGATTTTTTGCTTTGAAGAAGAAAATTAGGAGTTTGATGTGATTTTCGTTGTGTTTTGAGAGAGTTCATCGAAAAGTCACGTGAATCACGTGACGAAACAGTAAAAAGTCACATGATTTGGAATTTGCATTGCAAAACTAAAGAATCACATGATTTATTTGCATTGAAATCAAACGTGTTATAGAGCCTTTTAACGTATACAGAGTTAAGTGATTCCATTGTCAAATGTTAACCCGCGGCGTGATTCGTTACGTGACACCGGAGTCTTTCGCGCCTCGTTCACGGCACAAAGGCCGAAATTCCGAGAAATCTGCGCCAGAAACCGCGCACTGAATAATCGAGCGAACACGACTTTCGTGCCGCAGCCGATTTCACAGCTGCGCTATCAAAGGAAATATTCTCTTTCTGAATACATTTCCTATATGCACACACCCACGCATGGCCTCTCTCTCGACTCTGCAGCTCAAAAGTTATGCGTATCCTCTTCGTCATTAGAAATGCATCGACCGCGAGATTCTCGTTTCTCTTGTTGCTGCACACGTGCAACCGTCGACTCGCATGATTAATCGTGTCGATGACACTCGTGCGGCGCCGCGCGTGAAAGGCTTTTTCATGCCGTGTAGTCTTCTCGTAATGGGCTTCTCAAGCTCATTTTCTTATGCGCAGCATACTCTTTATTCCTTCGACGTTCGATGTGTGAATGAACGATGGTTTTTTCTGTTCTTACACAATATTTTAATGCTTATGCTATACATCTTTTTATTATAGAGTTCTATGGAATACACATATACGTATCGAAAACCCTTTCAAAACGAAAAGGCGCGAAATTTGAAAACCTAACCTCCAAACAATAGCAAAGCTCGTTCTCAGCGCAAACAAAGCACTCGAAGAATGCACCTCTCAACTTTCCCATGACCTACATATGGCACGCATAATATGCGATCGTCCCTGCAGGAATACTCGTGTACAACCCCTCCAAAAAAATATATACATACACAATAACGTTCTGCCTGCACGTGCACCGCCCCTTTTTCTAAAACACAAATACAGTTTATACACTGCGATACACGCTTTGATATCAATCGAGCTTCGCACTTTACAGGATCTCGACCTATACGACATGTGCAGCACGAGATCGTTTCGCCTTTTGTGTCTATTAGCGGCGGGCGATTGTCGCCTTTGGGGTTAGCTTAGAGGGGTGCAACAGGGTTACACAGCGCGAATTTTTTTTTCATTGTCGCCCCCGGCGATGTTTAATCGTGGGTAGCGTCTCGGATCAAAGAGATACGGGATGTAATCTCTGAATTGCGATTTGTTCGATACAATAACTCTTCCGTTCGACAGCTGCGTCGAACATAACCTAAAAATTCGCTATATTCCGTGTACACAACTGTAAATATACTCGCCACTTCCTAATCTCTCGTCCGTTTCGAGGGTACTGACCACGAGACACTGCTCGCGGCAGTGTACAGAGATTACATGCCGGTCGCGCCGAAGAGATTTCGGTCACGTAGCAGACGTAGTTTTCGCCAGCGCCTGACTTGAATCTCAGCGTGTTGTGCGCGCAACCATAACGCTTTAACGGCCGAATTCAATTCGGCGAGGCGTACGCCGATAAAACATGGCCAGATATCTAAGAGAGAGATAGAGTGAGCCAGATACACATGCGTCGACCAAGTTCATTGTACGAGTCTCTCTTCCATGTGTCTATATATAGTCTATACACGTGGGGCTGCTGCACTCGAACGCATAATCGCGAATAGCGTGGGATGCGGCGAAAAGGGCGAGAGAGGGAAGCTAACGTATACCTTAGAAGCTTATTTGTGTACGTGAGCTGATGGGGTGGAAGTAGCGATCGCTGCTCTTCTGCACTGCGTGTCAGGGTGGAGGACAGGTTGAAAGGGTAGAGTGTTGTTTATGATCGGTATCTAATTTTTTGAGTTTTTTATTCAATCCGAATATTATTTCGAAAAATTTTAACAGAGAATCGATTGTCGAATAGTTTATTCAAACAATTTGAAAACTCAACGGTCAAAATTTTTCTCGATAGAGTCATCGACCAAACATCGAAACAGCATTCAATGCACGCCTCATCCGAATTCCAAATTCGGTTACCAATACGTACACACAACACACCCCGACAACGTTCGCACCGTTTAAAAAGCAAGCGAGCTCTCTCGTACAGCAACATATGGCTGCGCGGTGTCAGCGAAACGAGAGCGCGCAAAGAGAGAGAGAGAGAGAGAGAGAGAGAGAGAGAGAGAGAGAGAGAGCATATAGGTACAGCCCTCGAGAGGGGCGAAGCAACCCCGAAGAAGCGATTAAAAAGGTATGAAAGACGCGAAGCGGGCCAGATGTTATGGGTCAGGAAATTCGGGCGTCATTATTATTATGCCTCGAGGGGGAGACAGCAGCAGCAGCAGCAGCAGAAGTACAGCAGAATATATAAGCGGAGCATTTGCGGTCGCGCGTCTTTTTCGCAATCAAAAACAAATCTCATTTGAATATCAATGCGCGCGCGGCCCTTAACCTCAATCCTCGGCGTAGCCACTTATTGAATTTGCGAATTATCGCTGCATGCGTTACGTGCATTAGATGCAGAGAGAGAGAGAGAGAGAGAGAAAGAGAGACTCGATGTACGAGTGAAATTCAATTTCGCGCTGATCACGTGACCGCGCATGAATTTTGAGGTTATGCTAATCGCGTGATTAGTCCGCTAACCGATTTTACCGAGAGCTATTTACAGCGTGTCAACGTGTATATCATACGTGGATCGATTCACAATATCGCCGCGTATGGATTAAAGCGGACGTCTCGTATAGCGTTTAATATTAACGCATGTGTGCACACGTACCATAACCTCAATGTCATAACTAACGAGCCGTGTCCGGCCGGCTCGTGGACAATGTAACGCGCCCGAAAATAAATACGCGTGTTTTCGCAATTAAAAGCAAAGTAGACGATCATTATCGAACGCGTCGTGTACGTATACAGCTATTGTTGTGTCCGAGGAGGGAAAGGCGAATAATTCAGGCCGCTGATTAAGCCTCGGTGTCTGCACAGATAACAGATTAAGCGGACAGCTTTATGGGCACCGTATAAACTTCTTCGCCTTATCTGCGGACTCTGACGAGTCGCGCTTACAATCGTGTACAGCATGCGTATGTATGTGTATACATTCAACATAGAGCCAAGTCGTCGCATATAGTACACACGCACTTTTGTAGAGAAGAGGAAAAGGATTTGGATTTTATTATTCCCTGCTCGGCGCGAGTAAATCGAGAATATGATGCCAGATAGCCGAGAATGAATTACGCGCAACGAGCTGTAAAATTACCGCTGTGACGACGATAAGACCGGAAAGAGAGGGACGAGGAACACACACGAGGCGCTGGTCACTATCTTGCGGTTTATAGATGTTTTTGACCTTTTGCTCCTTGTTCGGTGTTTTTAGTAAAACTTTAAATAATATATTGTTTGAAAAGTAGCGAATTTTTCACCAGAATTGTTTTTGAAATCTTCTTGGATTTATTTTCGATCGAATAAGCGCGCGAAAAAGCATTACTCCGTGTGCATCAGCATCGAAAAAATAAATAAGAGAAAATACACGTACAGCTTTTCTGCACGTGTAGTGCAATCCGAGCTATACTCGCGCGAATATATCCGCATCGTCTGTGGCGTCGTGTGATAATGCAGCGACATGATTCCCGAAATGCATTTGCTCATCTACCCATGTTGAATGTGAAAAAATTCCGCTGGCTGCTTGTTTTCAGAAGCGGAGCTCTGTGAATAACTTTCTGTCGTTCAAAAAATTTACATTTGTTTTCAAAGCTTTTTTATACAAAGTAATAAAATGTAATTCTTGCTGAGCCCGCTCAAATCTATCATCCAAAATTCACTTTCGCCCCTGCTAATTCCCCTAAACCTCTCCAAAAAGAAACTCAACAACTTCCGCTTTTTCAAAATCTTCCAAAATCTTCCAAAAAAATCTCCTTATCATCGCGGTCACTAGTAGCCTGTTCAGCCAAACTTTTTCAATTGCCAATCATCTCAGGCCATCTTCCGTACATACCTATACGTACATATACACCTCTACATCGACGGCAATTACGCGAGGCTCGTGTCCTCGATCCTAATCGGCATAATTGCCCCCCAGGAGGAAATAAAGTGCGCGCCGGGTTTCCGACAATCCTCTTAGAATCCAAGCTCACGGAAGATCCTGATTTACAGTGTCGCAAGCGCAAAGTGCTACTGCTGCTATAGGGCTATACAGCTTATGCTCCTCTTTTTCTCTCTCTCTCTCTCTCTCTCTCTCTCTCTCTCTCTCTCTCTCTCTCTCTGTGCCTCTTGTCGTTTTCGAGGCTAAGGGATGCGCGCCTCTCGAAATTTATGAGATGGCGATAAGACGTTTTCGGAGGGGGAGGGGGAACTCGGGAAAGCGAAAATATGCGAGAGAAGAGACTTATTGTGCGGATGGAATGTTCGGGAGGGATACGTAAACGGTACTCTTTGCATTATGGAGTTTGATTTTACATTCGCAGTCTTTTTTGTATTCTTTCTATTTTATTTACATAATTATGCACATAATTGTTGGTTTTAAGGTTATGTCAATCTGATCGATCCTATCTTTTCGCAAAATCATCCTCACGTTTCCGCGTAGAAAAAAAATCTTAAAAGCCACAACCTCTAATCCCGACAAACGTTCCAGCGTCTTATCTATAAAAAGCCATACGCATCCACTTACCCTCGACCCCGCTTAGGCTGATCTAAGAAAATACCAAAGCGAGGAGCGCGCATAACTCGGCGCGCGATAAATCAAAAGAGGCAGCCCGCGCATATAAGTGAGGCGTTCCTGTTACCTGAAGATAACTCGCTGCCCGTGTATATGTATGGGATTATAGGAGCCGCGGCATTAGAGAGACTACTGCTCCGCTATATAATCCAACGCTATATCCATACTATATAGGCACCTCAGCTGCTGCTGCTGCTTCTGCTGCTCTCAAACACGGTGTATAGGGTTGAGAGAGAGAGAGAGCGAGTCGCGATTACACCCACGTGTGCGCCATTAACGGGTCGCTATCTGCTAAATGAATCTGGAACGTGTCCCGGAATAATTCCTCCGGTTACGACAAGAGCAACCGTGTAAATGCAATCTTGCCCTCTGCGTGTGCCATTCTTTCGCTGTGCTTTGTTTTTTGCCTCGAGCTGTGCAGTACATCTCTCGGGGGGCCTTAACCCAGAAAAAGAGGTACTGCAGTATGCAAGTATACGAAGCTTTGACCTTGACGTTACGGTGTAAGTTATAACCTCAAAGTGCCATTGTTCAAGCATTTTTTTGAGGTTATGGCAAGACCTAACCTCAAAATCAGCATCGTCTATGTTCGCGAAAGTCCGCGCGGGAGTTGATGACGCGGTAAAAGCTTGGGGCAATGAAAGTTATTTCGTAATCAGCCGACCTCGCAGTCATTGGCTTTATCCGTCGCTGGGATCTTAATGGACTTTAATGCAGTGGACAATTATTATGTGTATCTCGAGACGGAAACCAGTTCGCGCTACTCTCCTTGATCGAATCGCACACGCGCGTTCGTCAATCACTTGCCTTTCGCCGAACGTTTTACGATCTAACTTTCGATCCATTTAACCATCCAAAACACGGCTTTCTTTTTGCCAATGTTTCGGCGAGCTCTGGCCTACTGAAACTGTTTCGCCTATTCATAGACTCGGCTAACATTAGATCGAAAGCGGAGCTTCGGTGGAGCTGCGGTTGAGCGGAAAATTAGGCTGGCAAAAGATGCTTTTTGGTGAATATTCGTACAGATAAAAATTAAGGTATTATTTTAGGCGAAGCTTATTGAAGCGTATGAAGGAACGGATACAGCCGTGCTCACCAATCATCGTATAAGAAAAACGTCGTACGTAGACGCGCGGAACGTCTCGGATGGGAAACAAATCGCCAATCGTTACAACGGCAAATCCAAGTATGTTCGTCACGCGCGTACATTATAACTGACTGCGGGAGCTCTCGATAAATCAATCGTTGACGTCGGGAAAGTAGCTCCTGCTCGCGAAAAGCCTTTTCTTCATCCATCAACGCGAGAGGAATATCAATATGAATTTTTTGCCCTCATATTCTCGTCTTCATTCTCTCCAGCAGTCAGTCCATATACTGTTTTTCACCACTAACAATTTTGTTCATCCCATACGCAAAAACACGACTTCTTTCGCTCACAGTATATTTTTCTGGAATCGCAGTCGTTCAAGATTGTTATGAACAAGAAGACAAAAGCAGAAAAACTCGATCATATACTTAAGAGACTGTGAGAGATCCAGTTCTCGAATGAATTAGCGAATTCCTCTCGCGTGCTGGCCATGTGTACACGTGCGCGATGCCCCGATGTATACCCGAGATACTCCCGGATTACAAGGCACGTACGGCTACCGCTTCTTGCGCTCGATTTTGCCCAGCTTTACGCTCGCGAAAGAGATGCAGCTCGTTTTTACCTTTTACGGATTAAACCGCGAGAGCGCGACTTTCTTTCGACGTTCGTTGACTTTTCGCCTTCGAGAAATGTCGCGCCATCTAGCGGAATTTTGTAATAAAATAATGAAAATTGGTTCGTACGAGATCTTTACTGTTATATTAAAGTGTCGAGTATAGCAACGATCCGCTTCGATCGATCTTCTCAAAATTGTATACCCGCCAGGAGCGACTGCACACTTATGCTCCTCTTTTCACATCGACGAATGTCCCGGAGGCGACAGATTGCGACAAATTGCACGAGGCAGCCAATTACCGAGTGATCCCTTTGAGTTTCGTGTGCAGTCTCGAACTACCTCCTCGATGTTATATCTTCTCAAGGATATAAAATGATAACGAGCTGATTGCCAGGTAATGGCTTCTGCGACGCGCGGGTGGCTAGGATAATGATAAATAATTCAGATATACGGATTGATACTCCGAGTGTTCTGTACGCTCTTATTTCAAAGTCTTATACGAGTGCTTCCGTAAAAGCCCACTTGAATATTCGAGAGTGTATTTGAAATTCGAATCTCGTTTCTCGGCTTCTATCGACTTTGTCTACGTGTATACTAGAAACCGATCTAGATCGAAGACCTAACCTCAAAATCACGCCTCTAATATCGAATGATGCGTAACTGGCTCACGACAACAGAGCTAACGAACTCAAACAGGCCAACAAAAGAAGAGGACACATCTCGCGGCAAGGTCACTCATCTCGTACAATACGCAGTAAATATCAACGAGCTAATTCGAAGAGATTTGTCCTCCGATCTTAATTGGATCGACTCCTCTATAGTATATATTTCATGTCCCTCCCTCCATCCTCGGTTTTGTTACGGTCTCTTTCTCCCGGCTACTGAACTCGAGCCGACTGCCTGTACAGCCTTGGAACTTGACCGGTCGCACCGTCACCTCCGTATGTAGAAGTCGCGGAAAAAGTCGTTTCTTCGCGGAAACTGCGATGGGAAATGATCGACGCAGTGGTTTCGCTTTTAATGACGTTGGCCCTTTTTGCTATACCGGTGTCGTCCTTTTTCTCGCTCGACAACGAGCGTCTGATGAAATTTTCATTCGCCTCTTTGTTGCCTCAGTCCCGATATTGATTTTCTTTGGACGTTCAACTTTTTCTGATGCACTCGTACCGATCGATGCAGCATAGGAAAGGTTCGATCAACTTTTGCTAGCGATAGCCGCAGCTATTCGCGAGTTTCGGAACTTTTCGGACGACTGACTCGATCGCGGCCGTCGAACGAACGCCTGGACCAATGAGCCAGCAAATTAATGAAGCCGAGTATACGGTGTATATCGGTTGGCCGATCGGTAGCGGAAAGTTTCAGGTATGCGCTCTCGGCCATCGCTGTTTGTTCGTTAGTTCGTTTGTATAGTCGTCGCTGATGGACTAGAAATTTATCGGCGCACGAATGTTTGAGTTTCGGTCTACCTGTTTGCCGCAACGCTAGTCTAACGGTGGTACATCGAGTCTGAATTTTGCCGATCGACGGATCGATCGGATTGTAGTTGTTGTTCGATTTAATTAACACGTCGAAACTTTCAGATTCCTAAACCGTAATTGTATATCTGTCGATTTCCTTCTCACGTCCGAAACCTTCACCTTCTCCAAATAACTGCACGTACGCGCAAACGAATTTCCTCCTATAAAAAAGGAAACTCGACGATTATCCCCGACTCGTCGAAACCTTATACGACAACTATGCGTGCCGTTCCGTGAATCCGTCCGTGCGGAAAAATTGCCGGACGGGGCGCGGCGCAACACGACACTGAAGAGAGACCGGATGAGAGACGGGTTCTTGCGTGAGAGTAAATTCGGCAGCTTTTTCACACTTCGTTCAAATTTTTGGCGCCCAAATTTACGTAACCTTCGTTTTCAAGGTCTTTGAAATATACTAACTTTCTATTCTCTTTTCTGTTGCAGGTACGTATCAGAACCATACCTTATTGACTAGCTCTGCGATTGGTAACACAATCTAATATTTATCTAACACGTCAATATAAATAGATCGGTTTACGTACACACCACACAAAAATGCAGAAAATCTTATGTATTCCGAGCTCTGCATCGCCGTAGCAAACATGAATATTACACGAGCTGCGTAAACGAGCAGAAAAATCGCGTCAGCCTTGATCCACAATACGAGCAATAATCTCAGACATCATCGTCGATAATTGCCAGTACTTCGTCTCCGCTGAAACATGCCAATTTCAATACCGCGATCCAACAGCTCAATCATTCTCCGCTATATACATACCACCCAAGTGTGTGCATATATATACAAAGTATAAAGTCGCGAATATCCGATAGATCCGCCGAGGTAATTGATAGCGCCGTCAACCCCTTGCACACCTTCTTCGAGGGTATAAAGGAGAGCCGAGACACCAGAGAAGGAGAGAAGAAAGAGATTGAGTTACACAGCGCGCGGAGTCTTGTGTGTCCATAAAGACCGGCTCTCTCTCTCTCTCTCTCTCTCCTCTTAATTCTAATCCGCTTACCGACAAATTCTTAATGAGGTTAAAGGCTTCATTTCGTCTTCTCCTGACTGCGTACACACACACACACACACACACACACACACACACACACACACACACACACGCACACACACACACACACACACACACAGCCGCCTTCTAAGCTCCTGCGGACTCAAGTGTGAAGCTGGATTATCATTCGCATGCGAAGAGGATTTTTTTCTCCTCATAGCACCGAATTTTGAGGTTATGGCGGAATAACTCATCTCGCGAGAGGAAAAAAGCGCGTACTTTGTGTCTTACTCGAGGGTAAAAAATACACAGACACTCCCGTCGCGCGCAAGTTTATTCAAAGAAACTGTCGCGAGAGCGAGAGCGTAATTTATCGCCTGTCGGGGGAGCTCCGGCGTGCAAAAAAGAAAAATGCGCGCATTGCCGCACGACCTTCGCGACATTTTTCACTCACTCGCGCTTATATACATACACGCACTCGAGTGCGCGAAAAAAACCGCAAGTGCGAGGTGGCAGTAATTAAAGAGTTAATTAAATGCCGAAAAGTAGCGGAATACTGACGCGCAGCCGAATTTGCGCGTGAAATGACCGGTTGTGTATATAGCGCTCGAGATTACCATAAGCGCGCGTTGCGCAAGAGGTAGCAAAAATATGCGCATATAATCGCGAGGAGTCGCGAACCGCCGGCCATATATGGATGGGTTTTCCATGAGCGAAGAAACTGGGTTGAGAAGCGGGAGACGAGTGTATACAGAGGAGAAAGTGCATCAGCACTGCAAAAGCGTTAGTATAGGTATAGAAAACGTTCCTCGTTTTATCGGTGTTATCGAACTTGAAAGAGAGAGAGAGAGAGAGAGAGAGAGAGAGGGAGAGAGCAGACAGTATCGCGATAAGGGGCGCGCAAAATCGCAACAATGCGCGCCGGACGTAAATAAAAGTTCCGAGCAGGGAAAAAAAGACCTGCCGCATCTGCCGAGCCGGTTGTTCCCCTTCCCGCCCTTTTATATCTCGCTCGGCACTTTTAATCCGATCTCGAGAGCNCCCCCCCCCCCCTCCCGGAAATTCTAACCTCCAAAACTCTCGACGGTCATCGTCAGCTGCCGTATGCAAAAACTCAGCCCTGCAGGGGTTGCTTTTAGCTCCAGAATGCATAAGGGAGAAACATATTTTCGAACGTATGGCTGTTATTTAGTATTTATTGCATACAGCCCGGAGCTGAAATAAACACGAAAGTGAGGTTATGTTTGATTTTTCCCTCGAAACAAACGAGCGTGGAAAATTCGTTAATAACAGAAAAAAAAACTCGATTCGGGTACGCGCGACGCGGAAGAAAACATCGGAGTGCGTACTAGAGTACCTACCTATCCGTAGATAAGAAGGGGGTCGAGAGGGCGCTCGAGTCGCCGAGGGCTGTTCATTAATTGCGTTGCGCTTTCACGAGTGCGTATGTGCGTGTGTGCATAACCAAGCGGAAGAACAACCCACCCCTCGACCGCGGGAGGTCCCCGGAATTCCACGACGACTTTTTCCGAGGCGAGATTCGATTTTGCTGGTTATTTATCGGTCGTTTGGGGTTCGAGGGGCGGTTCTTCGCACAGCGAAGGGAGATTGCGTTGACTATTATCGGATAGTTTCGCTGATCAGGGGACCGCTGGCAGGTATAACGCGTTATTGGGGTCGCTTGATGAAGTCGTTCGTGAGACTGTGATTTCGGCTGTTGAGTTCTGTTCTATTTTTTTTTTTTTTATTTCTCTGAAGTGATCAAGCTATTGTCGAAAAAGAACACGAGAGCAGTTATTCATTTAACGCAGTGGACGCTTTGCTACTTTATCCGCTTCGATCGGCACGCAAAAAAAAAACAAAAACCATAATCGATACAGTACAGAAGCCCATCGAACGGAATTCCATCAAGCGGAGTACACGACCAACAAGAAAAACTCGCAATCCGCTCGGCGGTCTCTCTCTCTCTCTCTTTCTCTCTCTCTCTCTCTCTCTCTCTCTCTCTCTCTCTCTCTCTCTCTCTCTCTCTCTTGCATTTCGGTATCGTAAATTACAAAAAGTCAATTCCCACATCCGTCGACGGCCGCGCGAATCCAATTTGGCAACTTTCGTCGCGCCGCGGCTGTAAAATTAACCTCCGGAATTAAATCGCTCGAGGCGTGCAGGCAACGCTCGCCTCTGTATAATCGAAATTCAAATCGTCAACCACCTCCGCATTGTATAAGTATATACACGCGCGCGTATAGAGGATAGACAGAAATGTCATATAACGTGCGGTCGATGCATGGGAATAGAAAATACACTCGAAAGAGAGACGAGGGGAAGAGGACGACCGGATGGGGTTTAAGCGAGTCAAATTAGGTGAGACTCGATGATCTCGATTGGAGAGACGGTGCAGGGTTTCGCGCGGGACGATTGATTGATTGGAGGATGTCCCTTTGATTTGATTGACTCTTCACTGCGCGACTGCGAGACTTCTTTTGATAAATAAGCGATCTTGGACTTTTTTGCTGGCTTGCGCGAAGCCCGAGGGTCGGAGACCACCGGGTTAGGCCAACAAGTCACGATCGTAGTGCAAGAGAGCGAGAGCTCAAAATAACCCGCGGCCATACGTCCGATGCACGAGATCACAACGCGCCGCGTCGACCTTGGCGATTCTCTCGACTGCCTCTGCTGCAGCAAAAACAGCACGAGTATGCCTCGGTATTGTATATGTGTGCACATACTGCCGTTCATCACAGGGATGAGGCTGGGATGAACAGAGCTTTAGCAGGCTTAGAAGTTTATCTTGGTAGATTCGAATTTGGCGCCCAAAAAACATTAGATCGTGGTTCTTGTACAGTCTGGTAGACACTTGGGAGGCGTTATAACTGCAGTACATAGAATCGCTTATCAAACTTCAGCTCTTATCTTAATGCACCGCAGTATCTTGGAGAAACACTTTTGACTCTGTCAAAGTTGGGCGCCACCCTAATGCAAACAAGATAACCCGCAAGCGTCGGTTTTAATTCGAATTCTAGTTCAAACACCAACCGCAAACTCTTCTCCTCCAGCAAAATCGATGAACAACTCGTACAATCCTCATACCTCCATATAGCTCATACTGCATCTCATAATGCATTCCTTGCGATGTCGCGACACCGCATACCTAACCTCAAAGTCCTCGCGTACATACCTGTGCCCTATCCGAATAAGGGAATCCTGCGCGCAGCTGCATCGGGAGGGACAAGTGCGCGCGAGAGAAGAGTATATAGAAGCTGCGCTACTCCTTTCGTGATGCATGTGTGTGACCGATGAACTTGGGTTCAGCGAACTCTACAGCAGCAGCAGCCGCGCGACGACGTCTCGGGGATTCCTCGAGCGGCGCTCTCGGCAGCTTCTTGGCGATCCTTCGTCGTCGTCTCTCTCTCGCGCTCTCTCTACGTGTGTTTCTCGCCTAGTCGCTGCGACTTAATTGAGATTGGTACCCGCAATTCCCGCGAGCGTTTGGCAATACTGCCGACAGCGACTCCGGGGACTGATGGCGGAGGTGTGGTCGCCTCTCGGTGCCTGTGAATTATGCAAAAGAGACGGGATATATAGGTCACTCTCCCGCGTCGAGGCTATCTTTATGGATTTCAAGAGTCACGTGATTTTTTGTTTACGCTGCACTCACGTGACATAACCTCAAAATTCCAATTCTTCTCGCTCCATCGAGCAAAATCAATAACATTAACGGTTGGCGACGCTTGTCCAGCCGTAAAAGTCCAGCCTCCATATCTCGGACGAGCTAGACTCCTACGTATATATATGTGCAGTACTTACTCTCCTGCGAGAGAGAGAGAGAGAGAGAGAGAGAGAGAGAGAGAGAGTCTCGACTCGACATTCCTCAAAGCCCCATCACATGCGCGCGCACAGACACAAAAGGAGCTGCAAGCGCGCAATGAACCGGTTCGCTGAATATTCCCAATGCATCAATGCGCGCGCGCAGAGATCGTGACCGGCCTCTACTGCTGCCGCTGCTGCTGTATAGAGCGCGAAAAAAGCCGTGCAACCTTCGCTCTGCTGCCCGTCACGACTCTAAGAGTCGCCGTGTGTGTATATATACATACCCACGAGCGCGAAAGAGGGAGAGAGAAAGAGCGAAGCCCTTGGAACCTAATCCTTTCGTCGTGGATTTCGATCCGAGAGAGAGAAAGAGAGTCGCCGGGAGTAAATCACGCGAAACTTGATACCGGTACCGCGCGCGGCCAAGGTAGACGGCCGACCGGCTTTTTTCGTGATCACTTGGTACAGCGACGTGATATGAGCACATAAAGCTAGGAAGAAAAGTGACGAAAACCGGATGATGATGAAGAGTGACTCGGGCGAGTTATCGTATGTATAATTAAAACTTTCACAGCGAAAAGTCAGCCATACTCGCTTTTCCTGAAACGCGAGCCGGCTCCTCTGCTCTGAAGGAGATAGCAACGGAGCACTTCATAATACAAGCGTTGCTCCGCAGAAGACCAGCGTAAGTAGCTCATGACAGCCGCGCTTCCTTCCTTCCCTCCGGCGTATAAATGTAGGTATATCTACAAGCCACGCAGTGCAAAAGCCGCTGCCGCGAAGTGACTCAGACACTATATGCGCGTGTGAGTGTGTGTAAGCGTACGAGCGTCTAACGTTTCGCCGGATCGTAACAAGTTGTTTCGTCAGGCGCGGAGTAGTAATATCCCTAACGCCTTTAATGCGCTCGGGCAATTTACGATCAAGGAGAGTCTGGTGTATAAGAGGATGAAGGATTTTTCCTTATCTTCGCCGCGAGAAATGAATACCTTTTAGGCAATCATGTACTCTGGTGTTCGCGATTTTAGTACGCCTTAACCTCAAATCTACGAGATTAGTATCGCGTTGATGTCTCTATCGACATGAAACTGTCTCCCATTACAGACAACTCAGCTCTAACCTCGCCCACTTTTATATCCCCTCCTTAGGCTCACTTCCTTATATATCCCAAAAGCTCATTAAGAAAGTCAAGCCGCATATTACGCGCCCGCAAGACATAACCTCAATTTTCCAATTAATCCGGCGAAAGTGATGTATCCCGTCAACCGGAAACGAAAATTTCGACGCCGGGAAACCACCGGGGCTAAGCGTGGATTCGCGTGTTTGACTGTAATGGAGTACGAGAGGCGAGCCGTGCAGTGTAGTGAATGGAGGCGCAAGGATTCGAGAGAGCGCGTGAACGAAGCCCTTCGTGGGCGAACCAGTTCCCTTCGGTCGAAGGCCTTGCGTAGGAAGCGCTCTTGTGAAATTCGACGTTTCGTTTCTTCCCTCTGTTTTTTTTTTCGCAGTTGTTATTATTATCATTGCGGTTCTTTATGCCTTTGACGTCGGTGGGCGTCAAGTGAACATAACCTCAAACCGTAATTTAAAATCCAATATGCGAAAGGATCTCATGTCTGCCTTAGCAGACTTTATGGACGATTACGTAATTAATAAAAATTTTAGCTAAAATGCTTATGCAACGCCGTCTATAAAGGCAGACGAAGCCTGATCTATAACCTCTGTGGATAAAACGAAACAAAACGAAAAAAAGCTCGTAAAACGTGAGTCCGACAAAACAGTCGAGGATACTCTCGCCTGAACATCGACTAGCGCCGCGCACTCGTAAAGCTTCGAGAAATCGAATTTCAATAGCGGCCGAAGGTTATAGTACGTACCCGCCGCCGCGTGAGCGGCCCATAAAACGCTTCCTGCGGTTTTTGCGAGCTATATCGCTGCCCCGCGAAAGCTCGTCCGTATCTATATATATACCGAATTATACTCTCTCGAGAGAGAGAGAGAGGTGCGACCGATGATTTACGTTCATTGGACGTGTGTATGTATATGCGCGAGGATCCTTTCGGTCTCTTCGAGGCTGATGATTTTTAATTAGGCATATGTGTGAAAAGGATCACATGACGTGTCACGTGATTTATCCTCCCATAACCTTACATCACGTGACCTTCCGCTGCCTAGGGGGTAAGGCTTTTTGAAAGCGTGTACGTACAAGTTCGTACATGACGTACGGACATGTACGAAAAACAAAAGTATCTCAGAGGACTGGACAAAGCCACCGGCGATTTATACATTTAGGCCGGCCAATTTATATCTCACGGGCGATCCAGCTCCGACGTCTTGATTCCGCTGCTGCTGCTGCTGCTGCAGCAGAGTCGTCGTTGTTTATCACGACGACTCGGCGATAAATTCGCGGCGCTCGAACGGACGCTAAAATACGTATTAAAATATATCGCGTGGGCACAACTCTCCGCGCGAGAAAGAGAGAGAGAGAGAGAGAGAGAGAGACGGGGGAATTCCAAGCTGGAGATTCTCACGGTAGACTGCAGCTCATGAGCCTCGGCAATTGAATGATCGTTACGAGCCTATATGTATACATCGCTGGAGGGGAGATGCTGCGCGAACGCACAGCTCAGTCCTGAAGTCTCGTTATATACACGTGTGTATATGCGTCTCGAGGTGATCGACTTTATGGCTGCAATTTTTGCGGGTGGCAATAAGGTAATGCGTTTAACGTCTGCGTTAGGGTGGTAGCGCGCTTTAGTACGGGAAAATACCGTCAGGCGTCGAATTCGTCAAACATTATGAAATATGGCTCTTCCGATAATGAATTCATTTCTCCCGAAGCATCTCGCTTCAATCATCCTCGCATAACCGGCGTCACGTCTAGACCGAGAATTCGCCAGCTATTATCCGGGACTCCTGCACGCAATACATATCCGTGCTTCACATCATCATCTCCAAGCCTCCCTCCACCCCTCGAAATTCCAATACACAATCCAGCAGACCTCCCCGACGGTTAAAGAAAAAAAAATTGAGAGACAGACATCTCTTCTCTCTCTCTCTCTCTCTCTCTCTCTCTCTCTCTCTCTCTCTCTCTCTCTCTCTCGTAAGTACACCAGCCAGACGCATTCTCCAACGCTCCGATCTTTGGTCAACTCTCTAACAGTCTGCGTACTTCGGGGAGTGATACTCCTTTTTCCAGGTGGACCGGGATCCTGCTGGCTCCTTTTTTCGAGATCATCACCAGCACGGCTCTCCATTTTGAGCCAGGATTTCCCGTTCTCTACCTGCTTCGAGACTTTGAGGTTAGCCGCTGGCGGACATCTTCGCCAATCTTCCTGGTCCCCATCGATCCAGTCAGCGTCACAGCCACCGTCAGCTTACGGCATCGCAGCAAGCTTCGAGCCCTGATTCGCCGTCTCCAGCGGAAAGCGCCTGCTCGCTGGCCGGCGCTCTCGTCAGTGATGTGTGTGTGTGGTGTTCTGTGACCGACTCGTGCGTGAGCTTTTTCTCCGAATTAATTGTGGATTGTGCGGGCGCTGTGCCACTCATGAAACTTGCGAATCGTCTGCACGCAGTGTGCGAGTGTACTTAGTGTATTGCGCACCGCGCTATGCGGTCCTCCTCTACATTGTAAACCGTAGTATAAGCATCTCTGTTCGTTCCGAGAGCCCACACCCGCGTATATGTGTACGTGCATATGCACATCTATAGCTAATACGCCATCGCCTCTCCGCTCATTACATAAGCGACATCACGCGAGGCTCCCCCTCTCCATAGCGCGTCGGCTCCGCACCCGGCTCGCACGAAAAACAGCAGCTGCGAATTACGTAAGAGCTCCACTCTCCTCGCATCTACATCGTTTCCTGCTGTTGCTGTTGACGCATTAGTCAGCTGACTACTGCAAATGCCGAATTGTCGAAAGTGCCGCACTAACATAGCCAACAACCCGATAACCTGCACCGAATGTGACAACATTTTTCACCCGGGCTGCCTTGTTCACTTCACCGCGAATAAACCTCTGGACAGCTGTTGTCGACGCACGCGTGAATCTGCCTCATCAAAGGAAAGCGCAGGCAACTCGAAACTCCAAGCTAAACTCTCTCCCCAGCTCGACACGCGCTCCGAGGCCTTCGACTCAGCACGGGGACTCCTCTGCGCCGATGAGGCAGATGGCGACGGCAGCATAAGTCCACGCACCAGTCCTCCCAGATCTGTTTTTTCAGATCTCGTTTCGCCGAACCCGACTCTTGCTTCTGCGTCGAGTAAGCGCCAGCATACGCCGCCCTCGCCAACTGAACCCCAGCCAAAATTTCATCGAGCTGATCTCGAACTACACCCCCGAGTCGACTCCGAGCGCAACATGGCAGACCAAATGCCTGCGTGGTTTCAGGGCTTTTACCAGGAGTACAAGAAGGACAAAGAGGAGTATAGGAAGGACAAGGAGGAGCAGAAGGCAGCGTTGCAGGGCATGTCCAGGCGCATGGAGTCGATTGAGACAAGACTTGCGGACGCAGACAAGAAGCACGGGGAAGACATCGCGAAGCTGCGCACGGAGCTGCGGGCCGAGATTGCTGCGGAGTTGGCAACAGTTCGCCCTGACCCCGGAGACGCAGACCACTTTGAGGTGATCATCTCTGGACTTCCCTTCTCCCTGGATATGGACATGTATGTCGCCGCTTGCAAAGTCTTCACGGCCATCGGGCTCACCACACTTCACAACCAGATCACGTCAACTCGACCCTGGACTCCGAAAATCAAAGACCCGAACAGCGACTCAGCCGTCGATAATCCATCTCAAGGAACGAGCTCCGTTGCCATAGCCATCAGACTTGGCTCTTCAGCGAACCGCGATCTCGTTATGCAAAACGCGAGTCGTTTGGACAAGACAACCGCGCAGTCAATTTTCGGAGTAGGCGGTGAGGCGAAGATTTACATAAATCAGGTTTTCCCGAAATCCATCTATCGCCTGCGTCAGAAGGCGCTCAAAGTGGCCAAGGATCTGGGCTATGCGCGTCCCATCGTGTCGAATATGGTTGTATGCATGAGGCAGTCGCGCACTTCTCCTCTCATCCCCATTTACTCCGTAGCCGATCTCACCAGCCTCGCTTCGAAAACGCCGCACAATCGATGACGGGCAGCGGCTCGGTCGGCGCGGGACGGAATCCGCGACTCGCTAAAGTTCGGACACATAAATGTTAATAGGCTTGCGACACACTTTACCCAACTCGAAGATTTTTGTAACGACCGTTCTTTTGATGTAATCGCTGTCACGGAAACGTTTCTAGTCGAGGATCAACCCGACGACCACCTAGCGCTACCAGGTTACAGTTTCTTTAGAGTCGATCGCAAAGGCCAAGAAGGGGGAGGAGTGGGCCTCTATGCACGAAACTGCTTTAAAGTCAAAGTATTGTGTCACTCGGAAGGGAACATTCCCGAGTTTTTGATTGTTGATTTAACAAACGCCAACTCTAAAATATTATTCGCTGTAGTTTATCGCAGACCTGCGGCTGCCTACCCCACCCATTTCTTTAACTGCCTTTCCTCGCTGTTACCTCTCTATGAGAACGTAATAATAACGGGCGATTTTAACTTTAACATGTGTGTTCAGAACCACACAACAGCTACTTTCGCAGACCTTATCGAGTCGCA
>CM053170.1:65202619-65388025 GCA_012977825.3 Pteromalus puparum
TACCCGAGTGAGCTAGTTAGGGGACTCGCAGCTATACAAGAGGACGCTCAAAGCTGTAGCCGACTGGGCTCGAGATAATGGACTGCACTGAATCTGGCGAAGTGTAAGGTGATGATACTCGGAAGTGAATTCTATGTTAGCAGAATCCGATCTCGCCGCTCTCACGAAAATCACAATAGACAACACGCCACTGGAGTTCGTGACGGAGGCCTGCAACCTGGGGGTCTGGATCACTCCAAGCCTCAACTGGAATCTGCACGTGAAACATGTGCAGAAAAAGGTCTATCGAGCGCTTTATGCGCTGAAATTCTACAGGCATGCTCTCTCCAAAGACATCAGAAAAAAACTCGTGGAACAGCTGGTATTTCCTCGCTTTGATTACGCGAGTGCAGTCTTTTTCGACCTTGATGCCACGCGCGAACTGAAACTGCAACGTCTACAGAATGCTGTGCACCCGGTTCGTTTATGGAACATTCCGACCGGGCTCACGTAACACCGTTTCGCCTAAAACTTGGCTGGCTCTCTGCCGACGCAGGCGTGAGTATCTTCTGGGGTCACTTGCCTACACAGTGATATCCAAGGGCTGTCCCCAGTACCTCTCAAGAGATTTTCTCGACTCAACGTCGACGTTGTGCGCGTCGCTCAGAAAGAAACCCCCCGCAGCGCCTTGATTTACCCAGCCCCAAGAACCGAAGCCATGAAGCAGTCGTTCGCGACTCAGTCGGCAGAGCTATTAAATTCGCTTAATATAACGGCGTTCTCACCCACCTCTATTAACACCTTTAGGCAGTTCCTTCGGGAGTCCCTAGCCGATCGAGACAAAGTCGACTGGGACCTAGAGTCGAGCGAGAAGGGCTGCAGGTACAGTCTCATTTACCCTAGTTAACCGACATTTTCTCGAACAAACGTTTTCACTGGCGGCTCTCGCGACAAACAAATGTAGAGAGAGCTTCACCTTACCTTGAGCAGTTCAAAATTGTATAGGGCCCGTAGAGCCCTAAAATAAACCACTTTGTATTTCCTAATATGTAACATTTTTCTTTCAATGTTACTTATACTCTGCTGCACCAAATAGGGTTCAAACCCAAGGTGAAATAAAGAATCTATTCTATTCTATTCTATTCTATCTCTCTCTCTCTCTCTCTCTCTCTCTCTCTCTCTCTCTCTCTCTCTCTCTCTCTCTCTCTCTCTCTCTCTCTCTCTCTCTCTCTCTCGTCCAACGAGGGATGGCGCATTTTAATGCAAATTACAACGGCGCGTTGCTCACGCGCAGCTGTCCTCTTCCTTGCGCGGACGATAAAGATATTGCAGCAGCGGACTTTGGCTCGTCCGATCGGCGGCGCGGCAACTGCATACACGCACCCTTGTGTCTTGGATCAGCTCCAGTCTCCGCCGCCAATTTTCTACATCTGCGCGAAATTGCCTCCCTCTCACGGCAGTAAAAGTTTTTCCGGGCCTGACTCTCTTCTATTTACTCACTACTACCTTATACTACTTCGTGTCGCTTGTTTTGCGGTCGTAGCTTCTTCAATAATTCATGCGGCGGCGAATTTTCGGCCGAGGCCAACGACTCTCTCTCTCTCTCTTCGTGTATACACTTCTCGTACTGCAAGCCCAGGCTTGTGTAATAGCGCGCAAAAGATTTAATGGTGATGCATTGGCGAGTAATAAAAGGTACGCACGCCAGACTGACTCGACCGGCTGTTTTGTTTATACGTCTGGCAAGCGACTGGAAATACCCTTTTTTTCCTCTCTTTTACCGTGATTTCCGACGATTCAGCGAAGATCGCCATCCAGTGCACGAACTTCAAGCTCGACTTAACCTTGACAAAGTATTGGTTACTCCAGAAAGACAGGCTGTAATTTACTGTACGGTAAAACGAGAAAACTTCATTTTAAACGGACGATTATATGCGTCAGGCGCATTCGCAGCTAAACGCCGAAAAAAGCCGGTGAGAAAAAACTTTCACGCAACACAGCGATATTATTATTATTATTGTTTGCGCTCACGAGCTCTACGTACACACACACGCGAGCATAATGCACAATTTGGCTCGAGACTCGGCGCGCGAAAACATCTCTCGGGAAGTAATTTAAAAGTCGTAAGAGAATCTCTCTCTCTCTCTCTCTCTCTCTCTCTCTCTCTCTTTCTTGAGAAAGAGAAAGAGGGCAAGAAAGTCTCCCCTAACGACTCCCCCCTGCGTTATTACGAGCGGAGCGGTTCGTCTTCCTTTTTCGCGCGAACGCCGCGAACCGGCCAATTAAAACGGGTTGCCGACGTTTTCGACAAGCTCAAGCGCAGTATATTTTGGAAAAAAAGCGATCGGAGAGAACGAGGCGAAATGCTAATCGAACGTGTGCACTGTGCACGCCGGATAGCGATCGTTACGTAAGGCGATTGTTATTCGCCTGTTTTCGCGCAACGAGTGCAGATAGATGGTGATTAAGATAATCTGCTCGAAGTGTGTTTTCGACTACGCAGTTCTAGTTGGCAAAGCTTGTTTTTGTCCATCGGTCGTGTCGAAGCTTAGGCAGCACCGGAATTCTTGCTTTTTTGGGGGAAGAAAGCGAACGTTCGACTGAATTCAACAAACAAAGCAGTAGCATAGCTGAGATATGCAGGTAAATTTTTTTGTCCAACGCAATATTTCAAATCCTTCGTTCCCGCCATTCAATCTCGTCCATCACAGCCAGCAATAATCCAGCCAACACGTCCATCGCTCAATCCCAAGCAAAGAACCCCTTCGCGCCTATAGCCGCATATACCTCAGTTCGAGCAAGCTTCCAAAAGCTCCTGATGCTGAAAACACGTACGTGTGTGCCTTGGAGCTTATCGGGAGAGTAAAAAAGCGAGGGACCCTCAGCCAAAGATTAACGGGCAGCAGTGGCGCGACTCTTTCAAAGGGCGGCGATGCATTTTGCGCGGATTGTTTCGAGTGTGCCAATTCGTCTTCCATCGCTCTCGAGCCTGTTCAGCGCGCGAGAGAGATTATCGCGATTGGCTTAACTCCAGCGCGCGAAAAAAGGCGCCCACGAGTTTATTGCCACTGGAGGGATTCCAAAAAAATTCGGCAGCTGCGGAAGGAGCCGAAATTGAGTTATTTCGGTTTCTCTCTTTCGTTTCTCGCGTATATACGCTGCATAGTCGCGCGTTTGCATGTAGAGAGAGAGCCGATTCTTTATTTTACGCCCGCGAGGGAGTCTGAGCGTACGCGCGCATTAACTTTTACGACTGGCTCTCTGATGACGTTAGGGACTTGCGGAATTGAGTATCATGGGATTGTTAGAACGGGAAGCGTTTTTTACACTATGAGAATTCTATTTCTCGGCGAGCAGGATGCATTAGGAATTTACGATATAGAGCACTTAACCTCGAAATTGCGTTTTTGAATTTCCCGCGCTAACCTCAAACGTTGAAACACGACGCTTTTAATGCACGACGATTGAATAATGTTTTAATATATTTCTACGATATAACTCAGTGCTAACTTTCATTTTTCCCTTTCTGTTCCAGGTACGTATACACACATAACCAGCCTCACCGTGTTTCTCTTTTTCTCCGCATCGGGGCCGCGCCACATCTTGCGGTGACGTATGATATAGATATAGAGCACTTGTTCAGCCCCTCCACATAATCAAAAAAACGCGCTGAATTCTTGTTCCGCTACGTCGAGCGGGAAACAATTTTCGCAAGCGTGAAACTCGAGCTCCGATGAAA
Source organism: Pteromalus puparum (assembly GCA_012977825.3). NCBI lineage: Eukaryota > Metazoa > Arthropoda > Insecta > Hymenoptera > Pteromalidae > Pteromalus > Pteromalus puparum. The sequence goes on from CM053170.1 coordinate 65,206,338, forward strand.
TTTGAAAACGTTTTTCGAGGTTATGTCGACTATACTATTAACTATAATACTCTCGCTTAAGAGAGAGAGAGAGAGAGGGAGAGAGAGAAACAACGGCCTTTAAAAAATACGGAAATGACGGATTACAGGGCATTAGCTCGGCCGCTATAAATCTCGAGCCTCCATTACCCGCACCTATGTGCGCATGCATGTGCGCGAGAGGCCTTTAATTAGCGTGCGAAGGTTGTAGCAGCAACAGCAGCAGCGCAGCCGTGACCAATCGAAAGCCTAGCGCTGTGCGCATTAAATCGAGATTTGGGCTTTGTGCTCGACCCCCGGTAATTGTGTGATAAAGGACTGACTGACTTCTCTCGGCGGCCCGGAGAGCAGTGCATCAAACGAGTGATCGGTACAGCTGCTCTCGATTTCACGCTGTATGGGGATGCATATTGAGTTTTGAGATTCGTCGGGTTATGATTGGAAAGTGCAAGTGTTGGAGGACACTGGCGTTATGATTCGAATTGTCGTATAATGGAGAACATTATGGTTAAGCAATAATTGCTATTTTTCAATAAGTTCCTGCAGTATAATCCTTTTTTATTTTTATGGCATTATTACACCGTCATGTTGTTATGCATATGACGATCTCTCCTCGCAATTCGACGTTCAAGGCTACACGTCCACAAACCTCAAACCTTCGAAAGCTTCCTCTCACCTACACAAAAGAGATCCTCGATTTAAACCCCTACATAACAGCCTCCGAAGCTCGTCGGATCGCCGACAATTACTCGCGATGTATATTCGCGAAAGATCGGCCCCTGATTTACGGCTCACGGGGGTCACCGCTGCACCGACTGCACCGGCTGCTGCTGCAGCAGCCCACCAACGTCGAGAGAGAAAGTGCTGCAGCGGAAGAAAAAGAAAAAAAAATGCATCTCAACTTTTTACGACGTTTTTACAGTCCACCGCCGCGGTCTGCAGTGCGAAATCCGCTCCGATTCGCTGCGCTTGATATTGTTTGTCCCTTTGTACTTTTCGCGGAGAAGGGAATTGATTTTTTTTTCGAGGCGCGGATTCGCAGTCCGACGGAATTTTTTTTTTCATTTTGTGTATAGCAGAGGTGGAATGGCAAAGAAAAAACGTCGAAAGGAAACGAAAATAAGCCTATACACGGCTGTCCTAATTGCTTCCGAGGGCCCTCGCGCTCGATTGTCTTCGGGAAATATAGTTCGGAGAGAGACGTCCTCGCTCGATTTCTGTTTTTCATTTTCTCGGATTAGAGGAGAGAGACTTCGAGGCCGATTACTTTTCGGGCCTCCGAGATTCCTTCTCCTTCTTGTCGGAGGTATATCAACCAGGGATAAAAAGAATATCGTCGGTCTAAAATACACCAAAACTGATGAAAAAAATATTCCAATTACAACACACACCCGACCTTCTTTCCTCGTAAAAACAAAATAGTCTCCACGGTAAAAACCCCAAAAATACAAATACTCACCAAAAGCTCAGGAAACTTCTTCTCTCTCGTGAAAAAAAAACGCTTCATTTCCCGTCCTCGACGATGATCCTCCCGGCGGATTAGAGAGAGAGAGAGAAAGCCGACAAGAGGGTCGTATTTATACTGCGCGCGCGTCTCTTCGACCCCTGCAAACGTCCCGCTCTCTCTGCTCTCGAGTATATAGAGACGCGCAGATAAGCGAAGAGTCGTTGACTCGCTGCGGTGTTTGCCCATTGATACGAGTGTATATCGGCGGCGTGTATTCTTTGTTCTCTCGTTTCTCTCTTGCATTCCGCGGAGTTTCAGTTGTTGCACACCAGGCTTTGTGAAGTGACTGCAGCGTTTTCGCTTTCGTTGCGAAATTGGAGATTTTATTGAGCTCTGCGGCTATTTCCGGTGAGAAAAATGGTGAGAATTGGTATCTTTGCTTGATCTATGAAAAAAAAAAGAGAGGATTATCGCTTGTCTATCGGATTCCTCGAAAAAAAAGAGCTGCGGTATTTCAAATTCTAATCGCGTGTCTCTCGTGTCTAGACGAGTGTCTATAATCGTACACAGTAGGTCGGCTATATGTTCTCTTTCTCTCTCGCTCTCTCTCTCTCTCTCGGCGCTTCTTCTTCCCGGTCCCTCTGCTCAATGTCAGTGTCGGCGTGTTATAAGTGTCGGCGTCTGCTGCTACTGCTTATCGCGCGTAATTCAAAACGCTGCGGCGAAGGAAAAATTAAATTTTGATCAAATTTTTAAGTTGAAACGTACGACAAAATGCCTTTTTGCAAAACCACATATTATCTTAACGTAAACAAATATACTCATTCTTTCACAGATAGACTTGCCTCCGCAATACTTCTACAAAAACTAGTTCCAAAATACATTTCTGCGTAAAAGCACCGCTAGATGACGTGTATTCGACTTCAACGCTATTCCACAAGCACATTATCACAGCGAAAAAAAGTACTTATAGCCGAAGATCGTTTATACCGCATGGGAAATAAAGAAATCGCAGCTCGTAAAAAAAAGAATAACGAGCAGCGCACGCGTCTACAGGAACTCTATTTTCGTAGCGCGGTAATGACAGCAGCTTCAGCTGCTACCCGCAACCCCTTTTTGCCGGTGTGTATATTTAAAACGCTTTAAGCGCGTTTCGTCTCGCAGTCGTATATACCCTCGACGACGACGACGACGAGTCTCGGCCGAAACTTATATTATCTCCGCGTGGCTGTGACTTTGAGTTCGGAGTCTAAAATTGGCTTTCAAGAGCGCCGCCTCGAGTCAACAGCATGATGTGTGGTGTACTGCTTGTACGTGGGTTATATACCTACAAGACTCGTCGTCGTATATTACAACCGGCGGTGTCTCGGCGATTATCTTCCTGGAGCTTTCGGTCACGCGCGGCGCGCGAGCTTGGTTGATGTTGTTTTGCTTCGCCTGTGCGTTCATTAGGCAAATTGTAGATTTCTTCAGCCTAACATGTAATAATCAATTAAGATAGCGAGTTAACGCGCTTGTATTTAGCGTAATCGTGTGTATGTTCACGACGATTGATATATAAACCGGCTCGATGGACTCTGAATCACCTTTACGAAACGAACATAACCTAAAAATAGCCTATAAGCAAACCTGTTTTTTTTTTACTGCAGGCGACTCGACGATAAGAAGCCATAGACTCGCTCGCTCTCTCGCTCTTACAATCAAGGAAATAGCGTTTTTCCCTTCCGCTCGAAACTGGCCAATTGGCGCGTAAGAGCGAAGTTGAAACGCGAATTGAAACGGCGTGCTCGTAAAAGCAACTAACGCAAACTAGCGCGGTCCGATTTCCTTAAGCGCGACGCGGTAAAGATACTCGATGTGTAACAGCGGCAGCGGTGAAGTTCAAGAGTACGTATATTCCTGGCTGTACATTTGCTCCCGAGTTAATTGCCAAGTTAGCCAGCCCTCCAAAAAGCTGTATCTATATCACCCTAATAACTATAATTCTAACCTAAAAAAAATCAAATTCACGCGATGTCGTTGTACACAGTTGATACTAAAGAAATAAATGCAGATTCTTCGTCGTCATCGGCAGGTAATGTCCAATCAGCTTCGAATTTACGAGGGAGCCGTAGGCCTGTGCGATATATAACTCAACGGTACACGCGTGCGAGAGCTAATCGAATTATACGGCAGAGCCTCGCAACTGTGCGTACGTCGCCCTCTCGTACATACCATACATACACGCGTGTAATATCGATCGAGGTCTATGCGCCAAACTTTACGACCTCCACTCGTCTTTATCGAGATGCATTAGCTAGAGCCATTAGCGGATGCAAATTTTGAGGTTATGTTCTGCTTTCATCAGCAGATTACCGGAAAGTCGGCGTTAATTTTTCACTCTCTATTCAATCATCACCGGTAATTACCTCTCGCGCTCGGTTTCATTAAATTTCCAATACAGAAGCTCATACGCCGCGCGAGGCACATACAGTACATCATATTCAGTCTCTCGTATGCCGGCCGGTAAATATCGATACGCAATCAACGGACAATTAGGAAACAATTTGTCGCGCGGCAAGAGAGTTGCTCCCCAGGGTCATATAATATAGCCTGCAGTGTATAGTCCCCCCCACGAGTGAATAATCATCGCGCAAAGGGCATGAAATGAGCTGGCTTTTGAAAAGCGAACGCTTTCGATCACATATTTATAGGTTATGTACGCACGCACTCGGGCGAATACAATTATACGCGGTTAAAATAATGATATCTCCCTGACTATCGACTAAACAAACGATACAACTCTCGGCGCGAAAGTTCGCGCGCTGCATGCCGGGGATCGCGTGTCGCCACGAGGCGCATGCTAATTAAGCGCTGATTGCATCGCCACGTTGAGAGAGAGAGAGAGAGAGAGAGAGAGGCAGAGGCCATTAGCTCGATGGGCTTACGCGACGCGCGAGTGCACCCCGGGATTTTTGCTCCGCGGGGTTGCTTTCGCGCGATTGTCGGCGACGTTTTATTCTGAGTTGTTGAGCTACTTCTAATTGTGGCGCAAGAGGAGTTGGTGTGGAACTCACCGGTTGAAGAAATTCATATAGAACATTTTTTTAAATCTGACCATTTTTTAGATGAAAATCACACTGTTGATTTTCCAGTCACTCAATCCGGCGCCAAATTCAAATTTCAAAAAACAATACCGTCTCGATAGCACACTTAAGCGCGTGAATACCTCTGCAGTGTACTCGCGTGTCGCTGTACAATTGACGCTAATTGGACACCAGGTATCCCCTCGTTTAACCCTCGCTCACGCGCATTCCTGCATCGAGCAGTAGTAGTGCCACCGACGAGCAACACTATCTCTCCGCCAACAGAAGACACCGTGTCAACGGACGACTTCCGTGCTATCCTCTAATCCTCTGGAAATTCAATTCCCCCCAGCGACGACTTTCCTCAGCAGCAGTGCAGCTCCTTCTAGCCTAGAGTCAGTAGACGACGTTCGACGCATATGCGGCTAATGCTCGCGCGAAGCCAGCGCACACACCATGCAAATCGCGAGCATTGTCATGCAAATGGCCCTCGACGAGAGAGCGGCCGCGCCGGCCACCGAAATAACATTACACCCTGCAGCAAACGCTTACTACGTGTAGGTATACTGCCGGTTTCGCCGCAAGAGAGAGAGAGAGAGTGAGAGAGAGAAACTGTATACTGGCCGCGAGTATATACGACGTGAGGAATGTTTGCCGCAGATGTGTGTATACGCGTATAATGTTTGCCGGTTGAAGTGAGCGAGCGGGTATTGTTCGAGGATTGTTCGCGCTGGAATTCCAGGTGGGCGATCTTTGTTTGATGCGACAGGGAGTATGGACTCGTCAGTCTGCTCTGATTATAACTAAATTAATTTTGTTCACGCTTTTATAGAGCTTATTTCTGGTCGAACATCAGGTTAAAACAATACACCAAGAATCAGAATCCATCACGTGTCAAAGTCAACGTACTACATCGACCACCCGAAAATCATAACTCGAATTCAAACCACATTTAAAACACATACAGCACGTCGAACAATGCTGCGCCCGAATTGATTTCCTCTCTCCGCAGAGAGATGCACAGTAGGCCGTGTGTAACCTGTTGTTATATGGTCGCGTGATGTGAGTGGCGGCGTCGAGATTTCGCGGCTGTAACGGAAGGAAGCGAGCTCGCGCTAAATTTCCGGAGCACAAAAGTCGCTGAAGACCGGAAACGACGACCTCGGCTAGTTCACACAGTGGTGTACCTGTGTATCCGGTCAGTTTGGAGAAGAATGAAACTGGCCGTCAACTTTCGTGACTGATTGCAGGGGCAATTCGGATATTTGGCTTGTGGGAATTTCACGGACGTTAAAGTCCTTCGAGCGCGAAATTCAAAATTTTGATGCTATGTTCAGTTCGAGTTGTTTAAATACATTTATACTAGTCAAAAAAAGGCTAGACGAAATTACGTTGTACGGCAGCCTTTATCGCCTATAAAAGTGTCTTCTAAATCATAGGTAGCCACACTGCACCGATACACGATAATAAAGATCAGATACTCACGTGATTATCAAACCACCGGGTGCGATCTAACGATCGCATTCAATCAAAACACTCGAGCCGTCCCAATTCCAAAACAGGAATCAAGCCCATAGCTACGCGTTTTTCGAGGAAATACGAGCGAGGACAACCGCCGAACCGCCCGGTGTGTGTAGACTGTAGATATAACGGTAAAAACGTCGAAATCGGAGAAAGGTCGCGACACACCCGCCTGTGTACATGTATACGTATGCATATAGGTGCTTTCTCTTCTTGTCATGTGTGTATGGCATAGCGCAAACTGCAGCGCGTGAAATTCCTCCTCGAGGAGAAGCCCTTTTCTTTCTTCAACCCTGACGGCATATGTCACACGAGATATGCACTCCTCGAGCTTTGTTTTCGCGTTCTACGGATTCTTCGCGCCTGGCTTTACTCACACTTGGACAATTTACCTGCTTTCTGATGTGCGTGTGGGTCTACAATGTTGGATACCAGACAATTTATGCCATTCCATTAATAATTCGAGATTAGGAGAAAAAAAATAGGCATTTCTTCTACGCTCATAATTATACCAGTACATCATCAAGCCAAAAAAAGAAAGTTCCTTCACAAACCACAGCTATTTCCATTCCAAACCAGTAAAATTAACGCCGCTCCACAAAATGACCCAGATCTAGCGCAGGTCATCCGCAGGCGGTCATCGTACGCTCGCTTAATGAATCCTAATCAGTCACACCTCTGAACGCAGGTGAACTAACTCGCCGCTAGGCGCACGTATACAAATCCAGTTCCATTTCCATACCGGAAGCGATCGCCACCGCCGTTGTGGCGATCATTAGCGGCTTGCTTTGCATATCGCTGCACACGCATATATAGCGAGAAATAATCTCACGTCCTACGCGTCCGACATCTGAAGACCGAGACAGTGAGACTATAGAAATCGGTTCTATGTGACTAACGGCTGTTGCTGTTTCTGTTGTTTGTTGTAGAGGGAGCCACTTGAAATTAGCGCTATTGTGCTACTGCTGACGGATGCCACGTGACGCGTCATTGATGAAGACGACGAGGGATGAATGAATGAAGGAGCTTGATTACCCTTTGTTTTTGTGTATAACTGCGCGGACGTATGACGATTCGCTGAGTGGCACGACTGTGTTGGGAATTACGTCAGTTTTGACGTGACTCGCGCGCGGCTTACTTGGAAAGCGAGGACATTAAGATGAGAAAACTATTACGCGATCTCTTAAAAGACATCGGCTGACGGCTATAATCGATTTCAGGAAATTTATGCGCGCTATCGCGCTATCGTTAAATGTAATTTTTGTGACTCTATCTCTCGCGCCAGTAAGCAGCTATGCAGCTCAACAGCTGTCCGAATAATTAAAATATAGTCTCTCCCGACGGAAAAATCATCCAAAGACCTCGTTACATAAATCACCCTCTGAAGAGATAACGCCTCTTGCGCTTTATCGAGCTTATTCCTCGATGAAAAATCACGAAACAGACGAATACCGGCCCTCTCAATTAAAGCTCTCTCTCTCTCTCTCTCTCTCTCTCTCGATACAGGGAGAAATAAACGAAGAAAGCAGCAGTGGTGTGTATATCCCCGCGGCAATTAGATAGAATCGCGTCGTCCCTCCGTCAATTAATTACGTCGAGGCGGTAGCCGAGAGAGCCGCGATAAGAGACTCGCTTTTGGGTCCTCGACCCCGAGTGTGGGCAAACAGGACCCGGTCCAGCAACCCACGTATCTGGTATGCGTATGTGTTGTCCATTGTACTCGAGGCACTTGCAGCGAGTTTGACTTCGTCGGGTGAGTGTGTGTAGGAACCGGAGACTCGATGAATGGAGAAAGGGCGTGTGTGGAGTGAGGTGAAGTTCTGTATATACGGTTTGTTTTTATTGCGGCTGTGTTCGGGTGACTATAGGCTGATTTTACAAAATATAAAGCCTCGCGATGATGACGGAGAGTTCGAGGCTTGTTCGGCATCGCGGAGTCATAATTTTGAATAGTCTACAAGTCAGATCTCTCAGCGAGGAAACAAGAAGCTATTCCTTTCACCGACGCGTTCCATCAAAAGGAAAAGTCTGAATGGAGTAATTTCCTCGAACGATCGCTCGCTCATTAACCGAATTAAAAGCCCGTCTAGCCATCTCACCCGCATACACATAATATACTTTCTTCGCTTCACGCTTCAACGAACTCGATCGCAATCGTCAGAGCAGCAAAGAAACTACTTCTACATATACTGTACTGGCACGCGACACCGGACGCGATCCGCATCTTGCACTTAGCTCATAATACATTACGCGCGTTCGTACACCCACCCACGAGCGAGAGCGGAAGTCAGCCGCTTTATGATGTGTGCAACGTCGCTGCTCAGACTGCGCCAAGCTTATCCCATTAATGAAGCGACGCGGATTCATTCGGAGATGCATCGCTTGGACGATGAATGGATTGCGCGATGCAGGACTTTTTTTGTGGAAGGAGAGAGAGAGAGAGAGAGAGAGAGAGAGAGAGAGAGAGAGAGAGAGATTTATTTTCGCGGGTGTGGAGTGCTCTGTTGCAGAGTTATATTCGCAGATGGTCAGGAGTGGGATTTCGCGTTAGAGGAATATGATTCATTGCCAATTTCGGCTGGAAGTTGGATTTATAAGCTTTTTAGGAGGGCTTTTCTGCACGTGATGTCGACGCGTGAAGCTGCAGTGATTAATGGATTAATGGAGATTGAGTGGAATTGGATGCATTTTATTAACCAATTCAATTGTTACCACATCGCGTGATCAACAACATGAATAGTACAGAGTTAAAAAGCACCATCATATACCCCCAAAACCGAGACGTACCAGACACACTCTTCATCTCCGGCACTATACAGCCATCAGCCATCGTGAATTATAAAAGTCGGATATGAACTCGTCCGGTATACACACACTCTCTACTCACACATGCATATCGCATAAAGCGCACCGACCACAGAGCTGAGCCCAGCCGCACCCGCGGCTGTCAAAACGTCTAGTCAGAAGCTGAGGAGGGATCTCCGATCGCGTCTTCTCTCACGCAACGGGAGAAAGCACAAACACACCATACGTTTTCCCTCCATCCATATGTACGTATACGGATATATATACAGTTAGGCTACTTGTTATACGTACACACGAGAGGAAAAGAGACATGAATGGCCGAGTATTATCGAGCATCGCGATCGCGAAAAGAGAGAGAGAGAGAGAGAGAGAGGATGTTTTATTCATTCGGCGAATCGTAACGATGCTTGTATGTATACAGACTTTTTCGAGCTGGTGGGGTATTAGTATCGAGGAGGTGGGCGGAGGTGTGTCTCTCATGTATGCGTGCATGATAATACGCGAATGTAAACGCGATGTTTAACCGATGAGATCTCGCAGCGATGTATGAATAAACAAACTGTTGATTTTTTACTACCTAGTGAGTCAACGTCAAAGTCTATCAGCATAATTGTCACAACTAATTGTATACTTCGTTTCGGAAAATTCACTTTGTTATACCAGCCGATCGCTAACTCGATTTCGTTCGAAACTCGCGCGAATAATTTCGTGATTTATCGCTCACACACGCAGCGCTGCGGATTGCGATTACTCGACATTTTCAAGTCTCCGCAAACGTGACCGGTTTGTATAAATAACGTCGAGGTATACGCGCGTGTTTGTGTATAATATCGCGCGAAAAGTCCTCCCTCGCAATGTCAGAGAGTATCGCGAAACCAAGGCGGCGAGAGATATCCGTCAGTCATTTTATCCTTCCAGTCTGCGGCTGTCTTTCTCGTTTTATATACCCGCCCCGCGCACGTTCGTCATTTTTCGAATTCCCCGCCTGCTTTATTCATCGCGTTGACGTACTCTCGTTTTAAAAATTCAAACATTTGTTATTCACCCGAGATACTCTCGTGTGAAATAACTTGAAATAACGCGCCATTCAAACGGCGTACATACGCTTAAATTTTAACAAAGTGTATTATAACCGCAAATATTCACGGAAATCCTGGTCGCTCGGATTAGAGGAAATTTTACTCTTGTAATCCTCTCCGCAACCCACTCCACATAAATATTTTGAAATTCGCTTCCCGCGCGCGGGAAAATATGCTGCACCGCACCGCGCGCAAATCTCTGAATTATTTATGAACGCACACAGGCGCGCTCTCGAAAAAAAAATCGTCGCCTGAAAAATCCCCAGATGATTGACTGCGTTTAGCCGCGAAAATACGATCGCGACGCGTCGCAATAGACTGTTAATCCGGTGCATAACCGTTAAAGCCAAGAGAGTCGTAAATACGTACGTCTCTCTCTCTATCTCTCTCTGTCTCTCTCTCTCTATCCCACGAGCTTTCGAAACGAGTATGTAACAATGCGCTTCCGTCTTCGTTTCGGGATTGCGGGTTAATTGCTTTAATTTGGGGGAGAGTCAGTCTGCAATTTTCGCGCAGCGCTTGATGATGGCGTTGAGAAACGGGCGCGAGAATGAAGTTTGTTATATACGTTTCGAGACTCGCGAAATGTATAAATTACTGGGAAATTATAGTAGGAAAAAAAACAATGCGAGGAAGAGTAAATTAAAAGAGAAGCTCGGTGTATGACGCAACGAAAAAAAGAGATTCTTTTAGAATTCTTTTTTCTTTTCAAATCCAAACATTCTTACACGCGATAAAGATCTGCGAATCTCCCTCTCGCGATCTAGTTGGCCAGCGCTGCGTCAGATTCCGAATTCTCCGCTCTCATATCTCGATGTCGCCGTGAATTTACGAGCTTGCAACTAGGAAGATCTACCGACGCGATAACACACAGAGACTCTCGCAGCTATGGGTATGCGCTCAGATAGAGCGCAGAAGTCGAGAGATAGGTCTTAAAGGACCGATATAGGTACTAGAGAGCGTGACCGCGCGAAAAAGGGATGTACTGCAGGAATGTCGCTAGATGTATATGGTTGTTGATTAAGTTCAGCTTTGACAGGACAATTAATTTCGTTTTCTCGTTTATTCTCCGGAGGAGACGAGTCGTCAAATGTCAAGCTCGACGCGTAAAATTCACTTCCGACATACTTCCGCGTGCCTACAGCCGTCGTATCTTGGATCAACTTGGCTGTGCTACTCCCTGCGCACACGCGTATACAGTGTACAACGTTCATATTATATTGTACGAGATGAAAGAAGCTCCTGCTGCTGCGTAAGTTCATTGATATTAACTGACACTCGACGACGCGTCGAGACACAGAGCGAGTCCCTCACTGCGCGCCTTCATTCAAGAGATGTCTGACTTTCTGGCTCCCGCTTTGCGTGTCCGTCTGTCACTGGGCTCTTTTTGTTTGTTCCGCTACTGTGACGCATCGTGTACGTTCAGTTGATGCTACTGCGCTCTTGTTTTCGTTTTTGCCCTTTTTCGCGAGTGGATTTAAATTTGACTAGCTGTTATGATGTCTGACGTGGACCGTCATCGTGATTGATAAGGATGTCAGGATCAGAATTTCTACCAATACACTCGATTACAAAGAATCACCACGACACAAACTCAAATGAGCAGTCACCATCAGCCCTCTTCACTTCACACTCGCTTGAGGGGACACAGCGAGCCCCAATTGAACATTCGTGATGCCGAGTCAGCGCAGAAGCCTCGTCTGACTAACTCTCGACCCGCAGACGTCGCTCTCTCTCTCTCTCTCCCTCTCTCTCTCTCACTCTCCGCTCAATTAACCCCGGCGACGGCACTTTGACCCGGGACTGACGCACTCGATTATATAGACACACAAACTTCCAGCTTTTCCAGTCGGCCAATACGCAACGCGACTAGGCCAGATAGATTAGAAGAATGCTTTCTTCGGCTTGTAGGTCATTCCTCTCTCGAGGTTGACGTACTCGCCCGTGCATCTGTGTCTTTTTGCGATATGCTGTGCGACGCGTGCGTGTATACATATCTGGCTGGTTGCCCGAAGCTCTAGGGAAAAACTCGACTGCGGGCGACTGCTTTTTATTGTCACCGACGCTATAGCTGCTGCTGCTGCTGCTGCTGCTGCATGACGTCGAGACTAGTTCCTCTCGTTATTGCATTTGCAAGGAAGAATTAATTCCACACTCTCGCGACGACGTGTCCTCTATACTAGGCTTCGCAAAACCCATCATCATCAACAACGACTTTTCATCCCTATAAACAGCTATACAACCGCTCATACTACACACCACATGACACGTACTCATATCAGTCATATCTATCTCTACCTCCGCTATTTTATCCGACAAAGATCAGCCGTAACAGTACATCCATCCGCGGTACAATTTGTCACTTCCTGCGGCGCGCGCAGCGTGTTTGCGCGTATCCCTTCCTCGTAAAATTTCGCACAACCGAACGCAGCAGAGAAAGAGAGATAGCCATCGATATGCATAATCGTATTTTCGTCGAGATCGGAGAAACGCGATGTCGAAGCGCAAGGTACATGTATCGTGAGTTACCGACGCGACGACAAAGCGAGCAGGTCAGTATTATACGTGGCGAATCATTAGTCGTTTCTTATCTTAACGGGCGATCTGATGCTCCGGAGAGTCACTTTTATGGAGGAAGATATATATACGCATGGCGGTGAGGCATCAAAAGATACCGGCGATACCGCGATGGATTTTTCTCGCTGTATAAACATGGAGGAATCCTAGTGGGCGATACGACACTAGATGGCGCGAAATTTTTCGAAACTCGCTATAAGAGTGAGTTACAACTTTCGAGATTAATTTCTCGAGCAAATATTTTGAAAGAAAAGAGCAACTAATTCAAAATAAGCCCGTGCAACCGAGATGAATTTCCAAGTCAGCGGAGGCTGAAAAATTCCGAAAAGGAAAAACTATGTCGTCACGCGAGCGATAAGAACCTCGAGGCAGTGCGGTACTCGATCCGAGCTCGATCACGGCAAAACTCGCGCGCGCACGGGCGAGTGACCGACGCGACGTGTTTTATCGGAGCGCCGCAGTGGCATCGATCTTTATACTCGTCCCGAACGATAGATAGCCATCGATTTTCCCGCATGCCAAAGCATGCCATGCCATTGTTTCGGGCACGTGTATGTGTATTATATATGGATAAAGCAACAACGTGAATTGGCGTGGATAAAGCGCTTTTTTTTAACGCGTTCTATTCGGAGCCAGCGTTGATGAGTTTATGTTGCGTAAGACGTGTATACACATACAGACGATGAGCCTTGATCGGACCTCCCGTCGACTTTTCGGCTATTCACCGTCAAAAATTGCCTTTTAACCTATACACACTGACTCTTCGGAGTTCCATACAATGAGTGCGTTACATCCGTGACTAAATTACCGATGATTTCGTCCATGTCATTCCCGCAGTCGATCTCGAAACCCCAACCCTATAATAGAGTCCAGCCAACCGCCAAGTGAGTCCCGGAAATCTCTCTTAAGTAATCAGAAGTGATTTGCACTTTTTTTCTCTCCTCATCTCTCCGTTAAGAACACTATTCCCGGTTACAAAATATGCGCATATAACCGAGTCTTTCTTCCTCTCCTCTTCGTCGTCGTCGTCGTAAAACTTCGAATTTAACCGAGTGAAACGTAAACACCGAAGATTTTCAAACGAAAAGGATCGCCGCGATAAAAATTTCACTGCGCATTTTTACTCGATCCTCGGAGATTTTTTATAACGCACGTTTCAAGACGCGCGATGCAGCAGCGCCGCGAGAGATGTCGTTGACTCTCCTATACGCGCACAACGAAAATGAAATAAAGACGTCCGTTAGAAAACCAGTTTGACGAGAGAGCCTCGAGTGCACAATGCGACCATATAAGCAGTGCGCGAGAGCTCGCGCGAATGTTAGAACAATCGCTCCGTAACCTAACCTCAAAAATTCGCGCTTATGTAAACGTTACGTTATAGAAAATTGTACATATGAGGAACTTTTTGAGCTAGAGAGAAACAGAAACTCGACACGCAGAGGTAAACGCGAATTATTCACGGAAATAACGCCACCTGCAGCGATTTGACGCGCGCGAGCGACGCAAATTACGCATGAATTATTCAGACATAACCTCTCCGCACTACATAGTTGGCTAGAGAGAGGTGGCAAGGAGTTACACGAGAGGGAGGAAATAATAAATAACGCGCGGGAGAAACGAGGGTGAAGAGAGAACGATAATGAGACGCGAAAATTGAGATGCTTCGCTGGATTTTCCTGTTATCATAGCGTTGCATAATGTTTGTTTTCGCTGAAGCACGACGGAAGCTAGTAATTTACGTATTAAAATACCATCACGGTTTTCTGTAACGTATATTTGTGTGTAACTGAATTCGTACACTGTTTCTTCTTACGTAACCATTGAATCGCGTCTAACCGCGTCACACTCAGTGTTACTTACGTCGAATCAGGGCGTCACGCACGAGCGAACAAAAAAATTTAATAAAGCCCGTCTTCTGGTCTTCCTGTATAAGGAATGGCCCATCTTTCGAAGGAAAAAATGGAAATTGCGCAAAGGGGGAGAAGATAGAACTTCATTCTGCGCTAGTATGCAAATTTGATATGCTCCCGCGTATAGGGGAGCCGATCGATTATCATGCGTGTGTGCCGCACCTGCGCGTGATTTTTTAGGTCGTTTCCGGGAATCGCGGAGTATTAAGAAAAAAAAGGAGTTTCGTGAAATTACGAGAGTGTCGGGTTATATTGCGGCATGTATGTGTGTTTATTGGGGATTTTCGTTTTTTTACGAGTGTGCCCTAAGGTCGTTTTATTCCTTGCGTCATGCGAACGTGTTTTTTCGAAATTTGTATAATAATAAAGTCATATTTTTTACGAGAATTTTAAAACCATCCTATAAGGAGTATTTTCAATCCACTCCAGCGACGTAAAGCTTATCCGAACAAGATCCACCAACAGTCAAACGGAAAAAAAGAAACCTTTATCCCAACCTCGATCTTCGAAAGCCAGTGCACATAACGATCGAAAAGCGTGTAATATAAGCCGAGCTTGGGAGAAAGAGAGATAACGCGTCAAACCGTTCACTCATCGAACGTCAATTAAGCTCGCGACGGTGGCGAATTACGAAGCTGATGCTAATTCGCGTCGACGAGGAGCCTTTTATCTCCAATTACTCTGCAACTAGAGCTAATGACCGAATGCGCTTCCTACTGCTGCGTCCTGCCGCCTTTGTGCATTGTTCGCCCGATTATCGCTCGTTTCGCGGCACTGGATACGTGCCACACTTTTTTTTGCTTTATACGAGTGTATATATAAGTTGTATCCGCGTTTTCTCTCCGTTTGAATTATGTATGTATTGCCTTTGGTTTTGATTTTAATTGTTTCTTTCTCTTGTCTGTTGCAGGTACGTATCTGATCGAGTCGTTTTGATTGAGTCTCGAGAACGCTTCGCTGGGTAACGTAACGCATGAAAAAAACGTGTAGAGAAAAAAATCTCGAGGATGACGATCCGATTTTTTTTCTTCTCGTCTTCGAACATAGGAAAGAACGTGATTATCACGCTGTCGTCATTTGCATAACAATCACGCGTTTGCCTGCACGAATTACCATTTTAATTAGTATTATATTATGGTGTATAAATTCACCAAATGCACGAGCGCGCGTACGTCGATAGCTTTCGCATCGTGATTGCTGTTGATTTTGAAATTTACGAGGGAAATTCAAAAACATGAACGAACGCATCCGTTCTACGCCTCTAAAAATAGACATAGCAAAGTGTTGAAAAAAATTTCAATTAAATTAAACACGGTAGCACGAATCCACGCCAAATGAATCCATCCATCTACGACGGCGATCCAGTTCTCGCGTCTATCGTCGGCTAATGAGATTCGATTTCCCGGCGATCGCTCGCGACCGTTAGAGAACACAGAGAGAGAAGCGCCTGCCTACCTATTTGGATCGTTGGCTCGTGCACTAATCAGATAACCGCTTGCCCGCGAGGCAATCGGATATGTTATATAGGTAGAATATACACGTATACACACACCTATGCCAGAATGAGAGACGGCAGCAGCGGACCGCGACGATGACGTTCGCGTGCGCGAGGTGCGCGGACCGTTTGTGTGTTTACGCGTGCTCGCGATGATTGGTTTGAGAGTTTAGTGCTGGTTTATATAGCTGTAGGAGAAATACCTAAAAGAATAGCGTACGTCATGAAAATGGAGAAAAAATAACTAAGTCTCACTCGAAGTGAACAATTTTTTAAACTGGCCGATCACGACGCGATCGGGGCGCCAGTATCATCCGGGCTCTTCCGGACGATCGCGTCTTGTCGCGCTGGGTTTAATATATATCTATAGACTCCGCGCATGCACATCTCTCGATCCGATATACATACATAGCGAGAGAATCGCATTGTCTCTCCTCTCGTGCGCGTGTATACGAGCGCCTCTAGGATCATAAAGGCGACACACAATCGGAGGTCAATGCACAGCCAAGCAGCTCTGCAGGGTCGCATTGTGTATGTGTTATATAGGTACCGGCGCTCGCTGTACAGTGTAGTAGACTCGATGTGGTCGCCTCTAGGAAGGGCGATAGAGAGAGAGAGAGAGAGAGAGAGAGAGAGAGAGAGAGACGTGTCCGCGTATATAGCGATCGTCTTTGTTATACGAAACGGATGTATAAATCGAGACGGGATGTGTGTAGGACTGCGTCGAGCCGAGGCTTTGAAAATTTGCGACGTTGAAGATCGGCATAAATATATACTAACTTCGAGTCGAGCTTCGAGTAAACTCGGTGTAGAATAGGGTTTGATGAAAATCTTTAATCAAATTTTTATTCCTCCACCCGTTCGTCGCTAACATAAATCAATCTCTGAATTCACTTCTCGAGCCAGTAAAGTCAACCGATTTCCCATACCGATTTTTCACTCGGCGGCGAAAGTAACTACTCAATCAACTCTTACGGTCTAAATCCGCGCGCACAAATTCCTCGAACGTCGACGTTAAAACACTCGAGTTTTCTCTCTCCTCCGCCGATCGACCAAACCCTTCCAACAGAGTAAACATCATATCCATACGTCAGAGAGCTCTTCATTCGCACGCTTCTTTCGCTCTCTCTCTCTCTCTCCCTCTCTCTCTGCGTGACTCAATCATCTGCCCTCTCCTCGCTGCGGGACTCAGCTCCACTCCCAGGCCATCACACACGCCACATATTCATCCACACCTAATCCACGAGTCGAATTCCACGGCCACGACGCGTCGTAAAAAGCTGTTTACGCAAAATAAAGTTCGTACGCTACAACGTAAAAACCACCGCGAGATCGGTTTCATATAGAAATTCACGCGTCGCGACTTTACGATTTCCGAGAAATTCATGGGGCGACGACGCTTCCCCCCTTCTGAAAGTCCGAAAATTAAAGGCTTTTCAGTGAAAAGTATAAGCGAGGCCAGATGGCCATCATATAGGTACGTATATAGGCTTTTGTGTGGAGAGAGATGACGATCGGCTTTTGTGAATCGCGTGGCGTGATGACAGAAAGATGCGGTGAGAGAGTAAACTGATGGAAAGTTGCTTTCGATGGGGTGAGAAAATTGGTCGATAATGAATTTCGAGGGAAGATCCGTATATCTCACGAGGCTGTCAACGTTACGATAATTGCTTTGTTTTTGTTTACTCGCAAGTAGTCAATGTCGTGCAACTCGATTATAAGCACAGCGAAAAAAATAAGGCGAATATAATCCCTTTTCCAAGAATCGGAACGTGTCATGCGCGCGCGCTCGGAAAACCTGAATAACTGGAAAGGCTTCCCTCTGCTTTTGCGAGCTTGAAAATCAGTCGAGCGGAATCACGACTGAGAAAATCCACTCCTCCTCCTCCTCCCTCCCGCGAGAAAACACTTAGCGGCAGCTGTGTGCGATAATAACGAAAGTGTGTGCTCAGTGCTGTACTTATATAGGAAGCACTTACCTTATACGTCGTTCCTCGCGTGTGCCACCTACGACGACGTCCGGCGTGAATCTTGATAAGCCGTCGCTGCTGCTCCTGGTAATAAACTAAAGCCTCTCGTGTGAGATGAGACGCCCTGATGAATTCTGCACGACGAGATTTTGGCTGAAGTCGTAAAAACTAAAAAAGTCGTCGGCGGTGGCGGCAGGCTAACCTCAAAACCGCGCGACTTTATTAAACAGTAAAAAAGTGTCCTCTCGATGGCGACTTCTTATTCTTGAAGAAATCACTCACGGAAAAATCTCAAAACAACGACACTGCCGAATTCATCGCGACAACCGACCGCAATTACCAGGTTAAAAGTCGCGGCGACTAACGACTAACGAGCTCGCTAAGTCCAGGGGTTCGTTTACGACTTTTGGTCACCCGCCGTGTGGTGTTACCTATAAACGCGTCGAGACTAGTGCGAGAGACTAGAGAGGGAACTATATATTCTTGTGCGCTCGAAAATCGAGGTGACGAAAAGTCGCGAGGAGGTTCGAGTAGTATTTTCATACTGCGAGGGAATATAGGAGCAGCGTGTGTAATGTGAGTAAAAGGGTTCGTTGTTTGCATTGTTTCTCGGCGTAGACGCGTGCTGTGCGGGGAATGCGGAGGGAAGAAAAACAAACGCGAGGAACTTCTCAAGTAGGTATGGTTGGCGTAACTCTCTTTTTGTATAAAGTTCGCGTTGATGTAGTTTATAGGTATAACGAAAGTCGGGTGTCTTTAGTGTCACGGCTAATCACGGCGTAAACCAGTACACGCAATAATGGAGACAGCTGCCTGATGCGAGGAAAACTGCGAGATGCTCTCGGCGCTTCCGAATCAAAGTCGACTTTGATTAGGCTCTACTCTCTTGAATCATCCTGACTAGTGAGAAAGATGCGACGGTGACGAAGAAATAATTTTTTTGCAACTAACTATTCATCAACTATAAAAATGATTCTCATCCACACCGGTTATATAGTTTTCTCTTTCATTAGTGCTACAAAAACCTCTTGTAATCTCTCTCACAGTGCCTTGTCCTTGGCTCGGTCCGCGGCCTTGACTCTCGCGAGTCTCGCGCTCGGCGGCCGTCTGTAAAAAGGCTCTGCAACAGAGAGAGCAGCAGCGCTTGCACCGGCCATATAACGACCGACTCGCTGCGCGTAGGCAGTGGTGCACCCTTTTCCTAGTCTCTTTCTCTCTCTCTCGCCCGGCAGGTATTGTGTTATAAGTATACGGAGTTATATAGTGGTTGTAAAAAGAGCCAGTGTGGTACCTGGAATGCGTAACCTATTAACCCTCGCTAGGAGCGCACGCTATCTCGCGGCGAGATGACTCGAGAGGACTATGGGTATGTGTATAGTTTTATTGTTCGAGGAGAAGTTGATGAGCCGGAGATCGTATCCAAGGTTGACTCGTTATTTGATTTTGAAGTGATATGGTTTCTCTTCGTCGAAGTGGCGTATCGATCCGATTGATCGAAATTTCGAGGTTAGGTTCGTCCGTATACAATGTATTGTAAAAAGTAATCAAGTCACGCACACAGTTATGCAATTGTATAGTGTTAAAAATGTATGCGAACGTTCGTTAAAATATTTACACCAATTTTCGTCGTTCGAAACAAAGAAGCAGAGCGCGTGCACACCGCATAAATGAAATTTTCAATAATTCACACCCTCGCCCCGCATTCATCCTCGATTCGTTTATATCGCGGAAGGGGCGTCGTTTTTTGCCCTCCAGCAGAGCAGCAGCGCGTCGGATCGGGCGAGAAAAGGGACATTATTACGCCGGAACGCATCAGCGGAATTGCGGAAGAGATATCGCGAGGGTGTGTGCGTAACAACAGTGAGACAGAGAGAACAACCGCGTCGTCGGACGGTGGCAGGAACCCGAATAATGACGATTTACGACGCCGAATCCACCCCGCATTGGAGGAGCCAGTATAGTCACCCTCCGACTGCGATGATCGCCGGGATTACTTTATACATGCGTATGAGTTTCCAGCGACCCCTTGGAGGATCGAAAAAGCGCGGGAAATTTAATTAAACCGAGCGAATGTATGCAAATCTACCCGCCGTGGCTAATCAGCGTAGTCCACGAAAATTTCGGCGGAAATCAACAGTAACGAGCAACACGGGAAAAGAGAAACTCGCCGGAACACAAAAAAGGGGCAGTCACGCGGGGCGCAATAAATGCAGAAGAAAGCGTCGTAAAGCCACTCGGCAGATTAAGCGAAGAAAGCAGCTCTCCGCGAATGAAAGAAAGAACGTATAAAAGGGGGGACAGAAAAACAAGTCGAGAGGAAGTGTAATGAAGACGAAAAAGATACGAGGATGCCCCGCGAAAAAAAAACGCAATCAGAGAGCAAATCGAGAGACGCGACACTGTAATAACGAAATAAAGCGCCGCGGAGAGTAAAAAGTGCACACAACGCGCTACAACGAGCCACTATTGTGTGCAGTGTGCCATACGCACGAGAGGCAGCTGAAAATCCATTGTCGTCGAAGCTGACCCGACCGGATATAATAATGGAACCGGGTCCCGGATAATTAAAACGGAGCGCGCGTGTGTGTTCGGAGAGGAGCTCTAATTGATGTAAACAACGACCGGGCGAGAGCTCGTTATTTCGCGGGGATTGATTTTTTCTCGCTTCGTGCGAACGTTTAACGGAATTGGGCATTCGATGGAATTATCGCGATTGCTTTTTGATGTTCAGGATTCGAACGCGAGATGGATTAACGAGGCAGCGAAATTTTTAGCTCTTAAATATTAGCAAAAAACAAATGTTAAACTCAGTATTATTTAAGTATAAGTTATGTAAACAATACCTAACCTCAAACAATGCTCTTCTTCTTTGTTCACAGCGGAATCGGACATCTGCGCGTTCGCCCAGCGCACAGTGCACTTCCACGTGGGCAACGAGCCGGAGCGATGTCTCTTCACCTTGGAGACGAGGCCGAAGGCGTTGCGCCAGTTGTACGAAGCTGCGGCCGCGGTCGCGGTTCGCAGCCTCGACTCGCTCAGAAGGGACCGGGACGCGAAGACGAGCTCCCTCGAGATGTTCATGTGCACGCCGATACTCGGAAAGAGAAGACAGCGCGAACGAGAACAGAGCCTCGACATCGAGTCGCGAGTTGTAAGTTTATTTTTATTTTTATTTTTATCTCGTTTTTATCACATAACCTTAAAATATTTTGAGGTTAGACGCAACAAATTCTAACAATCAGCCACATTATCCTCTCGATGTAACTCCGAAGTAAAGAAGAAATAAAATCTTCTCAGAAATCGATTTTATTACACACCGCGCACTCGCATTCATGCATCCATCAGTGCAATTTCCGAGAAGCCCCGAGTATCAATCATAATATCGCCGGCGAATTAACATTCCATCCGGAGCATCATCCTCTCTTACGCTCGCTGCAGAAAGCAAACTCCTCGCGTGGCGGCCAATAATTTATGCAGAGCCGGCGCGAAAACTTTGAAACGAAACGTGTCTTTCTTTCTTACGAGTGCCCAGTGGGGATCTCTCAATGTGAGAGAGAGAGAGAGAGAGAGAGAGAGAGAGAGAGAGAGAGAGAGAGAGAGAGAGAGAGAGCGGCGTGATCCCGTGGGATTTCGAGAGCGTCCTAATCCAGCGCCAAGGCTGCGGGGACACGTGCGCTCTGCGCTTGGTAACAGGTGCGGCATTGCGTTTAAGCTTCTTCTTCTCCTCTTGTTTTATTATTTATCTCGCGGCTTTCTTCCTTCTCTTCGTTATTTGGCTTGGCTGTATATAATGCAAGGATATGGACGAAGGAGCTTTTCGCACGGTGGGAGAGTTTACTCGTGGGACTTGAAAATTTATTTTCTATGGTATATTTCTATCGCCTTACGCGTATCCGCTAAGGTGTAGTGAGATAAACAAAGGCTTTTTTGTTTTAAAAGCTTCTGCTCTCAGAGCATCGTTATCGATTGAGTTACAATCGATCGACGATTATAAAGTGTTTCTCGACCATTAACGGAAGAAACTTATTATACACAGTATGCGGCCAAAGTCGATAATACCGTAAAATATGCGCATACGCGTATAAATACGTAATGTACGAGTCTCTCTCTGTACACCGCAGTTATATATACCCCCGTAAAATATGCGTACATGCATATACTTATATATTTCAGCAGCTTAAATTACGCGGAGAGATTAAGCCAGAGACTCGTTAGGGTATTATCGAGAGCCCGAACTTTTTTCCGGCGGAGAGGAAAGCGTAAGTGTATTCGAGCGGTAGGTGGATATAAAGCGTCGATTATTCACTCTTTTGTCGGTGGTAATTCCGTTCGAATGTTCGTCATGATTACGAGGAAAGTTTATGGCTTCGTGCGCGTGTTTTTATCGACGATGTGTGTGTAACGCAACACAAGATTTTCGAATCGTAAATTCGAAAGTATCAGAAAAGCCGATGATATAATATATTATACAGTAACAATCGGTAGCACATATTATCGTGGCGAAATTAACCGGTGGCAAAGTCAAACTCAGCATCTGGATATGTACGTCGTAATTCGATTAGACTACGCTTCTCGCGTCGGACGAAACCGAAAGCGAAAAGCGCGCCTCTCTGTGATTGCGCGCCTCGCCGCCGGCGGCGGTCTTCGCCTTTGATTCGACTCGGAAGGCGAATGCACTATAACTTTGCGTCGACGATCACTTCTCTCTCCTGTGGCAATTTTCGCGAGAGAGAGAGAGAGAGAGAGAGAGAGAGAACCGCGCGAATGATGCAGTCGAGCGTTTCAGGGTCGACGGGGAGAAGATTCGAGCGCGGTTTGCTGTACCCAATTTAACATCGGCCTTAACTTTAATAGTGCACATAGTACAACTTGGCGAGTTTAAGTATTACATATTTTGATACGTGGAAAAAGACTGACCCACATACAGAACGCTGGCGTTTTACCAGCTTGTTGATAAACAAAGGTGAGTCAGAGTCGCGTGTGTGGAGGGACTCGCGCCGCGCAGCATCTCTCGAAGAGGCGCGAGGGAAAAATCTGGCAACGCTGGAATTCCACCCACTCGGGCCCCGCCGTGAGCGCAGTTCTCTCTCTCTCTCTCTCTCTCTCTCTTACTCTGTGAAGCAGCGCCGCGGTGGGCCCCTCGGGTTAGCTAGAGAGAGAGAGAGGGGGGAGACGCCGCGCAAGATTGTAACGGGTGGTCTAAAAGGATCGGGTGCTGGGTACTGTGGATGGGTCAGTTTGTTTTACAGGTTATCGTGTCATGTAGAATATTTTGTTAACTAAATAATTGAACGATGCTTTTGACTTGATAAAGTTGTATGAATAGGTTTAAATTTCCCGCCGAAAATTTTAACTTACTCAGCATCCGACGTTTGCATCAATATTCAAGATACAGATCGCATCAAAGAAGGGCAAGAAAAAAGATAAAGACGACCGAATCCACTTAAAATAATCGCAATAACAGCTCTCGCACACCCGCATTCCAACACTGCAAATCCTCCGGTTATTATATCACACGCGCGTCGTCGTCACCGTCATTACCGTCATCGACGACCAGAGCGATTCCCAAGACTAATTTCCCTGCGCAGATTCCTCACCGGCCGATTATAATTCCGCGCCGGCTCTGAAAACTGGTTCTCTCTCGTCTCTCTCTTATGTATATATACCTCCACTTGGCTCGCACTCGTAACCCTTTTTTTCACTCGTGCGAAAATTGTTCAATGTGCACAAGGGTTGTCGGTTCCAGGGATACTCGTAAAGCGGACTGAGATCGTTTTGTGGAGTTTCTGCGAACGGAAGGCAATAAGAGATCGAGTGCTTGGAAAAGTTTATTGTATACGGTGAAAGTGTTCTCGAATTGTTTGTGTGATTTTTGAGACGTTCTAAAATGTATAGAACATCTTTCTACTATATGCCGGCATTAAAAAATCCGTTACGGCCCAAAGGGAGAGTAAAAAATGAGGAAAGAATTCAAAATGCACCAGGCCAAATCTCGTAACATTCCGGATTTCGCGCAACCCTTTATTAACCAAGCCGCGCCATACATCTCTCGGGCAGACTCGCGGTTCTCCCCAGAGCGAAAACAACGTAGGTATACCGTCGCGCGCGCGCACACACACACACACACTTCTCTCCTTCTCGGATCCTTCTTCAGGCTCCATTAGAGCCGCAGCTCGACGGCAGGTATACATGGGGAAGGAAGGAAGGAGCCGAAGATAAAGGCGGTTTCTCTCTCTCTCCTTCGATGTCATTCCCTGAACGTCCGTTTCTCTCTCTCTCTCTCTCTCTCTCTATCTCTCTTTCGCTACTCCGGCTTGTGTGCTTATTTTCTTCAAAGATACGGACGTAACCTGTAGCCGCGCAACCTGCCGCCGCCACCCTGGCGCGCCGCGGCCTTGTCTGCGCTACTCTTAGCTCTCTCTCTCTCTCTCTCTCTCTCTCTCTCTCTCAGACTCTCGGGATACCGGGTGGTCCCAGAGTAATGCGAGGTTTCGGACTTACTGAAGTTGTCTCGAGGCTTTGAAGAGATTTTTTTGTTTCGTCGGGTGAGTTGGAAAATGTAGAAGAGGAGCGTTGAAGTTGAGATTCCGGAATTGATAATAGGCCTGGAATAGACTATTTTCATAACGTTTTTCCGATAGGTATTAAAGACCATTATTTTGAAAGCAAAAAAAGCTTTCAGCATCGCAATCAAATCATTTCACACACAAAAAACCTCTTCTATAGCAGAAGCCTGCACTATAATCAGTCAAATCACACGAGGCAATCCCCGCAACAAGCGAGGATTAATTTTATCCCCCGGACTTATAGATCCATAATGAAAACAATGCTCCCGAGTCACTCGATAAATGCGAGCCGCTGTTCGACTGCTCGCAGTAAATTACTTATATAATGGGGGGAGAGGGACCTTTCGCGTGATTTTAAATCCATTTAAATGTCCTGCTAAATAATGGCGCCTTTATACATTCGACTGTAATTTACGCGCTCGCGCGAGCCGCTTTTAATCGGGCACACGCACCCGGTACAACTCGCGCTGTTTACGACTTCCGTTCGATATACCTATGCCGTCGGGCTTAATGCGCTTATGAAAAAAAGGAACCAATAATAAATCATCCTATAGACTCGATAAAGGCGGGAAATTTGAAATCGCGCGCGATAAAACCAGTGTAGCTCTTCGAGAAACTCGTTATAAACGCGCAGAAGAAGAAAAGTACGCTTGTCTAGTCAGTACTGCAGAGAGAAGACAGGCAGAGTAAGGAAAAACGGCGAAGGGAGAAAACCGGCCGTGGTGTAGTAACCGAATCCACGGCGCACGAACTGACCGCGACGACGTATACCAGCGAATCCAGTTTGCCGCTCGATGACATCTCGCGTATCGCGCTGCAGCTTTTTCCGCCCCGATAATTCGCGTCTTCGGTTTCAGGAAGAGACAAGGGAGAAAGTGCTGCAGCTAGTTGGGAACAATGAGCGCGATAAATCTTGCCACGGGCTGATGTGTGTTGCGCGCACAGCGTCGAGCCGGAAATTGCGTCGAGATGCGTTTTAGGGGATAGAGTGTAGGGTCTCTTGTGTAATTTATCGACTGGAGATGTTGCTGCAGAGTTTCGTGGGCTAATTGAACAAAGCGTTGGAAGCGCTGATAATCAGCAATTGTTGAGACACTGCAGTAAATAATTTATAACCTGATTGTTTGTTTTCAGCCCCGAGCGATCGAGGATCTGCGACGGTGGACGTCTGCGGAGGCGTTGGGCGATGTAACGGTGGCGCCGGATTGCATGTCCCGCATCCTGGCTGACAACGCGATGGACGATAGCCAACCGGTCGATCACAAGTTGCCTAGTCCCGAAGAGCAGGTGCAGGCTGTCGCTCTCAAGTGAGTGTCATGAACTTTTGGACAACTTTTATCATAATTTTTTTGCGAAATTTCGTCTGTTTTACCGACGGTAAAACGTCGGCATGCACCTGTTATTTACCATCCGTCGGTAATTACTAAAATTCGATTTAACCCTTGCAGATTCCCAGCGGAGATAGTAGCGGTGGACGTGAGCGGTAAGGGTTTCCATCGAATGTCGATGCGGCGGAAGTCGATGCACACAGGCCAGGAGTCACAGGACACGGTGAAGAGGCGATCGAGGCCGAGGAGGCCACGCGGCAAGAGACGAAACACCATCGCCGGTACCGATCAGAAAGAAATTCGCCAAGCGGTCGGAGGGTTAGTAAACTACACATCCACTATTTCAAAACAGCATTCGTTATACGATCTCCGAATCCCAGAGACAATGGACCGATCGATAACGGACCGGCGCCATTCGTCACGCTCGATAAGATCGAGCGAATTCCACGCGCGGATGTTAGGCGCTTATAAGACAAAAGGAACGGGAACGGGAACCGTAAAGCCGCTGCTGGTTTATCTGATGCCACTTAAGGCCATTAGCGGATCAAACGCCTTCTCGCTCTGTGCTGCGAGCGCCGGTTCATCACCGCATAAAGTACACACGGTTTACAGTAGAGCACTTGTACGAGAGGGGGATACATCCCGATAGATAGGGGATCAGCGAGCGCCTCGGCCGGAAAAGCTCGCCGCTTATCCACGCTGTGTCTTGGAGTTCGGAGCTTGCGGTTGCCGAGCTTTTGATCTTAGACGGGAAATTCTTTTCGGTATTTTTTCTTTTAAGAACTGGGACAATGTTGTTTTGCATTTGCATTCGCAGCGGATCCGTTACTTAATGAGTCTCTCTCCGCGAAAACTTTTCTCACGCGCCGCATCAATCCCTTCTTCCGAGAATACGGAGCGCGAGTCTGAGCTTTTCAGAAGACCCCATGAATATTCATTCACGCGTTTCCAATAATACTTTCTAGAAAACCAGGGGGCTGAACTAAAGCTTCATAAATTGATTCTCTTACGTACCAGGAAGACCCCAAGAATTTTCATAACATTTATCACAATTACGTTTCAACGTTGTTCAAGCGCCGCGAGAAGTCATTTTTCATTGTCGTAATTATGCGAATGAATTGCAGGGAAGCGACAGCAGACGAGCCGGAGGAGGCGCAAGCGAGTGGCGTCTCGAAGCGGACCCCCCGCTCGGCCAGCACCGATTTATTGGGTAGCGGAGGAAGCAAGAAGGACTCGCCGGTCGAGAAGAAGTCGCACTTCAACACGCTCAAAGCCTGGGGACGCTCCAGGCTCAAGCTCATCAGTCCCAAGTCCAGCCAGCAGAATCACGCGGTAAGTGCTGATATGAAGTTATGTTCAATTTCATCGAGTAATTAAAATCTTCACTAACTCTTAAATTTAAATGGGATTTTAGCACTCGGACGTCAATGCGTCTACCACATCTCTGTCGAGCATCGCTATGGCTTCTCGTCAGCAAGTCGTTGATGATGATATTCACGTCGTCGAAGATGTAGTCACGTATGAAACATTGACGATTGGTCGACGTTCACGTCGAGAGGTTCTGACACATGAACGGAAGCCCAGCTCTTCGAGTTCCACTGCCTCGAGTATCCAGAAACCTCTGGCTCTACAGCAGGCTAATGGCCCAACGACGAGCCTGTCTAAGGACGAGGAGCCAGAGAAGATGTCCGGTTCGCCAACGACGCAGCAGTCGAGAAGGGATAGCGTGAAGCTGCGTGAAAGCGCTGCCGAGAGGCGCGAACGTAGGAAAGCCAGCAGTCGAGCTGATGAACCACCGCATTCTAGCTCCGGAAACTGGAGTGCCTCCTCCGAGAGTGGCAGAGCCAGTATCGGTAGCGAGACGACTACCACCACGCATCCGCCAAGGTGTGTTATGATAATTGATTTTAATCTGAATTTCTCAAGTTGGACGTTTCGTAAAAGTTTTAAACTGCAAACGGTATAGAGATCCTAAGGAATTCACTCGTCTCTTGTCTTACATCCTACGCCATAAATTACTCAAATGTCATCAGAGCCTCGCGAAGTACTAGTACCTTTCGACTATAGACTCGGCCTCTATAATGCTGCAACAGTGTTTGCTCGGCTCTGTTTGCGGAACACAAATATTTGACCGCTCCTCCTCCGTGATGTGATCGCGCGCGTTATCCCAAGCAAACATGCCAGCTCAATCAAAAATGCTACGGGTGTACACATCCGCGCGCATGTGTACAAAAAAACTTTTTTTCCCAACCTGTTTGTTACGATACACGATACACGACCGCGGCTTAAGCTTATGTCTGTAAAGGATATCTCGGAAATTTTAGTACAATCTACGAAAATATTACATGGCATATTGAATATTTGACTAATTCGTATCTTCAACATTTCAGATCGACGACGACAGCATCGATTGGCACATCATCGACATCTCTGTCCCACGCACGTCGCTTCAAGGGACGGGATACCTCGGCTTCGTCATCGGTGACGTCGGAAGGTACTTTAACTCCCGACATTATCCAGGACATCAGCGCGGTGCCATTTTCGGATGACGGCGAGACTTCGTCGGTGTATTCCTGCGACACCGAAGGATATTACACATCCTTCCACGTGGATTCAGGTCTAAAGACCCTTCGTGAGGAGGAACCACCAATGCCACAGAGTCCACTGACCAAATCCAACGAAGTTCAGTCAGATCCAACCTCGCCCATGATGGAGAACGAATACGAACTCTTCGGTAGGGGTTCAACCTCCACGACTACCAGCTCAGCTGGTACTGTTTGTACTACGCTCATGGCGCCGCCCCCGCCTGAGAGGAAGTCGAGCTTGACCGTCGTTGCTATGGTACGTTTCACGTTAATCCTCTATAATCTACGAAAATGTGACGAAAATTTTTAACATTTTGTTTTTTATTTTTAAATACAGGTTCACGGACAAAAGCAAAACGGCGGCGAGTCACCGGACAGTGGGCATAACACGTCCTCTTCGCCCGTCGAGTCCGCTTCTAGTCCGGCCTGTACCGGCCGATCCTGCTCCGAGTTCGAGTACTCGGAGTCGAGCGACCTCGAGGGCTGCGAACGAATCGAACGAATTCGTTCCAAGACTGCCATCAACACTAGCCGTATACCCTCAATGTGCGTCATCACACCTCCAGGCTCCGATGACGAGCACAACCATCATCAACATCGTCATCATCACAAAGAACATCATCACTCCAAGGACCAGAAGCAGAAGAAGGGCAGAAACGCGAGTCCAGGATCTGTTCTCATGTCCGCCACCGTTGGAACATCAAAAATGGAAGTCATCAATGGACAGGACAAGAATCTTTATGCTACAGTTCAGACTGTTATGGCTCCAACGAGCTCAAATAACAACGTTGAGAAAAGTAATTAATTTTGCACTTTAAAATTTTTCTATCGGCAGATTTCTACCTTAACGACATAAGCTTTCAAATACTAAATGCGATTTTATTTGTAGCACCCACAGGACAGAACAGCAATAACAACAGCAATATCAACAACAACAATAATAATCAAAAGATCAGTCCACTAAGCGGCGTGCTGGGCAAGCTTCGCGGTGTTCTGCCAGGCAGGAAACACCAGCAGAAGTCGATTACAGCGCAAGAAGCAAGCCAACAGCAGCATAATCACAACAATAATTCTCAGCCGGACTCCGGCGACTATGTGACCATAGCCGACGTGAGGAACAATAACGACAAGAGGCGGCAGGATAACGGCGGACTGACGACTGTGAGGCCGTCGGCCGGTGTCACTTACGCCAATGCCGATCTGTTCAGGCGAGACGCGGAGTATGTGAGTCTTAGTGAGCTGCCAAAAAAGCCCGATTCGTCGTTGGAGAGGCGAAGACAGGGTGCTCGGGTCACGTTAGATTCCGAGGGCAAAGTTGTTTACTCGTCAGACAGTCTCAAGAGGAGGAAGGGCGCGCACACCACCTTCATTCCGGGTTTGTTTTACTTGAAATTCTTACCTTATAAGCGTCATTGCAGTATGTAATAAAACTATTTCTCTATTTCAACCAGGACCATTCGTAAAGGAAGGCCCTTCGTCACCAGCACCCTCTCCGCTTCTTCACCGGGCCCATATCACACCTCGCGCGGTACAGCGCACTGCCCCAGACGCCGTTGATGGCGAAACCAAACCCGCCCCTGAACCAACCGTCGCTCCCCAGCAGCAGCAGCAGCAGCAGCAGCAGCAGCAGCAGCAACAACAACAACAACAGCAACAGCCGCCGCAACAATCAGGCAAAGTGATAATCCGCGCAGCCAAGTCCCCGGAGCGGGCTTCGAGTCCCGACTACATTCGAACCCCGTCGACGGTCGTCGGGCCCACCAACGCGACAACGACGCAGCGCCTGACGCGCCAAGGCGCCTACGTCAACGTCCAGGGTGCTCCCGACGAAGGTAAGACAGCGACCCGCAACACTACGCCCCGCAAGCAGTCGACGAAAGCGTCGCGCGCGGTCAGAACTGTCCCCGATTCCAGGTTTGGCGATGCGGAAAACCGGCCGCCAGATGGCGTCAAGCGCGGTAAACACCCCATGACGCTCAGGTTTAGGCATAACAAGACGTTGTCCGTCGACCGTAAGGTGCTAAAACCTAGCGCGCGACAGATGGCGCTACTGCCCAAGGGTCTCATACCTAATGGAAATACACCCAAGTTGATCAGAAGGTTACCGATACCGGATCCGATCGCAGAACCCGTAGACAAGGAGAACAGCGAGTCCGCGGCGAACGCGTCGGTGATAGACGATAGCGAGGCTAATAAGATAACAGAAACGCCGCGGATCGATCGAAAGCTCAAGCGCAGCGAGAGCTACCGAATGGCGAATAGCCCAATCATGTTCATAAAGAAGCTTTCAAGCGGAGGTAGCTCTTCTGCGTCATCCGATAAAGCCCACTCGCAGAAAATATTCCGAACCGCGTCCGAAGAGCTCAGGGAGGACTTGCTAAAGGAGAGGATCAACTATCCGGAGACAGTCGCGAGTCCCGAGCCTGGAACTGACGTTGAAGTCGAGGTAACGGTCACTTTGGACGATTCGGGCGATTCGTCGAGTGTTATCGGTAGCGCGAAAACTTTGCCGCCGCACAGTCCTAGGCCCAGGGCGGTAGACCTGGAACCGGCCAGGGTGTTGAAATACTCGGGCGCGGATACGGAGATATGGTGAGGAGGTCGGTTGGGATTTTGTAGCGATGAGGCTTTGGATCATTCGTATTATGATTGAGAAAAAATAGAAATCGGCAAACGTTTCCATAGGAAAAATCCGATCCACAAAGAAAAATACGGCCGAAGGTTATTTCCCAAAAGTCGATTAGTAAGCTCTTTACTCATCGTCTAGAGAAACCATAACAATCTCTTGGGGTTTCTTCTATAGAGTCACTGACGTCAGAAGCTGCGTGTGTTCGGGAGCACGTTTACTCGCAGGGGCTCTTCTCGTATCGGCCTAAATAGATTACTCACAGTTCTCGTCATTGCCGGTCACGTTTTCACACTCGCGCTTCGTGTACCGATAACTTTCCTCTCTCTCCTACCCTCAGGTTTTTCCACGTTACTCCTTATCTTGCTCGCTATTTTTCCCGCTTCATAACCGATCTTTGTTCCTACCGATCTCTCCTCGGGCATAATTTGCTTAGCTTGCAGATAATAAGTGCATCCGTGTACGTAAAAATTCGTTGGTGCGATCATCGGTCACGTCAATCATACTTATTCTAATCGGCTCTTCTATTCATCACTCAGGCATTCGAGCACGTTGAGGAAAAAGAGACCAGCTTGGTAACAGTTTCGCGGCGATAAGTGCTCGGCTCTTTTTCCAATTTCTGCTGCTCGATTACACAGGCGCCAGAAAAAATCCGTCGCGTTATCTCTCTACTTTGTGAGAGAAGCTCGTGATGCTTCCGTGCGTTTCATTATCAATACATGCCGTGTCCCTTTTCCAAACCATAGGAAAACCCCCGCGAACTTATGAGCTTATCTCCTAACCCGCACGTATGTGGGCCAAGTTTATTTTTTCACCAGTCGATCGGCGAGCAGATGCTATCAGTCGTCGTCGCAATTAACACTATTTATATCGGTAAAGAGTTCGCCGATGCAATTACATAAGCTCGCGTCGATGTTAATAGCGCTGCGATAAGCCATTCTCTGATGGTCCAGATCCGAATTCTTTTCCCTGCGTCTTTCAAACTGTATCTCGATTTACGTAAATTAACGCAAGGACAGTCAAAAAATCGGTCCGCCCAAGGCTTCGATCATGATGGAATTATTAACCGTTTAAGTGCACGTACACGTAATCCAACAATAAAGCACGCAGCAAAACAAAGAAACGCCAAGCAAAGATCAGATCGGATTTTTCTTCGACGCGTCCTTCGCATTATGCAACTCGGGCCTGTGATTGCGTGCGAGAAAGAGAGTAGTATCTACATGCGAGGCGGGGAATATAATGCACTGATAGCGCCGGCGAAAGAGATAGCGCGAGAGAGATCGCGCGGGGAAAAGAGCATACACGCATATACTTAGGCGGAGATAGCAGGCGCATTGTTTCGATCGTAGTTGAGGGGTGACAGTATAGTGCATGGCAACGGCGGCACTCTCGTGTTGGTCCTTATTTATGGGATGATGATGATGCCGAGGATGATTCACGCCAAGATGCACTTGCATGATTGATCGACTTGGCCTAGGGCTTTCTTTGTTTTCAAATCGAACATAACCTCAAATGCTGTGCACATTCTCTCTCTCTCTCTCTCTCTCTCTCTCTCTCTCTCTCTCTCCGTTAGTTATATAGTTGTATACAATCTCTCTCTTTCTCTCCCGACGACCTTCACGTGAGCTTTACACGACCTCTGGCACGTTCGCATTTTCACAGTGATTCACCGGTGCATCGTACTCTTGCGAGTTTTCCGCGGACCGGTCGACAACCTCGGCGTTCCGTATCTTCCGTCTTCCGTTCTTTTTTTCAAAATCAGCCAGGCGCGACTGTGCTTACATGCATAGACACTCTGTTGCGGGGGAGGAGGAGCCGTGGAAAAGGCCGCGAATGTCGTCTATTTACGGAGACTTGCTTACTTAGCGTGTTCCTCTTTTCTCCGCGCGTCTCTTCCGCGAGACACATCGCTCAACAGACCGGCTTTGTTGCATCAGATTGAAAAACGACGAGTGTTTATCCCCCGGTCGCGATGCCATCGCGCGATATACCGTAAGGTCTCTGTATTTAGTTGGCAAATAAAGCAATCGATGCGAAAATAAAAAAATTTTCACTGGGTGTAAGCAAACAAGACGCGTTTAATTGAGGAAATGCGGCGGGGATGATGCTGTTTATTATTAGAGAAAGAGTCTAGCGACGTTTTCAAGGCTGGAGTTGTGTGGTGGATAATTTTTTCACTGATAAATTTTTCAGTCTCGGTTTGATTTTCTAATCACAAGATAGTCGTATAATCGTGATTCGAGACTCAAAATACCGGGAGGTTATTGAGGTTATGTTCGATTTTATCGCGTAAAATTTAAAGTACTTCGAATCTATTCAGGTATGTTCGGTTTGATCTGGAAAAGTCTGAAATAGTTTGAAGTCATCGGGGTTGCATTCGATTTCATCCTCAAAATACTCGAAATAATTCGTATATCAATTCGCAGTTATTGAGGTTATGTCTAATTCTATCTGACTCACTTATTAAGTCATTATCCGGTCACAACATGAATCGCGATAAAAGTATCGAAGTTCAAATTTTTACTCCGTACAATAGATGTCTGCAATATGCACGAATACAGAGCTATTACATGAATCTTGTGATTACATATTTTGGTTTAATTATACTGATTACGATTGCATAAACCTCAAATCAGGTGATTTTTAAAGACTTCCAAATAAGTTCCAAAGTGATCAACATGTTGAAATATTTCTGAACTCGAATATTAACGCTACAAGTATTACTATAAAAATTCAATAATATTCTTTTTTCAACAAAACAAAACAAAAAAAAAACGTATACCGTGTATCAAAAAATCGGAAGTACGCGATAATCGGCGATCCATTCCACTTCTGCACGATCGTTTAATTTTTATCTCGCTCGCTAATTGAATCTTAATCATTCAAATATAAATCACATCTCTAATCGTGCGAAAAATTCCTCCGGCATTCCAGCGTCCTAATCGAAATCGGATCGATTACACAACAGTGAACCGGCGCATCTCGCGCAAAAAAGTCGATCGGCAAAACAAGCGACGTTTCGGCACTGTATATAGGCGAATAATATAACAGCGTTATTGAGTGGGGGTTTGTACGAAAAAATTAGCACACGCGGCATGTGTCAAGTGTGTCAGGCTGATAAGGCGCCACGGGGAGCTTTTGCGGTGGTGGGAAAGCTTGTTGCTAGACAGACGGTCGCCGCGACGATACTTACGACCAACAGCCGAACTCGACGCTGCGCCAGTCGTGATACGGCAGCGCGAACAGTCGCGCTGCTCCAACATTGTCTCTCACTGAGTTAAAGAATATTGAGTATAGGAGTTGTATTTTTTTTTTTTTTTTTTAATTTTCGAGTAAGAAGATCACGGAATCGGTTCATCATGCTGGCGAGGCATCTCTTGTTTCTGGCAACGCGACGACCCAGTAAGTTTTTACTTAAGCTTTTCGATTGGATTTTCATTCATTGCATTTTGGCTATCATTTATTTTCTCTTATAGCGAGTGTTTCATTTCATGGATATTACATTCAAGCTCTGCATTACAATGCACACATTGTTTTTCAATTTTGAAAATCGATACTCACTAAGCGCAGCTTCAATTAATTAACTTGAGATAAATTCAGACGCGTGCAATCAACAAAAACCACAGATTCCCGAGTGGCTCGTATACTTGTATATACTACGCCCGCGTGGTGCATCGCTCGCGTTCCAATCATCGCTGCGTTTAGTAAACAATGTAGATTCGTTCAATTATTCGGGCGTTTGCGTGTAAACAGTGGAATGCTCCGAGACTGGTTTCTCCGGTTTGACAAATATGTATACTGGTCGCGCGACCTATCGATTTCACAAGCCAGTGACAGATTCCCGGGTTGTCTATGAAATCGGTAAACACACTTTTGTTGTGAAACCGATCGCGCCAGTTTTTAAAGAGATTTTGCGATGTTGTGTGCAAAAAATTAATTATGTGTTACGTGTTTTATAAAATTGCAAACCAAAGCATACTAAAAATCAAAACAATAAACGATCGCCTCCAAATCTCGTAAATCCCTAATACGCGAATCGGCAATTAGCCCATTAACACTCTCATCCCAATTACAGCAGATATCCATTTCACGAGGAACATTATCCTCCGCATGTTTCCGGGATCATTGACAAAAACACAGTCGCAGCGCGCGCGGCACAACAGTAATACGCGAAACGTCGAGACTTTCTTATTCACATTTGCGCGTATTATAAACCGAGAGAAGAGGCGTTCAGTAGCAGGAGAAAACAGATTTATCAAATCTCGTGTACTTTTCCCCCCGAGACGCGCTATACATGTAAAACACAACATATATATATATACTTAGCGCGCATACGAGTGCATCGTGTAGGCGCTTCGTTTTTCTCCCGGCCTTTTTTCAGCTTATCGCTATTCTATAAAATGCCAAGCGCGACGCAAAAATCCACGCGCTATAATGCACGAGAGCGATTTCGCTCTTTCAGATGCGGTTAAACGTTGCATAACATTGCGGTTTTTTCCGCGGCGCGGTTTAGGATATCGTAATGATCCTTTGTGCACAAATTTTTGTCAGAAAAATAATACCCACTTTTTATTTGATGTCTGGAACATGGTAGGCAAGAAAAACACCTATTACATAAATCTTAAGTATTTTCGTTTTAATTGTACAGATTACGATTACATAAATCTTAAATCAGCTTGATTTTCAAAGACTTTTGACAAGTTTCGCAATAATCGATACCTACAAACGTCCTTTGACTTCAATTAACAGTACAATATTATTATCACAAGGAAGGTCAAGTAATAAAATTATATTAATTAATTAATTTCTTGTATAAATTTAAACGGCGGGTGATTTGAATGAACCCTTCTTCTTTCAACGAATTCATTAAAAAATTGTAATTATATGCGATAAGCGACGATTCGCTTGCGCCTGCATAATCGCTTTTCTAGTAGTGCACACATCCTAATCAATAAACTCGTCCTTGATTTCACACATCGATCTCGCCAGCACGCGCGCCTTTTCGAAGCAATTTTTCTTCCACTCTATACCCGTCGAGAAAATTCGCTGGCACAAAATCCACTCACTCGCCCTATTATCGCTCGACCCGATTAGTCTCGAGTCATCCGACAACGGAATCTCGTGTTTTTCGCTCTTTTCAATTATACGAGCATTTAAATGCTCGTAAAATTTTAATAATCTACACCGGTTTATCCTTATCCGCTGTGCTGCTTCTCGACTGCAACGCACGCATAATCGAAATTCCAAGACACCGTGTGCGTATCTCTGTTATAAAAATATCAACGCGTCCGTTCGTTCGCAAAAAGGCCGCTAGGTGGCGCATAGCTTGAAATCGTACCCTTTGACTAAAAATGCATGCTGTCTATGTAAATTGTCTTCTTCGTCGTTATAAAAATTTCAACGATAAAAAGAGGTCACTGCTCACCCCGTCAATATTTTCAATTCGTGGCAAACAACACGCCGCTCCGCAATTTTCCCGCTTATCGTCGCCTACACGCGCGATAAAAGACTTTTGCGAAGCGCGACAGGCAGTAAAAAATGCGCGTGTGACGCTGTTTGTTTTTTTACTATATATATATATATATATACACACACACACACACACACACACACACACACACACACACACACACACACACACACACGGGACTTTCGCAAATGCCGGGAGATAGGAGGGAAGAACACGTGCCGAAGCGGGTGTAATCGCGAGTTCAAATGTCAGATTCACCTCAAGCTGTTCAGTTTCGCGTTGCCTCGCCTCTCATCCATAAAAGTAACGTGGTGTATATTCTGAGAAGCGATAAGGGGTGTACATTTTCCGCGGATATCAGCAGAGGGAGGGAACGAAATGAATTTCGTGAAAAATTTTAATTGGCGTGATTTACCAGTGGAAAATATTTCTCCTTTCTGGAATTCCATTGGCGTATACGTAGCGGGGACGTTGAATCTTTTGCGATTCATTGTAAGTACACATGGAATTATCGGGATGAAGTCATCGAAAATCCTTGTGCGATCGAGCTACGACGAAAGTTCATTGTTTTGTGCCGGAAAAAAATCAGTATCTGTGCCAAATTGATTATCCAACGCTTTTCGATACTTGGCTGTGTATACGTAAATCTGACGATTAGATATTGATTCAATAGTTAGGAGCAGTGGCAGTTTGCAAATATCAGCTGTTTACGAATAATTGCCGAGAGAGATTCGTATAATTGAAAGAGAGATACACACACACGCGGGAGGCCGAAAACAAATCTCTGACGATAAACATGCGGTGGCTGGGCTATCAGGGCTGCTATCAAACTAGCGCATAATCGATATCCATGTACCATAATTTGATAAAATAAAAAACTCGATTTTCTCTTGAGGCCGATCCCGTTATCCATTACCGATTAGCTCCTTATCAGCTGTTTTCACGAAAATCCCGGACGGATTATGAAGTATAATACGTTATGTGTGACGAGTTGCGCAAGCCGAAGTGGGGCGGAATGCTCTCCGCATCACGCGAGCAAAGTTGCGAGAAAGTCACTCGCGGAAAAAGTACGTTGCCCCCGACGATTAAGTCATCGCTTATTTACCTCTGCCCGCGCTATCTCGAGTTTCCCAATTATTCGTTCGGTCGTTGTCTGAGTCACCGTCTCGTGGCAGGAAATTCGAATGTGACATTATTCCAAATTCATGTTTATCAATAAGAAGAACGATCCTAAGCCTCTTGCCGCTTGCAAAAATCTAGATTTGGCTGAAAAAAAAAACCTCGTGGCACACGCCCGCATCGATCGGCTTATCTCGTGGAAACATCGTAATCGTACGCGTATAGAAAAAAATGCCTCGCTGCCGTGACTTTGCAAAGTAGGACACGAGCGACCGATTAGAAAAATTTCATGCCTTTTACTTTTCTTTCGTTTTTTGGTATTTTATCTTCTCTACGTCAAAATACGAAAGCTCGATTTATCGTGAACCAAGATAGCGAAAAAATCTCGTAAGTATCAGTGCATTGGTATACTTTATCCAGTGACGGATTAGGAAATGGTATTCCTGGAATCGGAACGTTCTGACTGCAGCGGAAATTCGACTCGGTGAAATGCGTACTACATGTGTATATGATTTATAGGGCACAATGCATAGGTTAATGTTATTTGCACGACGGATTATGGAAGAAAAAGACACCGCTAGGTGGCGCGTAGTTAAGAAAACCTGCAAGAGAAACAGTCGACAAAGCAATTGTAGTGGTTTGTCGTGCAAATAACATATTCGTACAAATGTTTAGATTTTAGAACGAGATACTGATTCCGCTGACGTGTAAGTCCAAGCATTTATTAAACAGAAAACCCATATAGTATTATTACTCGTCATATGGCGGATTCAGCGTCTGGTTTGCAATAAGACTTCGAGAGAAGCCGAAGATGAAGTAATTAAATGTAAATACGCTTTATGAGGTTGTACAAAGTATATTTTATATATTATATAAAACGAAAACATCGGCCGTGAGTATTAATTAACCCAGTGTTGGTCGCTGTCCCTCTCGCATGTCGAGTGTAATGCGATTTACGAAGCTAAATAATTTTTTAAATAAAAAATCTACGAAAGTGAATTTTAACGATTAACTATATGTACAATACTATCATCGCTGCCTGGTAAGCTCGCGTTGTAAGTCTGCGGATGTTCATATTTGAGTGACTAACCCTCGACTAACTTCCTCGGGAGACATCGTCGGTCTTCGATATTTTTTTTTTTTTATCGATATAATGACCGATGCAGATTTCGAGGGAATTAATGTATCATTATTGTTTTTGTTGTTTAATGGCTTGGCTTATGTGTATTTTTTTGCAACAATAACACCTGTGCACCATAACCAGGCTTTTCGTTGGCACGAAATTTTTTGTTTTTGGTTTGAGACTAAAATTACAGACGTGGGCATCTCGAGGACATGTACTTACAACACGGGACGAGGCACGAGAGATTTTTAGCGCATCTGTATATAATACATGTTGTATATGTGTTTTATCTTTTAAGTTTTTTCACGTTTTTTCCTCTCTCTCTCTCTCTCTCTCTTTCACATGCTCTTTGTACCTTTTTCGTCTCTTTATCTGACTACAATAGTGTAAGATTGTAATTTGTACATGTTTTTATTGTGAATAATTTGTCTTGTAAATACTTGTCGTAGACTTAATCGTGCCATCTGTCCTGAACAGAAATGTATTACGCAGATTTATTATTAATTTTTTTTTGCACTTGATTAGTTTATTTTTATTATTATAGCTCTATACGATTTATTAGCTCTCATAATTATCATCATCGATATAATAAGCGATATGTATTGTGAATAGCTTTTGTTCTTTTATTAAAAAAAAAGAGATTCGCATCTGTACATATTATCTTGTTTTCGTTTTTTTTCTCACAAATCTCCCGCACTTCTCATTCTACATTACAGCGCACTGCACAGAACATGAACTAATTTTTGTTTTGTTTTTAAACTTGTTTTACCAATCATTTCTAGGCCTGTAAATACATGTATAACGCCTTTGCTCTCTGCGCACGGGTGAAACTCTCAGCACAAAATTCAAAATTACAATAAAAATCATCGTTTGAATCTTTTCTGTTGCATTTTTGTCTTGAGTTTTCGTCATTTTGGTTTTCTTGCATTTTTTGTATGTTATGTCACTCGTGCGTTGATATATGAAATGAAAAATAGAAACAATGCACCAATGCACCCCATTCATATGTGTGCAGCACCTTCATATAGTAACTTTCATCTATCATATAGTTGCATATAAACCACATTCACGGTGAGTACATTTTTTTTTCTCATTTCACGCACGTTCTTAACTCTCGAACATCTACTCGTTTTACTTCGAAGTGAACCGCATTTTTTATTCTTCTCGCTGAATGAAAATTCAGCGAGAAGAAAACTTCAACTCGACTGGACTCTTCGAAATAGAACTTAGTTTTTGTTCAAAGTAGATTGTTGGAGCTTTTGCATTATTTACATCAACGCTTTTACTTTTGTTTGTACATTTTGGCATGACGAGATTCGCTATTAACACGGCTGATAAACAAAAATGACTAACTTTTTTTTTTAAATAACAGAAACATTTCTTACTTAAATTAAAAAATTTTAAAATAATCGATAACTTGATAAAGCGTATACTACATTTATACACGTAGACTATCTGTTCATTGCGATCGCGATTGCTTAAAGGGTCTCTCATTCTCCTAAAAATCCTCAATTTTCGTTATGAAAATTTGTCAATCTTTGTTACAGACAAGGCGTTGCTAGCGATCCAGCCGAGCGAGCCGGTCTCGACTTCGGCCTGTTCGAACCAGCAGCCCCAGCAGCATCAACACCCGCAGCAACATCCCCAACAGCCACCCCCTTACGTCGGGCCACCTCAGGTTCACAAAATGCACGAGGACTACCCTTACCAAGTAGTTCATCAGACTCACCAGCTCCAGTCCCAGTTGCGTCAGAATCTGCCCAACCCCAACAACCAGCATCAGGCTTACCACCATCACCACCACCATCACCAACAGCATCCAATGTACGCGCAGCACATAGTGGATCCCTACCAACAACTCATCTACGAAAAGGCTCAGAACCAGGCCTACTCGAACTACAACGAGAACCAAAAGATCTACGCCCAGCAAATGCACAACCCAGTTCAGGGCTACAACAAGGCCAGTCAACAGCAACAGTTCTATACACTGCCAAACAGGAGGCCACAACGGGAAGTAATATTGGAGCCACCAAGGAGCATCACCCCGGACATCACTAGGGGTCTGGCCAGACACGGAGCCCTGAGCGCTGCGCACATGCTTGCTAGACAGGGACAGAAAGCTGGATCAGCTGAAAAACTTATCGCACATCACCATGGACAGGGTGGATACAACTGCCAAGCTGACCTGAATAGGAAGAACCTTGAACAGTTCGAGGCTAGGTGTAAACCAAGTGCTCAGCAGCATCAGGCCCCGGTGGACCTGAAAAACAGGTAAAAATGACTCTCATTATAATCTCGGTTGTTCAAATTAATAGAAAATAGCATAGACCCCTAATAACGATCGATAAAGTAGATTTCTGCAGACCCCTAAAATTCTTTAAACTCCACAGATTCGCTTCACCGCTGGGTCTCTCTGCGCTGGGCTACCGGTTTTTCGCTTCCACGATCCAAGATGGACTAAAGAGTGTACCGATCTCTCCCATCGGCCCAGAGCACACAAACGGTTTCAAATCATCTACACCGACGAGTGGCGTAGGTCGAGTGGCGCCCACGGTGGCCGAGCGTCTAGCGTTGCAATCTCAGCGATGCGTCTCCCCAAACCCGGCCCTTGTGCAACAGCAACAGCAGCAGCGTAGCGATTCACCTGCTAGCCTTGTGCTTTCTCCCATAAGGAGTACTATGTCCAACGAAGAACTGTTTGCGGCGATACACAAGTCCAAGAGGAGACTGAACATCAAGGATGATCCTGAGAATCTGTCACCCGCAGGATCGGTCACTTCGCTGTCGAAGGGACAGCAGGTCGTTGGCACGAGGCACAGCTGGAGCCCTGAGTCGCAGAAAGTACCAGAGGTGAGCATCAGGCGTCAACCGAAGCAGTATAGATTCGGTTTACTAATACCCTATAGAATGCAGGCTAATATCCTCTTGATTGTAATTTCAGATTCCCAAAACAGTGCTGTCGCCCTCGGCAACGTCGCGTATGGACTTCAAGCGTCTCCTGCTGCAGCAGGCCATCAAGGCTGGTCCTACGCGCATCTCGGCCGCTGAGCAGCTCAAGCTCTCTCGTCAGCAGGCTCAAGACGCTCACCAACAGCAACAACCCTCATCGCCAAAGCCCAGCAACCAACAAATCCCGTTAACGAAGGTCTTGAGCCCCCGATCCGCCTGGAGGTTCCAGACACCACGAACTGACGTGCTCTCGTCGACCATCATCGAAGACGCCGCAGCCGAGGAGAAGGCCATGAAACCCTCGCCCGAAACCCCTTCGCCAGTCTCCACCTTTCCACCACCCTCGTCCAGACGTCAACTGGACCTCGGTGCCTCCAGCACTGAAACCCGTGACATCGAGGAGCTGAAGAACTCCATCAACGATAGCAAGAGTCAGCAGCAGCGCAGCCTCGAGAAGCGAGAGAAGGAACTGGAGAACCGACTGCAGCTCGAAGCTGACCCCGTCAAGGCCATCGAACATCGTCGCGTCAGCAACCAGCTTGCCAGGGCCCAGTTTCTCGCGACACCACCTTCATCGGGCAACACCGTCCCACACAAGGATCTCTTCAGCAGGAGGTTCCGCGCACGTTCCGAGTCACCCCAACAGCACAACAGCGGGAACAACTCGGCGACTCGCGACCTTTCGCCCCCAAACACCACGACGAACACAGCCAGCGGTGAGGGCGCGCTCGTCGCGCGCAGCCCTAGCGCCCCTGCCCTTGAGACTGCCCTGTAATTATTATCGTTGTTGACGTTCTTTCATGGATGAGAGCTGTGTGAGTGCCTCGAATCGGTTCATCGAGGTCGAGCTGTTTTTAAACGTATGAGTTGTTTATTATTATTATTTTTTTTTTTTTTACGTGTATGAATTATGCGGGTTATAGTCATCCGCTCTAGAAGGCACTGATTGGCTGCAGTCAGCGTTTCTGATGGCGGAGATGTAGCCCTTAATGTCAATTTTGCGTGTGAGAATTTTTGTTTGGGAGGTCGATGGTGATTTTGTCCGTTGTGTTGCGAAAGGAGTACTTCTCGTCGGTCCGATTCGAGTTTTTGTTTCCGGGTATGGATGGAAATCATCCGAAAGTTCTCAGAAAGTCTTCCGGCGGACATCTCGATGTCGAAGGGCGAGAATCTCTCTCTCTCTCTCTCTCTCTCTCTCTCTCTCTCTCTCTCTCTCTCTCTCTGTTATTATGATTTTAAAAACTCACTTTGTAAAACTTATAAAATTCTCGAAGTTTTAACATGTATCATGCCTTACTTTTGTACTATATGCTACACTCAACTTTGATATAAAAAAGTTACTCTACAATGTACAAGGCAAACTAAAATAAAACGTACCGTCGTACGTTGACCGTTTTTTAAAATTCACTTTTATACGAAATTTTTACAACTCAACGGGTATACATCCATATAGTGTGCACATCGTGCGCTCATCGACGTATCGCCCCATCGACTGAGACACCACCTATGAGCGAAGCATGAGTTTCGTTCAATCGTCTTGTGTGTGCCTGTGAGAAAAATTAATTCACGGCGGACCCCCTGTTCCGCGACTCGCAACAACGTAGATAATCCTCTACGACTTTGTGGAGTGTACGGGAGAGCTGAGTCCGCTGTATCGGCAGCCTTCGTATAAGTTATGTTAATTTATTATTATTTCTTTTTTACAAAAAACAATTCTTGTATTCCTATACTATAATGCGACGAAGCCTTGTAAATACCGAAATCAGGGGATGCGAAAGTTGTTGACGGTCTATATTTACCGCACATAACTTTGTATTAATGATAATGCGTTCGAAAATGCCTTTTAACGTTATACTTTGCCTGTAAACTATGAAAAAGACTCTCGCATCTCCTTGAGTCAAATAATTTATATAATATACACACGTTACATTATGTACTTTAAACACTTGTAAAAGCTAGCTTAAAGTCTTGATCGCTTGTTGCTAGTCTAGTCTGGGTAGTTTAGGAAGACCTTCCTAAAGTCACTCCTGGCCGAGCTTTCGTTGGAAACTTCGTGTGGCTGGGAGCGATCCTCACATGATCAATCGAAGCGTCGACAAATTCTTGTGAAATGACTCTCTATGTCTCTCGCGAGTGATTCCCCGAGCACGTTTGGGAAATCGGCGACTATCGCTTTTGTGTAAGCATAGAGTCTTGCTTTTTTTTCTATATATCGGACTCGCGAAAAACGTACGTACGAGGAGAATACGTAATATTAATATATATATATATATATATATATATATTCTGTAATGAATTTAAAGAGCGTGTAGTTATAAAACGAAAGAATCAACAAAGTTGCCTTATAATTAAATTATTTAATGTCTATAGAAAAAGGAACGGATGTAGATTTTCTGGACGCTAATTCCTTTATTGTAAAAGGGACGCGATATATGACTCGTTTTTATCTAAAACCCGTGTCTGATATGCAAAACCTCCTGCTCCTCCTCCTTCCCCCTTTTTCACCCTTTTCCTATTATCTTCCAAGTAATAACGATGTAAAGATTGTAACTTCTAGAGCTTAAGCCGATAATGACCTTTTTGTACTTTGCTGAGAATAAATACAAAAAATCAAATTTAACATGAAGTGTATTAATTTACATACAATAAGAAACATCATTTAATTTCTTCTTTTTTATAATTCGTTGTGTAAGATTGAGTAGTAGTGCAACATCATTTGTGTAATGATGATTGGGTGGCTATCGGTTCAATAATATAATTAACTTCTGCAGCAATGGTAAATTTAATTCAAGTAGAAATTTAAAAAAAGTCAACATTTTCACACAATCAAACACGATATGACTCATTAATTGAAGTAATGCAACAGCTGCAATATCCAAGACAAATAAATCTCGGTAAACAGATTATACAAGCATCAATACAGCAATATCAGTACACATTAAACACACAAGATAAAATTATGAAAAAATCATCCACGCGTTTTTGAAAAGTGCGTTAAGTTAAGAAGTAAAATAACGTTATATATATATATATATATATATATATATATTTACCCATTATCGACCGTAGGTAACAAAAC
Source organism: Pteromalus puparum (assembly GCA_012977825.3). Lineage (NCBI taxonomy): Eukaryota > Metazoa > Arthropoda > Insecta > Hymenoptera > Pteromalidae > Pteromalus > Pteromalus puparum. Next base: position 65,251,070 of record CM053170.1, read on the forward strand.
TTTCTACTACCCCGACAAGCGTCGCTAGTGTCGTTCACTAGCCGAGTCACGCGCGCGGCGCGCGGCGATTTTCTCCATTTTCTTTCTCCTCAGTGGCTCAGTGCACATTCGATCCATCCACGGCGACGGCGGCCATAGGACCGTCTCACTGGTCTCACACCAGCCGCGGCTCGTCCGTCCTCTCGTCAACATCAGCCTCGCACACGACGCATCGGAGCTTTTCGCTAAGAATCAGCAAACAACCCCAAGAGGAGGTGTCAACGTCTCGCAGACCAGGACGTCGCCGTGACCATGACGGCCCACGACCAGATGCGGGCGATGCTCGACCAGCTCATGGGCACCGGCCGAAACGGTGAGTCTAAAAGCACGTTTATTAGTGCACATCGATACATATATGTAACTGTAGGTGCGCGTTTTCTAATCCTTCGAGGCAACGCCACGACACTGCAAAATGGAAGCCCGCGTGGCAGTTTTATTGGATTAAAAAAAACTCGGTATAGCGGCTTTCTCCGCGTTGGTATCGATTTCCCATCGGGCAGCGTCTCCGAGGGCGTGGAGCAGGCCATTCTGGACACCTACGAGATGCTTGTTATGCTCGAGATCGAGCCGCGCTTGCTTATTTTAGCGGCAGTATTTGCGGCACCTGGTTATGCTAATGAGATATGCTATAGTAGCTACGTAGCTTCGGATGCATTGATTGGAGGGATATACTTATTACGATGTTACACACTCGGTTACTTACAGTTTTATTGGGCCTAACGTGAAGTGGGAACGAGTGACCTGCTTGTTGTCAATTTGTAGCTGTAGCTTCAATGGAGTAATGATGAGTTTCCGTTATACGATGATTCATTTTCATTTGCAGGTGAAAACAACAAATTTCAAGTCAAGTACTCGGATCCCAAGGTCTGCAAGAGTTTCCTGCTGGCATGCTGTCCACACGAGATACTCTCATCCACGGTGAGTAGATTATTGACCTGCCGAGCAGATTCATTGAATCGGGAGAGCCGTGTTCACCCTGTTCTTTATACTTTTGTATTCTCACTTCTAAAATGCTCACGCATTTAGTTGTTCTCTTCTCGGTCATTTTGTGTAAACCAGGCCCGCTGAACAAATTTTTTTTATCTACCTTGCATACTACTTTTTGGATATTGGTTCTTCCTATTTTATGTAGTATCAAACTGTCCGAGTGATCGATTACAAGCAACATGTTCAAAATTAAACTCTTACGAGGCTTACTTTACGATATTGATCCTAACTTTATTGGAAAGTGACTCAACGGAACAGAGGTAAATTTTGTCAATTTGTTTTAGTCAGATCTCTCAAATTTCTTTGAGACCCCATAGCCAAGCAGCCACTTTGAAACTTAACTAATATCGAACTGCTTGCCAGCAGTTCTCTATTTCCAGAGCGTCTGGAAAAGCAATTGCGATCCAATTGTACGCAATACCCTGTCGAATATTGTACCGTTCGTAGATGTTGAATAAAGGTCGCGTTATGCCCGTAAGTACTTAAAGAAAAAGAACAGTTAAAATATAGAAACACAAAAAGGACGTACGTATTACATACCATTGATTCTACTTAACATATTAAGTTACTTGGTTATAAGTATTGCATACATATTACATATAAGAAAATACAGACCTTGGTAGAAATTTTGAATTTGGGAATTTATTAATTTATTGGGGTTATTACTTATTGTATGTCATTGCATGTAGTGTACTCCGTTCATTTCTCACACATCTAATTTTGCATTTTGCATTATGTATTACTTGGTCAAAGGCATTATTTTTGGTCTAATTTTAATTTCATTTTTATCTTGACATCTATTCTAATTATATTTGTTTTGTCCAATTAGTGGGTTTACTTTTATGCAATACGTATTTTAAGTACTTACCCATTAGTTGATAAATTCCACACATAAGCATTTCTATCAGGGCACATGCATTCATTATGTTGACTTTACTTGGGAGAAATACATCGGATTATCGTCTTGGCTGCTCTGCCTAAGTTTTGCAGAGTCGAATTTGTCCAATATCCCAAGACCCAACGTGTGTCAAACAAACCTGTTTCGTGCGTTTTTTGGTGAGTAGACCAACCTCGTAACAGAAAAGATCATAACATGACAGAGATAATCAGTATACAACTTTTCCTTGCACATCCATTGAGCCTGGAGAAAAAGAGAGAGAATATAAGGCTAAAAAATTCTGTGAGTATGAGTGTTTGAAGAAAGAGAGAGATATATCTTTTTTTTATTTTGCTCGCAGAAGCGTGTGAGAAGAAAGCACTGACTGTAAGTAAGCTATCGTGAATTGCCAAAAATTGTCTAACTTCATTTGGGTTATCCAGCTTGAGAGAACATTTTGCTGATTAACAATTAGTCAAATTAATCAAGGTTTTATATAAATAATTTTTAAATCAGTTGTGCATTACTGCATAATGATTTTTAATATTAAATCTTAAATCTAAAAAATATTAATCTTGAAAAAATAACTTTATTGATTGAATTTTTCCAAAGTTTCTGAATTCATAATATAAATTGGAAAGCCCAAGTTAAGATAACTTTAAGGTGAAAATTTTTGTGTCTTGTAAATATGTATTATCCAACATTAAAAGTTAAATAGGATTTTTCTATTTAATGCTTAAGTTACCGTGCTTTACTTACAATTTCACCGTATAGCAGTATTTCAAATATGCAATTAATTCCAAAAATTGAATCAAACTCAAATTTGCATGGCTCGTGTAACACTATACAACAAAATTAGTAGAGCTACAAAAACAAACTAATTAAATCTTTATTCTCTTCTCTCTCTCTTTTTTTTTTAATTTTTTTGTTATTACATTTTCTACTCGTCATCGTATTTCGTGATTGTGAAAAAAAAGAAACTTTGGCAATTTGCGACAGATTTAAACGTCAAAGTAGACAAACACACAGAAAGGGAATTTGGCTCGATGGAATAAACAGCAGAGAGGTGTTTCTCATCGTACGTATTAAAAATTTTTAAGAATGAAATTTTTTAAATCGGTTATTAAGAAACAATGCTTCTTTCGACAGATTACTGTAGAAGTGATCATTACAGACTAAATTAATGCCAAACTAAATCTTTTTTTAAATGTTACTGTAAGGTCTGGCAAAGTTAAATTAACTAAATATGTAAAAGGTTGTGTGCTGATTGTAGCATCGTTGTTCAACGCAATGTCGGGCGAAGAGGTGTTGCCAGTCTGTAAGTGAAATTAACAAAATATCTATCTATAGAACGTTTATTATTGTACTTTTTTTATTTTAATTTTATTGTTACATAATATTATGATACTTTCTTCTGTATCTACATTACACGAAAATTGACGAGTTCTCTCTTCAATAAAAACAGTGAAACAGAATATAGGATTAAACAAATTTTTCTGTACTCTATCAATGACAGAAAGTCAGAATTTTTTTACGACATTAGCCAAAAGCTCCTATTCCTGTAGGTGCAATCTCAATGTATACTTAAGTCCAACCGGTACCAGAGCAACCACAGCCTTTGAGCTCTACGTAGACATAGTTAATCGGTGTGGAAGACTTAAGCCGAAGACACATGGCCTTTGTAAGTCTGAATATAAAAAGAAACTTATATTAAAAGAAAACCAAAAAATAGTATTGAAAAAGACAGGAATATTAAGATGACCATAAAATGGTAGTTATTAACGTACACATAAGGGGTTTTTATCCGAAACATCATACACAAAGTCTTTCAAGTTCAAAAGAGGACTATTCATATAATTTCAAAAACATTGACCATTCCAATTTTAATGAGTCTTGAATAATACTTCTTTTTTACTTGAGAAGACTGCATTAAAAGCCAATTAATTCAAAATGCAACTCGAAAAGCGTAGAACCCATTTAATTCATTAATGATTCCAAAAAATTGTATTTGTGGGTGGGTGTATGCAACAACTTATCCAACTGGACAAGAAATACAAAGAGGATTACATAGACGAATATAACGCGTTCGAGATCTGCGCGTTGATTTCATCTAGAACATTGCCTTCGATCACTCTTAATAAATAATAAATATTTGTAAATCGCAGCGCATGGACCTGGGAGAATGCCCCCAGATTCACGACTTGGCCCTGCGGGCTGACTTTGAGGCTGCACAGAAGAAGAAGGACCACTTCTACGACATTGATGTGAGTATATTTTCTATATATACATGCATAATTATGTTTAAAACTGGATAATAATGATTTCAATTTCTCCTACTTGTCGCGTTATCTGTGCTACCTACTTAGACTTGTTAATAAAAGCTTTTATATGGATTGAGTCTCTTGTTAGCAAGTCATTGTTAACTATTCAGATAGCTGATTGAACTTAACAGGCTACTTCACACTGGTTATATCATTTACTATGCTTCACTTTCTAAGAATACTAGATTAAGAACAATCTTTTTATAATCATTGCATATAACAAGTCCAATATAATATACAAGTAGAGCAATACGATTTTTTTAATAATCTCATTAAAAGACTCAAATAATTTCATTTATTTTAATTTTGAAGTTAATATTAACAATTGATGAATCGTCATAAAATCTAATTCTGTATTTTTCTTAAAACAGGCAATGGAGCACCTGCAGAGCTTCATAGCAGACTGTGACCGTCGTACAGAGCAGGCCAAGCAGCGTCTGGCAGAGACACAGGAGGAGCTAAGTGCCGAGGTTGCAGCCAAGGCAAATAACGTGCACGTGTTGGCTGAGGAGATAGGAAAGAAACTGGCCAAAGCCGAGCAGCTGGGCGAGGAGGGTTTCGTGGAGGAGTCGATGAAGCTCATGGGTGAAATCGACGAACTGCGCAAGAAGAAGAACGAGGCCGAGCAGGAGTACCGCAACAGCATGCCCGCATCCTCGTACCAGCAGCAAAAGCTCCGTGTCTGTGAAGTCTGCAGCGCCTACCTGGGTATTCACGACAACGACCGACGTCTGGCTGATCATTTCGGCGGAAAACTGCATCTGGGCTTCATCAAGATTCGTGAAAAGCTTGCTGATTTGGCTAAGACAGTGGAGGATCGTAGGAAGGAGCGCCGCGACGTGATGATGGAAAGAGACAGGGGTGGAAGCAGACAGAGAAGCAGAAGCAGAGAAAGGGAGAGGAGCAGAAGCAGAGACAGGGCCAGGGGTTACAGAGACAGACCAAGAGATAGAGAAAGGGAGAGAGATAGGGATAGGGAGAGGGAAAGGGATAGAGATAGGGAGAGGGACCGCAGAGACAGAGATAGGAGGCGGTCCAGGTCCAGGAGCCGCAGCCGAGGAAAGAGGTTTGTTGCTCATTGATACATATGATTTCGAATAATTGCTCTCTGCGCGTTGTCAATTCGTTTCTAGTAAAATTTGGTTAAAATGTTTGTATACAAAATGATGAATCAATCGGCCGATCTGAGATCTGACCAGAAAGTCGATCGATTCCAAAGAGTCTCCTTTCTTTTTGGACGTTGATCATACAGCCGAAGCGATTACCTGATTTCAAAATTAAAAAAGCAATTACGATAAATGACGAAGGAGCAGAAAAAGCGGGAAACTAATTTATATTTTCATTGTTGCAGATCGAGACGCTCGCGCAGTGGCAGTCGCGGCAGAAGGTCTCGCTCGCGTCGCAGTGGCTCCAATGACCGCAAGAGATAAAGGATGTTGTCCTTAACTTGTATCACCGGCTATCACAGAAGAGAATACGTCAAATAAAATTTTAACTTCAAACAAGAGGCACACGAACGAGAATAAGGATAAAAGAGAACACCATTTTTGATTGTAAATTTTAATAACGCCCTTATTGTGTCTTCATACATGTGTCGATATAACGGAATTCCTTTTTCGGTCATTAAAGTATAGTGAGTAGATGGCGACTATCAGAGGAGGATTTCTTTTTTTTCAGCTCTTGATTTCTGCAACACCTTCACACAGATACCGAAACATGTATGTAAGTCATACATAATGCCTGCTATTAATTGAAGAGATCATCTCTTTTTTTATTGATTACTATTGAAATTGAAATGTTCACGTGTACATAAGAACGTAGTTGATTTTTCTCTATTTGGAAGAGTTCTTGCATATTTATAATAACTAGTTACTTTTAAACTTAAGGATTGTATAACGATTGTAGAGGAATGAGAAGTAAATAAAGACACGTTTCAAAATCATTTTTTTGATCTCATTGCATTTTATTATTGACTGTCCTATGTTCGTTACCTTTTTGTACAAAATCAACGTCGAATAGGCGTCTATAATTCACACACTCTAATCGTATAAAGCATTTTGTTCTTTAAAAAATCCTCAAACTTGTACATTTTTTAAATAATTATGTGTATACACAATGACTATTATATGTTATTATCTAAACTTGTATAACGCAATTACTAAGTTTTATGAACTTTTATTGCTGTATATAATATTTTTATATTGCGAGAAAGTGTAATTGCCTTTAAACGTTGCATATTCACATAAATTGTTAGCATATTTGTAACAATATTATTATACAGTTAAAAAAAATCAATAGTAAAAAATTGTATTAAATTTTCATATTACATAAAAAATTATAAGTCACCTATACAGTAATATACAATAATGAGTAAAATAATCCAAATAACGTTTCGACTTAACGCAATATTTTGGATCCTCTATATCATCCAGCATTAAATGCTGTCGTCATAGATATTAACGAACGCAGTTTCTATCACAGGAACTGTTAATATCAATTGGGTCATTCACAATAGTTTTGCATCCTCGATAATACAATCTTAATGCCTAATCCAATAAATCTAAGAATTCTGAGAAAAATCTCAGCAAAACTCATGAAGCACCCAATCAAACAACTTAATTTGAGACTTAATTTTATGTGTAATTCTGTTTTTTGTATCTCTTATAAAAAATCCTTAAAATGTCTCGTGACTAAACATTCGACATGAGCCTTCTCTGTATACGATTCTGACGCTTGATGCATCGGCTAATGGCTTGACAGATCTCGCGCCAGCTGTTTTTGCCATTGGAGCGTTTGCTGTAGATATTGAGGTAGATCCCGAGAACGACGAGCAACCCCGACCAGATGTACTGGAAGGTGAACGGTTTATAGAAGAAGAGGAAACTGATGATGATGGTGACGGCCTTGCGGCAGGTAGTTACAGTGGCTGCGACAAAGGCACCACATGACTGCACTAGTGAAAGGACGATTTGGATACCCAGGTAACCCGATAACGAGAACAGCAGAGCATAACCATAGGTTTCCAATGGATGCTAAATTTATTTAAAAAGAAATTAAAATACGTTACACTTCTTGTACACTGTCTAATTTAAATTCGTATGCAATTAACAAGCTTCTTTGTGAGCTAAAAAAATATAAGTCAAAACTTACATCATTCATAGGTAACATACAATAAAATATTTATAAGTATACCTTGCTGCAAAATGATGCCCCTCTGCTCATATCGCCGGTAAACGCTAATATGGCAAATAAATAGACAAATCCAATGCTGTAAGAGTAAAGCACGACTTCCGTATTAGTAGCCTTGTGTTGTTTCATGGTCTTCTCTTGTATGTTCCCTATAAGGGCGTCGCAAAGAAGGGCACAGCTGATCATTGCGACGCCGATCAGATCAAAACGCGGTGATATCATGCTGTCAGCAAGGGTGAATAGAATCAAGCCTAGACACATCAAACCAGCTGCTAGGAAGTCAAGGAAGCCGTAGCGCTTTCCTTGAATCAGCATGCCACCGATTAGTACCGGAATTAGCTTGCAGCACTTGAAAATCACCTGCAAATATTGTTTAATGTTATAATTTAGGATTATAATTGTCGGTAAATAAATGTATTAGACTAGTGTCTTTAATTTAAATTTCTGCTCTAAAAGCAACAAACCTGTGTTGGATAATTTAGATAACCTAGGGATGAATTGGAGAAACCCATAGTACCCAAGGTCAACAGTGCCAGCAGCAGATAAGTGCTGATTGGTATTCTTCTACTAATGCCTCTAATACGACATTCGACCCAACCAAATATCGTGTAATATCCAAACTGTATGAGTGTCAAGTACCATCCAAATGGTCTAAATCCATCCAATGTGAATATCAATTCCTGAAAATAACATAACATACGCATACATTAAACATAGTAATACATTTTCTCCTAAAGCATATTTCAAGACTGTGCAAATCACCTGTAAATATCCATAGATGATATAAAACGTAAATATCCCCAAACTACACCAAAGTAATTGACTCCTTACGCTGCAGTTGCTAATGTCAAAGCAGAACAGCCTGATCTCTTTCTGCGGTGCCTTGGTATCATCCACTTCCATCGATTGATCTTAAAATACAAATCGAGAATTCAGTGCACTTGTAAAATAACAAACAGCTAGAACAACTTACCATCGATATAGATTTTCTTGTGTGACATTGTACCGGAAAATTATTATTCCAGCCCTATGTAAACCTAACCTCCAACTGACGCAAACGCCGTATTGCTGATTCAATTTCAAACGCCATGAGATAAGTGCACCATATCTTGGGCTTTTCCTCGTTGACAGCAGGACGACGAATTAGTTGGAAGTCAGATAACCAACTCAGTCTATCATCGCTTTTTGGTGATTATTGTTATTATAATGCGATGCTCCGGGCTCCGGCTATCACAGACGTTTTTTTCGCAAATGTCAACGCGGCACATCAAGTTCGCGTCGTCTGCAAGTGCGGTAGGGAGCTATATATATATATATATATATATGTAATTATATCGATAAAAATTGAATTATCACACAGATGCATCTCGAACTTTATATTTTTTAATAATTTAAAGTTTCTTGTTTAGCACTTAATTAAAGTAGTCAGTTACAGTTGCAACACTTGGGGTACAATATAGAATAGATATTTCATTATTATTTGGATTTCATAAAACAAGAATATATATATAGTTATTATACAGCTATTCTCTAAGAATGGTTATTTTTCGAAGGAATAATGTGTTAAACAAATGATGACCAAAAGGTCACTTAAATTTCGAAATTTTAGTTTTTTTTTCAAAATGACGATTGCCTTATAGGTAAAGCCGGCGTCAACATTCGAATAATCATAATCTTCAATATAACAATTCGAGACTCCGGCCCTGTTCTAACCACTGGCATTCGGTGCCTCGTGAAAAAGCACAACTTTCTAGAGGATGGATGGAATATATATATACCTCATTTTCAAATAGTTTATAGAATTAAATTTTAAATTATCTAAAAATGAGCATATCTTTAATTTTTATTCGTAAATTCATATGTAAGGATCGCGAGAGACCCCGATATTTCACATAACTCAAACCCTATTTATCGGTAAAAATATAGGTAAAGATTATTAGTCGTTCAATATTTTTGTATAGTCATAGATTATTTTTTCTCGATCTTCGTCTGAAGTTCTCAAGCTGAAGATGGCAAAATATAATGCTTTAATTTTATTGATTTCAATTCGAAATAAAGATGAGAGCAAAAATAATATATTAATCATGGGATTATTGTATCAACTGGTGCTCTATAGTGATTATCTTCAAACCCGTTCAAGAGATATTCACTATCAATAATCCACACAGTTTCAAACGATGTATTTCATAAATTTTACCATCATAAATAGTGTGTGTGTGTGTGGGTGTGTGTTTCTATATTATTATTTCAGTAAAAGTTATTATAATCGTTAAATCGATACCGATGGCCGTTATGTAGATGTATAACGAAAAAAACATTATTTTTTCAATGCATTTTCTACAATAGAATGTAAAATACATTTAAAATATATAGCTGAAAGTATTTTTCAAACATGCAAGTATTTTCGTGCAATATAAAATAAAAGGTCGCAATGAAAGATTTCTAGTAAAAAAGTGACGAATGATGCAAAACCTCCTATTCCTATAATACCCGCAAATCAGCTGATTTGACAATAGTTACTGAATTCAATAAATGCCTGCGTTTCGTTTTTCGCTCTTGAGTTTAATATTACCAGGCGCTTGTCAGAAAGTAGCTTAAACCAAATACCAGACTCCAGAGTCTTCATTTGAATTTCCTCGAATCTCTCGGCATAAGGAAATGCCGGTTCTGCACGTATTCCCAGTTGATCAGGGCGTAAAACGAGCTTGGCCATTTTCATTATGGGTGTGATCCATCGGTCTTGCGATATTGATTAATGTGATACTGCGCTATATCACGGATTCCACGATACATATATAACATTTCCTTTTTGTCTTAGAATCAGAGTGCAATCAATGGAACCATTTTCTTTAATTACACTTGCCTTCAACTCTTCTAGTCGATGATCGATGTTGTTTGAGAATATATGGTCATAATGTTATTCAAATGCAAAAATCGGTAGTTTAATGTCGATTAAATCTTGCAGGTATGTGTCAAACTTGACCTCTTCTCTTGTGATTTTTATGCCCAGAAAGGCAGAGTAAAGGATATTCGCATAGTCTATTGACATAATAATAATCACAGTTAATAGAATTATAGTATCAGACATTTTGCTTCCTCCTAGAGGAAGCTTTGTAATAGTAAAATTTTCAGTTTCGCTAAAACTTCATAGAAACATGTTTTGAGATGTCTGAAGTTCGAATTACGTGTTTTTAGAAAATGTCGGTATGGATATGTGTGTGTGTGTGTGTGTGTGTGTGTGTGTGTGTATACCGTAATATTTCTGGAACTACTCCGTCAAAATCAATCAAATTTGACATGCATATCTATTTTTGAATTCTAAATTCGGGAAAAACATTTATTTTTTTATTTTTTCAATTACTTTTTTTATTATGGCCATTTTTTGATTTTCAAGAAACATTATATTTTCGTTTTTTTTAATCATCCCATCGTTACAAACAATTCAGCTAAAATGCATTTGAAAGATCATAAAATGATCTACTTTTCGCCGTTTGGTCCTCGGGATCGACCGTTCCGTTCGGCAAATAAAATGGAAAAGGTAATTTTTTTTTAAATATTCATATCTCTGAAACTAAACATCATAACCTCACGAAAAAATTATGTTGATGGATCACGTGTCAAACTATATTTCATTAAAATTTCAAGTGTTTAGACTACTTATTTTTTCAGTAATAAATTTCAGTAATAATTGCACTTGAGATTGTGGGAAAAGGTAGATATTTTATGTGTTTTGAATACCTTTTACATACAATATGAAAAGAAACAATAATTTAAGCAATCTTAAATTCATTATTTTCGTATATTTTATACGATGTGGAGTTTTGAAATAAACTGCAGTGTTTACTGTTTGCCCTACATGTATGCACTAACGGCGGCGTAACAATGTCCTTTTTAAAAACCGCTCGTGTTCAGATAGCAAACGTGTTTATTTCCATTTTTTTAAAGTACTAATGAATACTGTATGTGGGAATTTGTTGTAAAAATGACAGGTGAAATTCAAATCTAGAATACAAAATTGATAACCCATATAGATGGTTATTGCTTTTTGTTGTGTTAGTAAAATGAGAAAATTGATTTTCAGACTTTCTATGAGGATGCTAGGTCGTTAGGTGTTAATAAGGACAGCAGTCAAGGTTCTTCAGAAAATAATTTTATTGCACCGTTCATCAGCGCTACGTACAATACAGAATGCTTGCTTTCTTATTTACAGATATTATATGTATAATATTAATATATTTAATGCCAAAATCATCACGCCGGTCACTAAAAATAGAATATATCTACATATATCTCTTTGTAATCCTATCTTATCTTAATCATAATCATATTTTCATAATTTCAGTAGCACATATATTTAGATTTCGAATACAAGTTGACCCTCGATGGTTATAACGTATACACGTGATACGCACCAGAGTATCGTTGAAATGTATGAGCACGCTTTGATGATTAAAAAAATATATCTACATCATTTGAACATTTTCGTTTTACGAAGAAGCAAGGATGTGATTATAATACTTACTTTTACACATAACAAACGTTTGTGTTTATATTACATTGATTATCAAGGAATGGTCACTACCATTGTCAATGTTGCCTGCTGTTCTAAATCTATATGATAAAAATAAAAAGTATAAGTTTCAGGATTGTGCAAAGTGCGACTGATAGGATTTGGGAAAAAATCATAATAAAAAACACAACACAATAAAATTAAAATTTTAAAGCAATGTTTATTGCAAATTGGGTTAATAAATACATGGGGATTATGGATGAAAGTAAATACGATAAAAAATTAAAGAATATAAAAAATGCATCGTAAAACAACTGCATCGTCATCAAACTGCGTCGAAAATCAAGTTTCGACGCCATACACAGTATATAAGTTATACATCTCGCGTATCTTAAAAATCTCTTCGAATATGGCAACGATACGATGTGTATAATATAATATATAGAATATATATCGCTTGAATTGATAACAAATGCTTAAATAAAATATATAATCATGTGAGACAAACGTTATTGGTAAAATAATAATAAATGTTGTAATATGAGTATACAACAAATAAAAGCATGACTGAAGCAAAAAAAGGATCGGTATACATGTGCGAATATGCTTGCAAAACACATGAGACATAACCTCAAAATATCGATTAAGAGCTCGCTCTGACCCTACTATATATGTACGTTCGCCTCCAACAATATCATATCACAGTCCAAATCGATATACACGCGCTCACGCGTCCTCAGTTGCTCTCAACCACGGGCATGTAAAACTTGTGTCTGGGTGTGTCCCTGGTGTGCTTGAACGGGGCCTTGTTAGCCTGCAACAATGCCGCAGGACAAGGTCCTTTCTGCCGTGGTACGAATTCCTTCTTGTACATACTAGACGTCTGTGCGCTGCTAACCCTCTCGTCTCCGAGACTGATGTTCGACACGTTTCCCTGACGCCGGATGCGTTCAACCCTCTCGGTGGAGAAGTTTCCGTAGCTGCGTCGAGCTTCACTCGTGTGGTAGAAAGAACCACCAACAGTCAGATTGTCTCGTGGTGGGCTGCTCTTGGAGACGCGAGTCTCGTTGCGCTCGTAGCTCGACGAGGCGTATGGGTTACCGCCGCTGGTTCTCTGAAGGGATGACTGGTTCTTACGACTCTCGTTGTTGCTGATGAACTGCTGAGAGAACTCCTGCCGACAGCTGGTACTTGAGGCACTTTGTTCAGCGATGCGCCGGTGCAGGGCTGTGTTGCTGATGTCCGTTGTCGAGGAGATGACGTTCCAACGCTTGTGACCTCGCGTAGGAGAACCACCTCGACTTGGATCATGCTCAGGACTGGTGTACCTCTCGTTCACGTAGTCTCGACGCTGATGTTGATCTTGATGACGCTCGAAGTCTTGGCGTTGACGAAGAGAAGCTTCCTCCCTGTGGATGGTTGACTGCGTCTTACGGTTGCTGTCGTCGACCCTGCGAATGGTTACAGGAGCGCCGCCGTCGAGGTGATGGACTGATTGGTGGACCTCGTTTGTGCGTCCCGAAGGTGAGTAGCTTTCTCTTACAGAGGTTCTGGATTCAGAGCCAGTTACTCGCTGGTTATCCTGATGACGACGGATCTCCGAGCGCTCACCTTTCACGGTGACGTACGAGCTCGAGGTGGTCCTGGGGCCGTAATCATCTCCCGGGCGCAGATTGTCTGGATGCTTGATTGGGCTGCGGCGCTCACCTGGAACGTTTCGCATTTGTTGCTGTCGATAATCGTCACTGGATCGGCGGGTTTCAAGGTGGCCCTCCATGCGTAGGTGATCTTCGCGTCGGTAGCTCTGAGCACGGTAGTTCTCGCCGTTGGTGCGCTGATAGTCGCTGCGCGAGGATGTTGTAGTGCGTACATCTCCATCAGGCCGTAGGTTGTCATGCGACCGCCTGCAGACCTGTTGCGGTTTGTCATGAGTCTCAACACGCAGGGTCTTCTCGAACTCGGTCTCACCACGCAAGTCCGAATGGCGGATGACGTTGCGACGTTCAGTTTTCTCGGTCTGGCTGCCAATCTCTAAGCTGGAAGTTGCACGATGATCGGTGTGCTGCTGGTTGACTACGCGTTGATCAGTTTGCTTATTGGTCACGCGTTGATCAGTTTGCTTATTGATTACACGTTGATCTGTGTGATGCTGGTTGACTACACGTTGGTCTGAGCGTTGCTGGTTGACGGTGCGTTGATCAACCTGTTGTTGATTAATTACACGATGATCGGTATGCTGTTGATTGACGACATGTTTTTCAGTGTGTTGGTTGACCACATGTTTTTCAGTCTGTTGGTTAACTACGCGTTGATTCGTTTGTTGGTTAACCACCTGCTGATCCGTACGTTGATTGACTACACGTTGATCGACCTGTTTCTTAGACACTTCATCCTTAAGTTCACGAATGAACTCGCCCTCTGGATGGAGATTATCTTGTGGTCTCTTGGGGGTAACGCGATCGGCAGGTTGGTACTGCGTTGGCATCGGTCTATCGAAGTCTCCTTCAGGCTTCAAGTTGTCAGGATGTCTAATTGGAGTGCGTCTCTCTCCAGGACCAACTGAAGATTTTCTTGGCGCATTGAAATCGCCCTCTGGTCTCAGATTGTCCTGTGGCCTTCGTACGTCAGCTCTCTCACCCTTGGTCGGAGTCTTCTCCTTGGGTCGTTTCGTGAACTCACCCTCTGGATGCAGATTATCCTGAGGCTTCATGGGAGTAGGACGTTCAGCTGGCGTGTAATGTGTAGGTTCAGGTCGTTCGAAGTCACCCTCTGGTCTCAGATTGTCCTGTGGTCGCTTGACATCAGCTCTGTCACCTCGGGTTGGAGCTTGTTCTCTTGGGCGACCCACGAAATCTCCTTCGGGATGCAAGTTGTCTTGCGGTTTGGTTGGCACTGGTCGCTCACCTGGTTTGTATTCGGATGGTTTTGGGCGCTCGAAGTCTCCTTCTGGTCTTAAGTTATCTGGATGTCTGATCGGAGAACGCCTCTCACCGGGACCAACCGGTGACTTTTTCGGAGTTTCGAAATCGCCCTCTGGTCTAAGGTTATCCTCTGGCTTCTTGATCTGTGGCCGCTCAGCCCTCTTAGGAGTAAAATCGTCTTTAGGTCTGCCCTCGAAGGGTCCCTCTGGGCGAAGATTGTCCTCATGTCTAACGATATCCACCCGCTCGCTTCGGACGACTTTGTAGTCATCGCGTGTTCGCATATCAATAAACTCACCCTCAATGCGGAGGTTATCTTGGTATTTGGTGACCTCAGCACGTTCGCGTACAACGAAGTTCTTGAAGTCATCACGAGATGTAATTGTCTGCATGTCACCTTCGATAGTCAGATTATCCGTGTGTTTGACGATCTCGGCCCTCTCGCCTCTGGTGGGCTTGAAGTCTGACTTGGGACGACCCTCGAACGGTCCCTCCGGCTTAAGATTATCTTTCGGTTTCTTGACCTCTGCCCTTTCACCCCTAGTTGGAACTTTGGGCTTCGGCTGACGATCAAACTCACCTTCCGGGTGTAAATTATCTTGAGGCCTTGTTTGAGTTGGACGTTCTGCGGGTTTGTATTCCTTGGGTTTGGGTCTTTCAAAGTCACCCTCGGGTTTCAAATTGTCAGGATGTCTAATTGGTGTTCGTCTTTCACCAGGGCCAACGGGTGCCTTCTTCGGTGCTTCAAATTTACCCTCAGGACGTAGATTGTCTTGCGGTTTTCTCACATCTGCTCTTTCACCTTTGAGAGGAGATTTTTCTTTAGGTTGACGAATAAAGTCACCTTCAGGGTGTAAGTTGTCTTGTGGTCTCTTTTGAACTGGACGCTCAGCCGGTTTAAACTGAGTTGGTTTTGGCCTTTCAAAGTCACCCTCAGGCTTTAAATTGTCTGGATGTCTAATTGGAGTTCGTCTCTCACCTGGACCAACCGGTGCCTTTTTAGGTGTTTCAAATGTACCTTCTGGTTTAAGATTATCCTTAGGTTTTTTAATATCAGCGCGTTCACCTTTGACTGGAGCTTTTTCTTTTGGTTGACGTACAAAGTCTCCCTCAGGGTGCAGATTATCCTGGGGCTTCTTAGGAGTTTGACGTTCTGCAGGCTTGTATTGAGATGGTTTCGGCCTTTCAAAGTCGCCTTCCGGTTTCAGATTATCTGGATGCTTGATAGGAGATCGACGTTCGCCAGGGCCAACTGGGGCCTTTTTCGGAGTTTCGAACTTACCCTCCGGCCGTAGATTGTCTTGTGGTTTTTTGATTTCAGCTCTGTCACCTTTAGTCGGAGCCTTCTCTTTCGGCCTTTTAACAAAGTCACCTTCTGGATGTAAGTTGTCCTGTGGTTTCTTTTGTACTGGACGTTCAGCGGGCTTATATTGCGTAGGTTCAGGTCTTTCGAAGTCTCCTTCGGGTTTCAAGTTATCTGGTTGTTTGATTGGAGAGCGTCTCTCAGCTGGACTATAACCAGGCTTATCAGGCATGTCCATGGTTCCCTCAGGATGCAAGTTATCTTGGGGTCGCTTGATGTCTGCTCGGTCGCCTTTCGTAGGCGCCTGTTCTTTTGGTCGACGTACAAAATCACCTTCTGGGTGCAAATTGTCCTGTGGTTTCTTCTGGACCGGCCGCTCGGCAGGTTTGTATTCAGTTGGTTTAGGTCTTTCAAACTCTCCTTCAGGATGCAAGTTATCTTGTGGCTTCGTAGGTTGGACTCTCTCAGCAGGCCTGTACCCGGTTGGTTGAGGTCGTTCAAAATCACCTTCTGGTTTCAGGTGATCTGTATGTTTGATAGGTGATCGCCTCTCTGCCGGTCCATAGCATGTCTTCTCTGGACGATCAAAATCACCCTCAGGCTTAAGGTTGTCTTCGGGCCTTTTGATTTGCGGACGTTCTGCTCGCTTAGGAGTGTAGTCATCTTTTGGTCTTCCTTCAAACGGACCTTCTGGATGCAAGTTATCTTCGTGTCTGACAATGTCTACTCGTTCGCCTTTCACTACCTTATAATCATCGCGCGTACGCATATCAATGAATTCACCTTCCATGCGAAGGTTATCCTGATATTTCGTAACTTCAGTACGCTCACGTACAAGAAAATCGGTGTAATCATCTCGAGATGTAATAATTTGCATGTCTCCTTCCATCGTCAAGTTGTCTGTATGTTTGACGATCTCAGCTCTTTCGCCTCTCGTTGGTTTGAAGTCTTCTCTTGGGCGACCTTCGAACGGTCCTTCTGGCTTAAGATTATCTTTTGGTTTCTTAATATCAGCTCTTTCACCCTTAGTCGGAGCTTTAGGTTTTGGCTGACGTTCGAACTCCCCTTCTGGATGCAGATTATCTTGAGGCCTTGTCTGTTTCGGACGTTCAGCAGGCTTGAATTCTTTAGGCTTGGGTCTTTCAAAGTCCCCTTCGGGTCTTAGATTATCAGGATGTTTGATTGGTGAACGTCTCTCGCCTGGACCTACTGGTGTTTTTTCAGGTACTTCGAATGTTCCTTCTGGTCTCAAATTATCTTGCGGTTTTCTAATGTCCGCTCTTTCACCTTTAGTGGGGGCCTTCTCCTTAGGTCTTCTTACAAATTCACCCTCAGGGTGTAAATTATCTTGCGGTTTCTTCTGAACTGGTCGCTCCGCAGGTTTATACTCAGTCGGCTTAGGTCTTTCGAAGTCTCCTTCAGGGTGTAAGTTATCATGAGGCCTAGTAGGCTGAGGTCTCTCAGCAGGCCTGTATACAGATGGTTGAGGCCTTTCGAAGTCACCTTCAGGGTGAAGATTGTCGTGCGGTTTTGTAGGCGATGGACGCTCAGCAGGTCTGTACGGAGTTTGTTGAGGGCGTTCGAATTCTCCCTCTGGTTTAAGATGATCTGTATGTTTAATGGGTGAACGTCTTTCAGCAGGACCGAAATCTGGTTTTTCCGGACGGTCAAAGTCTCCTTCCGGATGCAAATTATCTTGTGGTTTCTTGGCCGTAGGTCTCTCAGCTGGTCTGAATTCAGTGGGTTGCGGCCTCTCGAAATCTCCTTCAGGATAAAGATTGTCGTGTGGTCTTGTTGCTTGCGGCCTTTGAGAAGGTCTGTACGGAGTTTGTTGAGGACGTTCGAATTCTCCCTCTGGTTTAAGATGATCTGTATGCTTGATGGGTGAACGTCTTTCAGCAGGACCGAAATCTGGTTTTTCCGGACGGTCAAAGTCACCTTCCGGATGCAAATTATCTTGTGGTTTCTTGGCCGTAGGTCTCTCTGCTGGTCTGAATTCAGTAGGCTGCGGCCTCTCAAAGTCACCCTCGGGATGCAGGTTGTCTTGTGGTTTCTTCTGAACTGGTCGTTCGGCAGGTTTAAATTCAGTTGGCTTAGGTCTCTCAAAGTCTCCTTCAGGGTGTAAGTTATCATGAGGCCTAGTAGGCTGAGGTCTCTCAGCAGGTCTGTATACAGATGGTTGAGGCCTTACAAAGTCACCTTCGGGGTGAAGATTGTCATGCGGTTTAGTAGGTGATGGACGCTCAGCAGGTCTGTACGGAGTTTGTTTAGGACGTTCGAATTCTCCCTCTGGTTTGAGGTTGTCCGTGTGTTTGATAGGTGAACGTCTTTCAGCAGGGCCAACATCGTGTATCTCGGGACGTTCAAAGTCTCCTTCTGGATACAAATTATCTTGTGGTTTCTTGGGCGTTGGCCTTTCACCAGGTCTGTACTCAGTCGGTTGTGGCCTTTCAAAATCACCTTCTGGTTTCAAGTGATCTGTGTGTTTGATAGGTGATCGCCTCTCTGCTGGTCCATAGCATGCCTTCTCTGGACGATCGAAATCACCCTCAGGCTTAAGGTTGTCTTCAGGCCTCTTGATTTGCGGCCGTTCTGCTCGCTTAGGAGTGTAGTCATCTTTCGGCCTACCCTCGAATGGACCTTCTGGGTACAGATTATCTTCATGTCTCACGATATCCACTCGCTCGCCTCTGACAACGGTATAATCATCTCGTGTGCGCATGTCGATAAATTCACCTTCCATGCGAAGGTTATCTTGGTACCTTGTAACCTCGGCTCGCTCACGAACTATAAAGTCAGTGTAATCATCTCGAGATGTGATGATTTGCATGTCCCCTTCCATAGTTAAGTTGTCTGTGTGCTTGACGATCTCCGCTCTCTCGCCTCTAGTTGGTTTATAGTCATCCTTTGGACGACCCTCAAAGGGTCCCTCTGGTTTAAGGTTGTCTTTTGGCTTCTTAATATCAGCTCTTTCACCCTTAGTAGGTGTCTTCTTTTTAGGTTGACGTTCAAATTCTCCCTCCGGATGCAAGTTATCTTGAGGTTTCTTAGGAGTTTGTCTTTCAGCCGGCTTAAATTGGGTAGGCTTCGGTCTCTCGAAATCTCCTTCTGGTTTGAGATTATCTGGATGTTTGATGGGAGTTCGTCTCTCACCTGGGCCAACAGGAGCTTTTTTCGGTGTTTCGAACTTACCTTCAGGTCGTAAGTTGTCTTGAGGCCGTCGTGTATCTGCTCTCTCGCCCTTTGTCGGTGCCTTGGGTTTCGGTTGTCGATCAAATTCTCCTTCGGGATGCAAATTGTCCTGAGGTTTCTTTTGTGTTGGACGTTCTGCAGGCTTGTATTGAGATGGTTTCGGCCTTTCAAAGTCACCTTCTGGTTTCAAGTTGTCTGTATGCTTAATCGGAGATCGCCTTTCAGCAGGACTATAGCCGGGTTTTTCGGGCATGTCCATAGTTCCTTCTGGACGAAGATTATCTTGTGGACGTCTGATATCTGCTCTATCACCCTTAGTGGGAGCCTTATCTTTAGGTCTCCTTACAAATTCACCCTCTGGATGTAAATTATCCTGCGGTTTCTTCTGTGCTGGACGCTCAGCTGGTCTATATTCTTTAGGTTTTGGTCTCTCGAAATCACCCTCGGGATGAAGGTTATCGTGTGGTCTTGTAGGTTGAACCCTCTCCGCAGGTTTATATTCTTTAGGTTTCGGTCTCTCAAAATCGCCCTCAGGATGAAGATTGTCGTGTGGTCTTGTAGGTTGAGCCCTCTCCGCAGGTTTGAATTCTTCAGGTTTCGGTCTCTCGAAATCACCCTCGGGATGAAGGTTATCGTGTGGTCTTGTAGGTTGAGCCCTCTCCGCAGGTTTGAATTCTTTGGGCTTTGGTCTCTCAAAATCACCTTCAGGATGAAGATTATCTTGCGGTCTCTTCTGTTGTGGCCTTTCTGCAGGTTTATATTCTTTAGGTTTCGGTCTTTCGAAGTCTCCTTCTGGTTTCAAATGGTCCGCATGTTTTATAGGTGAACGTCTCTCTGCCGGACTATACCCCGGTTTGTCAGGTACATCTATCTTTCCTTCAGGTCTTAAATTATCTTGTGGGCGTCTAATATCTGCTCTATCACCTTTAGTAGGCGCTTTATCTTTAGGTTGCCTTACAAAGTCTCCCTCCGGATATAAATTATCCTGCGGTTTTTTCTGTGTTGGACGCTCGGCTGGCTTGTACTCCTTAGGCTTAGGTCTCTCAAAGTCACCCTCAGGATGAAGATTATCTTGTGGTCTCTTCTGTTCTGGCCTTTCCGCAGGTTTATATTCTTCAGGTTTAGGTCTTTCGAACTCTCCTTCTGGTTTTAGATGATCAGCATGTTTTATGGGTGAACGTCTCTCTGCTGGGCTATACCCTGGTTTGTCAGGCACATCCATCTTTCCTTCAGATCTTAAGTTGTCCTGTGGACGTCTGATATCAGCCCGATCTCCCTTAGTTGGTGCTTGTTCTTTCGGTCTTCGGACAAAATCACCTTCTGGGTGCAAATTATCCTGCGGCTTAGTCGGCGTCTGTCTCTCAGCTGGTTTGAATTCGTTGGGTTTGGGTCTCTCAAAATCACCTTCGGGATGAAGATTATCTTGCGGTCTTTTCTGTTGTGGCCTTTCTGCAGGTTTATATTCTTTGGGTTTAGGTCTTTCGAAATCTCCTTCTGGTTTTAAATGATCCGCATGTTTTATCGGTGAACGTCTTTCAGCCGGGCTATATCCTGGTTTGTCAGGTACATCCATCTTCCCTTCGGGTCTTAAATTGTCCTGGGGACGTCGAATATCAGCCCGGTCTCCCTTAGTTGGTGCTTGTTCCTTCGGTCTACGTACGAAATCACCTTCAGGGTGTAGATTATCCTGCGGTTTAGTTGGTGTTTGTCTCTCTGCCGGTTTATATTCTTTAGGCTTGGGTCTTTCAAATTCACCTTCTGGGTGAAGATTATCTTGCGGTCTCTTCTGTTGTGGCCTTTCCCCAGGTCTGTACTCCGTTGGCGTCGGTCTTTCAAAGTCACCTTCAGGATGAAGATTATCTTGAGGCCTCTTCTGCTGTGGCCTTTCAGCAGGTTTGTACTCGGTTGGCCTCGGCCTCTCAAAGTCACCTTCAGGATATAGATTATCGTGTGGTTTGGTAGCTGTAGGGCGCTCGCCAGGTTTGTATTCTTTCTGCTTAGGTCTCTCGAATTCACCCTCCGGCTTGAGATTATCCTCGGGCTTCTTAATCTGAGGTCTATCGACTCTTTTAGGTGTGAAATCATCTTTAGGCTTACCCTCGAACGGTCCCTCGGGATGTAGGTTGTCCTCATGTCTGACAATGTCAACTCGCTCACCTCTGACGACAGTGTAATCATCTCTGGTACGCATGTCAATAAACTCTCCTTCCATACGAAGGTTGTCCTGATACTTGGTGATCTCAGCTCGTTCGCGAATGACAAAGTCGGTATAGTCATCGCAAGAAGTAATAGTCTGCATATCACCTGTCATGACTAAATTGTCGGTGTGCTTCACGATCTCCGCTCTCTCACCCTTGGTTGGTTTGAAATCATCTTTAGGTCGACCCTCGAAAGGTCCCTCTGGTTTCAAATTATCCTTCGGTCTCTTGATATCTGCTCTCTCTCCCTTGGTCGGAGCCTTGTCTTTAGGCTTACGTTCAAAGTCTCCTTCCGGCCGCAAATTATCTTGAGGCTTCTTAGCCGTTGGTCGTTCGGATGGTCTGTACTCTTCAGGTTTAGGTCTTTCGAAGTCTCCTTCGGGTCTTAGATTATCTTGAGGCTTCTTAGCCGTTGGTCGTTCAGAAGGTCTGTACGCCTCGGGCTTAGGTCTTTCGAAATCGCCTTCAGGCTTGAGGTTGTCCTGAGGTTTCTTGGGAGTCGTTCTCTCGGCGGGTCTGTATTCATCGGGCTTGGGCCTCTCAAAGTCTCCTTCGGGCCTCAGATTGTCTTGTGGTCTTCGTATATCGGCCCTATCGCCTTTAGTAGGAGCCTTCTCCTTGGGTCGGCTGACGAAGTCTCCCTCTGGATATAAATTGTCCTGTGGCTTTTTGGCCGTCGAACGCTCGGTAGGCTTATATTCGTCAGGTTTAGGTCTTTCAAAATCACCCTCGGGTTTCAAATTATCTTGTGGCTTCTTTGCTGTCGGCCGGTCGATAGGCTTGTACTCTTCTGGTTTGGGTCTTACAAAGTCTCCTTCAAGCTTCAAGTTATCCTCTTGTCTCGTTATACTCGTACTACGATAATCCTTTCGATCGAATTGGTGATACTCCTGCTGGCTAGTTGTAACATTCATTGTAGTGTCGGTTTTGTCATAGAAGCCACTATCGTCTACGTCGACTGGTCTGATCGGCTTCTGAAGCGGTTGCGGTGTGATATCGTAAGTTTGATAATCTTCTTTAATGTGCGAGGTACCCTGCAAGCAAAACGATATTTAATAAATCTGTGAAGAAAATTTCACGGTCGCACAAGTAATTTTATGAACATGACTTACAATGAATTCGCCTTTCTCAGTAGTAAGATTATCAGTTCTTCGAATAATTTCAGCTCTGTGAACTGTGCGATGATCGATATACTCGGTCTTGGAAGTCGTTTCATCTGTGAAGTCACCCTCCGGCTTCGTGTAGGTGTTGCGACGCTCAGTTCTCGGTCTCTCGCCGGGACGTCCGGTGAAGACCAGCTCTGTGGTCGTTACGCCTATAAGAATTTTAGTTAATCGTTAAATTTACAGTCAATAAAACAATACAGAAAAAATAAGTCTTTATAATCAACTTACTCTCAAAGTCACCCCCCGGTCTCAGATTGTCCTGCGGTTTCTTAGCAACGGGCCTCTCGCCGATCTTAGGTGCATCCTCCTTCGGCCGTTTAGCGAATTCACCCTCGGGGCGCAGATTATCCTGGGGCTTTACAACCGGTGCCCGTTCGCCTTTAGTCACGGTGTAGTCGGTCTTGCGTTCACCTATGAACTCTCCCTCCATACGGAGATGATCCTCGTGGTAGTATTTTGTGGTCGTCTGCCGGTCTACGTGCTTCTCATCGAACTCTTGTTTATAAGAGGTCGTCGCGTGCAGTGGCTCGTGTGGGATCTCCAGGTGATCCTGGAAGTCGTTGTGCGGACAACGGTGTCGACTGTGACCAATATTTTGATTAGATAACAAATATATTTAAAATAATACAGTCATAATAATCTAGTAAAATGCGTGTGTATCGCTTATTACCCGCATGTGCAGAGTTCGCAGATGCACTGCTCCTTAGCGGGGACCTTAGCGAGGACATCGGGTGTCTTCAGGGGCTCGTCATCACGAGGCTCTGTTTTCTTCGGGCCCTTTTCCTGCGGACCATCCGGATGCCGCTTTGGAGCCTCCGGACTCTCCTTCGGCTTTGGAGCGACTTTGCCATCCGAAGGTCTGCAAATGATCATTATAATCTTACCAATAGTCCTTCTTTATATATTGACTGATTTACGATAACGAAAATGCAGTATACATACCGTCTCTGTGTGGGTTTCGGACCAGAGTCATCGCGAGGCGGAGACTTCTGGGGCTTCTTGCCAGCGGGAGTCGACGTCGCTTTGGGTTTCGGCGGACTGTCTTCTCGAAGATACGGTATGGGGCGGACTTGCTCGGGTGAGCGACGCGTCGGCGAACTGTCGGAGGGTCGTCGTGGACTGTCGGAAGGTCGACGAGGACTGTCGCTACTGCTGGTGACGACATCCTGCGTTACCATACTAGTGCTCGATGTCGACGTGTCCTTTTCATCCACAGTTCGCTAATTGGTGCGAAAATAGAAATTTAGTATTGTGAGGCTTCGTGAGAAGGAGATCATATTATAGTCGTATTGGACGTTTTAGCATATTCTTATTACTCACGAAGCTTTTGATATTTATCGTTTGTTGTTTTTCAGTTTTTGATATAAAGGATTTATTCACTTAAAAATAATTTAAAAAAATATTTGAAACGCTGTACCCTTATACGACACTGCATAAATTACGTAACACTCCACCTATTTTTAGAACTCCAACGACCCATCAAAAATAAAACAAAGAAGAAGAAAAAAGGCATCAAACTCCAAATACGGCAAACCAGTAAATTTCGTGCCCGCCACAACAAAATTCCTCCGCTCCATATCCTTCGACTGAAAAGATAAAAAATAAAACATCCATCTCGTTGTCAGCCGCGCAAAGAACATTTGTTTCACCTGCGCGTAAATCTCTCTATCGACACATCTCTTCTCTAAAAATAAAAACCCTCCCGTCGTCTCTGACTCACGGCCCAGAAGACAAAAGAGGAGCAGCAACGGCGAAAAAAAAAGGAGTCATCGCCGAGGAAAGGATCGACAGCATCCTTCCATACAGATCTCTCTCTCAGAGCTCGCGAGTATTCCATACAAGGCTAGGTCGTGGCCTTACGCAACTCTCTAGTTAGAATAAGCGCGAGCGCGCGCGTATCGTCCCAATTCGGCCGTTTTGTAACCGCGCTCTGATACGACAGACTCGTTTCTCTTGACGAACAGCAAGAGAGAAAGAGAAAGAGACAGAGATGGAGAGAGAGAGAGAGAGAGAGAGAGAGAGACTGACTGATGTGTGGTATGTGTACACGGGCGTTTCCCACTTTATCCGCGGAATATTTAATTCAACACTTGCGTCCAAGAGAGCTGCTCTTTGTAAGGACGTGTGCTATGTATGCGCTTGGCGTACGTATTGGGAGTTTATAGCTTCGCTACTGCTTTTATGCTAATTGGAATTAGAAAATTCGATGGGTATCGGAATTACAACCTTTTCCGAGGATCAATTTAAAAATAATATCGAAGCTAATTGTAGATATGAGTATGCCGGAGATGCTTTATGTGGACATTAACGATTTTATGCAAATTACGAAAATATGCTAATGTGCAAGCTGGTAACCAGAAGAAAGATGATTTTTAAATTTGAATTAAATTTGTACAATCTCAAGTTTGTTTACGCCGGCCGGCTACTATCACATCAGAGCTCGGCAAAAAATAAGAAATTCCCCGTACTTAACTTTCTCAAATTAGGCACTACTATCTCCATTATCGCTTTCTGTAAATATTTACCGTCTCAGTGCACGACTATAATCTTAACAGCCCAAAAATTCAAGTGTCCCATAACAGATCACGAACAAAAAAAAAATCGTGCATAAAATTCGTAACCATTGTATACGTATTCTCATGAGAATCGTAGTTCCTCTCGAACCGGCGTAAAAGAAAACAATACCTGCACACATAAGTATGCCCACGTCGACTTCCCCGCGCGCAGCACCTGAATTAAAACGTTCTCGCATACGATTAAAGTTTTTCGCCGGTGCTGCTCCGCCAAGCGGAAAATCAAAAGAGCTGCGCCGAACGCGATGGGAAATACGCGAAGGTCGAGGCCTTCTGAATCCAAACGGCCGTGTTTTACTGCCGTCTTCGGAGACGAAAAGAAGGATGACGCTATCCTATGCGTATACGTATTATACTCGTGAGAACGCGTGTCGTAAAATTCGGCTTTACTATTACTATCGCGTGATAAACTCTTACGTACGTGTTATCCTTATCGAAGTCGTAATAACGTGTACCGTGTGGCTTTTTATTTTGTTCTGGCGATTGAGATTTGAGATACAATTTCGTTGTACGGGTTTGGTTTTAGAGTGAAATTGTGACCGAGGAATTTCATAGTTCTGGCAAAAACAAATGGATGAGACACGCATACACAGAAACAGACAGATAGAAGTGACGTGTGTACAAATAGAACACAAGACAGGTATAAACAAAATTCTTTTTTCAGGTGATGATGTGCGCGGTGAGACTTTCGAAAATGCGAGGAGACACTGCAAAAACAAGAGGAGAAAAAAACTCTGCCGACTGTCGGCGCTTCATTAATAATTCAGCTCCGAGTTATAACTGTAAAGACGCGCGCATGCGAGAGATCGAGTGTCGGATCGGTAATGACATACGGCATTATGCGCTAAATCTGCTGAATCTCGGTTATAACGACTATCCGGTTACCTATATACATACACACCGGGAGCAATTATCCGAGCAACCATCTCTTAAAGGCGATTGTTTGCAATCAACATTTTCAAGTATTTTTAATTATCGAGAACCGCGGTATGATTACAAAAAACCTCACGCGTCGTGACACATCGATGCTCGAAAAAAAGTCTCTTCTAAATATAGTCATTGCGAGAAATCGGTATACGCGATCACGAGCGAAAAAAAAAACTACTCACGGTGGTCGTCTCGTCGACGTTGCGGAAGTCCCGGATAGACGTGAAGCTGGAAGACTGCTCGACGATGGTCGAGCTTTCCTGGATCTCGCTGGTGTTCTCGAATCTGCGGGTGTCGGCGATGTCGTAGAGAAGAGTCGTAGTGACGAGAGGCTTGTCGTCGGGGATGCTGGGTTTTCTGGGCTGTTGTTGATGAGGCTCGGATTTCCTGGGCTGCTGAGGCTCTTGTTTTCTTGGTCGTTCTTGAGGCTTCTCGTAGACAAACGAGCCGTCCCAGGTAGACGAGTTGAGTTTGGTGTTGGTAATGACTGTCTTTCCGTCGATCGGTTTTTGGGGTGACCTAGATCGAGGTCTAGGAGTTGGCTTACGCGAGTCGGTTGTCTCGATCGTCACTTCCTTAGTTGTCGTGGAGGTGGGCCTTCTCGAGTCAGTTGTCTCGATGTTTATGGTGGACGAAGAAGAGGGTCTTCTGGAGTCGACAGTCTCGATGATGATTTCTTTCGTTGTGGTCGTCGTCGGTGTAGGCTTTCTCGTGTCCGTAGTCTCGATGATGATCTCCTTGGTGGTTCTGTTGTCCGTGGAGTTCTTGGATACATCGAAACTCAGCGTCGTGCTCACCAGTGTGTTGTCGCTTCTGTCCAGACTCGGTCTTCTCGGAGTCGACGTGTTTTTTACGTCGTAGACGAAGGAACCATCCCTCGCGGTTGTCCTCGGCACGCTGGTCTCTTTGTCCACAGTTTTTTTGTTGGTATCGGTGACGTTGGTCTCGTGGACAAAGGTGCCGTCCCAGGTAGATGTCGAGCTGGTGGAGTAATTATTTCTCGGCTGGCTTTTGTCTGGACTCGGACCCCTTTGATGGGGCACGTTGCTGTCTCTGTCTACACTCTTTCTGCGAGTGGTATCAGTAACACTGGTCTCGTAGACAAAGGTACCGTCCCAGCTATTATCTAACGAACTGGTAGTGTAGTTTTTAGAATAATCATTCCTGGGCTGGTGTTTATCTGGACTCGGTGATCTCTGCACGTTAGTAGGCTGACCTCCCCTAGGCTGATTCTTATCCGGACTCGGAGCTCTTTGTTGCGGCCGCTTCTCAGTCACAAAAGTGCCGTCCCAGCTATTATCTAACGAACTGGTGGTGTAGTTTTTAGAATAATCATTCCTGGGCTGGTGTTTATCTGGACTCGGAGCCCTTTGCACGTTAGACGGGTAAGTACTTTTGGGCTGATGTTTGTCTGGACTCGGCCCTCTCTGTTGTCTCGCGTTAGTGTCCCGATCCACACTTCTGCGGCTGGTATCGATAATATTGGTCTCGTGGACAAAAGTGCCATCCCAGGTGGACGTCGAACTGGTGGTGTAATTATTCCTGGGCTGCTGCGCGTCAGTAGGCTGACTTCCCCTAGACTGATTCTTATCCGGACTCGGGGCCCGTTGCTGCGGCGACTTTTCAGTCACAAAAGTGCCGTCCCAGTTATTATTCATGGAACTCGTGGTGTAGTTAGCGGGGTAATAATTATTCCTGGGCTGCTGCTTATCCGGACTTGGAGCCCTTTGCAGGTTAGAGGGATAAGTATTTCTGGGTTGATATTTGTCGGGACTCGGTGCTCTTTGCTGCGGAACATTGCTGTCTCGTTCCACACTTCTGCGGCTGGTATCGGTGACATTGGTCTCATGGACAAAGGTACCGTCCCAGGTTGACGTCGAGCTGCTGGTGTAATTACTCCTGGGCTGGTTTTTATCCGGACTCGGTGACCTCTGCGCGTTAGTAGGCTGACCGCTCCTGGGCTGATTCTTATCCGGAATCGTGGTGTAACCTCTCGTTCTGCTGTCCCTCTCCTTCTCGGGAGTGTTGGGTCTCCTGCTGGTAACCTCGGTCACCTCGTTCTTTTCAACGACGAAAGTGCCATCCCAGCTGCTGGTCATGTTAGTGCTCGGTCTCTTGCCCTCGGGGCTCTTCGATCTGACCGTCTCGTTGCTCACGTTCCTTCTCTCGGTGACGATCGTGCTGGATGCAAGGTCGTTACCCGACGCGGCGTGCTGGACAGTGTAGCTACTGCTGCTCGACCTCAGATCCGCTTCGTTGATCTCGTCGGCACTGACCTCCCTTATGTCCACGGTTCCGGATCTGCGCTCGATCTTCCTCTTGCTCTGCGGACTGGTCTTCTCGTAAACGAACGTCCCGTCCCAGGCGGAGTCACCGGGTTTGTACGATCTGGTCGTCGTCGTGCTCTGGCTCTGGTCCAGCTCCTCGTGGATAGTGTCCACGTACTGCCTTCCGGCCTTGTTGTTCGTCGTGGTCTCGTACTCCACGACGTAGCTGCTGGACGTGGCACCTGGGCCGGCGTTGTGCGGCGCGAAATCGGTCACGTCCTCGACCTGGATCACATTGGTGCTTCTCTCGTTCGTTCGCTCGGTCAGCGGTGCCGGCTGGTCCCAAGTGGTCTCGCTCGTCTCGATGTAGTACGTACTCGCCGCGTAATCCACTGACGTAGCCGAAGCCACGAGTTCCTCCTCCCTAGCCTCGACCTTGACCACCTTGCTCGGGACCGGTGCCGGTATCTTTTCCTCCACTCGCTCGTACATGACGTTCTTCTGAACTATCGCTCCAGGATCCTGGATCCTGTTGTTGCTGGTAGTCGTGGTCGTCACGACACCTTCGTGAATATTGTTCGCCGAGTCGATGAGCTCAGCGGCGAGTACGTCGAGCTTCGCCAAGTTCGAGCTGCTGCTGGTACTGACGACCGGCGCCTCGGAGGTCTGCACTTGGAGAACGTTTCCCTGGGCATCCATGAGCACTCGTTCGCGTTTCTCGGTCTCCACAGTGCGCTGGGCTTCCTTGACGAATTTTCCACGGCTGACCGACTCTTCCCTCGTGTGCACGACTTGCTCCGTGCTACTGGTAGTCTTCACCTCTGTCGACGAGCTACTGCCGCCCGTCACGGCCTTGTCCTTCTTCGCCGTCATCTTCGGTTACACTGCTGCAGTCCGGTCCTCAGCAAGACGGCTGCCGCATGTTACGTTAACAACAATCTACTTCTCGCCTCGATATATATGTTATACGTATTCACCAAGCAAAAGCTCAAGCTTTCGTCGTTCGTTCGTTCGATCGTTAGTAAAAAAACAAAACAAAAAAATATATTAATAAACAGAGAGCGTAATGCGTGTGAGTGTTCGTATTAAGCGCAGCTCTCCTCTCGCGTGCCGGTCGGCGTTAGCGCCGTTAGCAGACTGGCGCGATGCTGGCTCAGTCCCGGCTGGAAATTATTGCGCGAGCCACCGCCACTGCCGCCGCCGGTTTCTCGCCGCCGATCTCCTCGAGTCTTCCGTCTCTTTTGCTCTCGTGCGACGCCCATAGGAGTGAGAGTGATCGCGTGGGACGAGGCGCGAGTGTATGTGTGTGTGGCTCGTACGTGCGCGACTCGGGCTGGTGTTTGAGCTGTTTAAGCTGTGTACATATAACGCGTTGATGCGAGAAGGTGGGGTTCTCTCTCTCTCTCTCTCTCTCTCTCTCTCTCGCTCTCTGGGTTTCCGGAGAAAATGAGTGGTTTTTCAATTTGTGGAAAAGCTATGACGAGGAGATTCGGTTTTGGAGGTGAGGGCTGAATGGAAATCGGTTCGCGTTATAGTCGAAGGTTTTTCGCAAGATATTCGCTGTTACTCGTAATGAAGTTGTATAGTTTCTTGTGCAATGCACTTTGTTTTCGTTATTATTACGAATTGGAAAAGCGTTTCCTGCCGGCTTAAGTAATGGTTGTAAATAATTGCCACAACAAACCGTATAATTGAATATCGTCGACTATAAATAAACGATCGAGTGTACGAGCACAGTTATACATATCTATGAGCGGTCGCGCCTATGCGCCTCGCCGAGTATATTCAATTAAAAGCAGGTGCCGTTAAGTAACAGGTGTCGCATCTAAATAAACATCTTCGAAACCAGTAATGAAATCGCTCTCCCGAGATCACGGAAATTACAGAAAATTACACAGAGGAGCCAAGACCAAGCCTCTGTAGACGCAGCAATCGACATCTTTTCTATATTCAAATCGCTCTAACGTATACGGAATATCGGCATCGTAAATCATCCTTATCACTCTAAATTCGTCCATACAGAATCCCACTCACTCACACACACACACACACACACACACACACACACACACATGCATCCCATGAGTCTCGCGAAGGCGAAACCTTCTCTGTGTGTGTGTGTGTGTGTGTGTGTGTGTGTGCTACTGGCTGCGAGGCCATATGCGCCTCTCTTGCAGCGAGTGCATGTAAGTACCTCGCCTATAGAAGGAGAGGGGGAAGCACATGTATACATATATACATGCATCGCAACCGGTTCGCACACAGACACCGGAATCGCGGCGCTGACGTAATCGTCGCTTTTAAGAGACTGACGAAGGTATATTATGTGTATACGTAGGTATGTGTGTGTTTTCGCTGAAATTCGCCCTGCGTGCTCGCGGAGCGAAGAAATTCGAAAAGGTGGCGCTGCAGCGCGCCGGTAGTCCTTGACCTGGAAGAAATCGGCAGCCGATTCGCAAAAAGCGCACAGGGGGATTAAGGACTGCAGCCTTATCGGACACATACACACACACACACACACACACACACACACACACGAGTACACGTCTGCGCTGGATTTCGCGGGAAAGAAGAAAAAAAAAAAGAGTTGCGCCGAGAGAACTCAAGGCGGCCGCAGACTACTTGCATAAATTACCGATATAATTGCGATCGGTTCGGTGTGCACCGATCGTCTCGCTAATTAAAGACCGAGCGTGTGTATATGAGTTACGTGTTTCTCTGGCTTATTTGGGAGGAAGCTCGATGTATGTACTCGCTTGTTGTTTCGTAATGTGCGGACATGTAGCTCGTGGGTAGCGTAGTATAATGTACTTCGTTTCCGTCGATTTTGGCCCTCGCAATTCGGACAATATCGTCCAATTTATCGTGTCACGCGTGCAGCCTGTGAGAACGTGGTTATGTGGCTCGAGGCTAATTGAAGTCGAGACGCAGCACGAGGGAGTAGCAAGGAAAAAAAAGAAATCGGCTGGCTGTTTGCGAGATGCATTGGGTGACCATTTTTGAAAATTCGCGAGAATTCTCCGGTGCTTTTACGAAACGCATTGTTGAGTTTTTTGACTCATGTTCGCGGAGGTGCGGCCTTTTTTATCGTCGCTCCGAGAAAAATCGGTTTCGGCGTCATTTTTACTCTTTTAATTCCCATAGTATGCAAAATAATATATTCGACCGCGAGTGTACTCCAGTCCCGACAAGTGCTGGAGGAGACTCAAGAATGTTCTTATCAGCTGTTCGCCGAGAATAGCCAAAGACACACCCATCCGAACCATACACTCTTTCCAAAAGGAAGCGCAGAGCCTTAGATCACTCAAAACTCTCCTCGTCATAAGCGCACCTATAAAGTCGACGACAAAACTAAACAACTCGACGTAATATATAAATCAAGCTCCCGACAGTCACGCGTAAATAACTCCAACGCGAGCAGCTGTGTTTCCTTTAAAAGCGTGTTAGTCATCGTTCGATCGGACAGGCCGAAGCAAAAAAAAATCAAGACAGGCCAGAAGCTTTCGGTATATACGAGTAAGTACGACTATATGTATACAAGCAGTGCAACCGATCGATGCACCGATCTTTTCTCTCCCCTTGGAAGACGACGAAGAAGAAGAAAAAGAAGGATCGAATCGAAAACGATGACTGGATTCTCGTTCGCCCACCGACTGCGAGAGTAGCCTCTCGACCAAATAGGGATAGCCCGACGCGGGCTTTTCTCCTTCTCTGACGCCCACGATTTTCCTCGCTGAGGTCGTTGCGCGCACGCGAGCCGGTCTGCGATGTGGGAATTATTATTGTGTGTAGAGAGAAGTACTTCTCTATGCGTATACATATAGTGGCTACGACGGGATTACCGTTGCCGAAGCGGAAACGCGACGCGCGACCTTCCTTTCGATTATGAGCTGGTGTTAGAGATGGTCAGATGTTCGCGTTGATGGCTGACGTCGTTGGTATTAAGTATATATGTGCGAGAGAAACTGGGTCTTGTTGGATTGGAATTTTTTGTTGATGACTGATCTATGGCTTCGGCTAGATTTTTGATATGGATATTTTTAGAATTGGTGTTGACGACTTTTTCCGAGATCGGCTATTAATAAACTTGCGATTTTGAATTTTTCTGGACTCAAGAAAAGCACTTGAATGAAAATGATTGATGATGGTCAATTTAATATAATACGATACTCATTCTTTAATCTTTGCATACCTTCGTTATAAACCAGTTGCATAAAGCACTTCGCTTATCAGCACATTATGCAAATTTTGTGAAAGGATATCACCCCGCATATGCTTAAAATAAAACTTCAAATATAATCATAATCTCGGAAAAGTTTAAAAGGACCTCCCATAAACAGACATTTTAACGGGATTCATGAAATACTAGTTCAATCCTCACTCGTGATTGACGCGCTGCTATTGGATAATTGCTACCTAATACACTTTTTGAGGAGAAAGCTGCGCCATGAATTAGAAATCGAAGCGATTTTTCGGCGATTCTTAATAGCCTTTTATTGAAAGTAGCCTGTATAAAACTCGAGACAAAACAACTCAATCGTATAGCGAGAACGTTTATTCAAATGCGAAACGGCTGCTTAAAATTCAGTCATTATTTACAGAAGAAAACAAAAGCGCCGATTAATCTTTGAAAATATCACCGGTTGTATGTACACCGAACTTTCTTTCTCGTTTATCAGCCAATAAAGAATGGCCCATATATTATGCCCACACGAACCACCGAATATTTATTCGACTGACCAAAGCAAACAAATCGCCTCTCGGTATAGTACACAAGGTACTGAGAAAAAAAAACCTCTAATTCGTCAATATCACAAAACACTCAGCACAACGAGGTCGCGATCTAGTCCACATCAACGCCTCCGAATCCCGCCGATTCATTAATCTCCTTACGCCGATTCAAAACCTGAGTCACGTACGGCGCATGACAAGACTCGTTCGATTTTCGCCGCCTACGTGGGCGCTTTATTAATGCGAGTCGAAAAATCGCGGGAGAGAGAAAAAAAAGTTATGATGCGGTCGCGCTAAAAATAAAGCCTTGCGCTCGCTCTGCAGCTAATACACATACGTATCTGAATGAAAGGGACTGTTTACTGCGACGAGGCTGACCCTGTCGCGCCTGTTTCCACTGAGCGAGATTTTTTTTTTTCACGCTCAATGGGCGCGAGCAAGTACCACTTCGACGCTATGATGTCATTTCGGAGCTCTCTGCTCTGCGCGCGTGCAGTGTATGTACGTGGTTCGAGTAAATATACTCCTGCGGATCGTTGTCGTGCATCGTCATCCTTTGTCATGAAGATGAACAGCGGAATGGTGTGATTTTTTTTTTTTTTTTTTTTTTTAAGTGAACTTCTGAACTTCTTTTTTGTTGTCCTCGTGAAATTGAATTTATTCGAATGTCGATGGTTGACGCAGATTTTTATACTCTGAGAATAGGGTCATAGATTCTCTCACGACTTGACAATTCATTCGCCACTTGTTGCAACAACTATACTCTACAACACTGTCTACAGCAGCGAAGGGCAAAGAACTCGATCGATCATCGCTCGCATATATATACAGCCCTCGAATGCACAAAATCGAGTAATTCAAGCACATACAGCTTCTTATTTCGCATCACGTACGCAAAATTCTTTATTTGCTCGCAACTCCTCCTGCCATAAAAGCGCTTTCGGCTCGCGGGCGAAATTTCCAAGAAAACATGGCTAATCGGGTTAAGCGTATGTCTCTCTTTCTCGTCGATACACATCGAGAGACTCGTCGAAACGGAGAAAAAGTCGTTCTTGACACGACGAGACACGCTGCAAGCTGCAGTCGTAATTGGGCATGAGCTGCTGCTGCTGCTGCTGGTGCAACGCGGGTTGTTTTTTGGGAAATAAGAAGAAAAAGAGCATATCGCGAGCTTCGCTCCAAGACGAGGACAATGTGACGAGGTGCACGTAATGCGATGCAGCGGTAGCAGCTCGCGTGTGATGTCATGGCCCGTTTCGTTTCACGATGCTATGCTGTACTGTGCACTGTGTCTGCTTGAGATATTGTGGGATGCGGTTATTATTTGGAATTATATGCGCGTTTGTGGGGGAGCTTCGAAATTTTTTAATGGAAACGAAGGTCCCTTCGTTTATCTTCGTTAACGTCTGGAAGCGCTGAAGTGCGTTGGGAGTGTGACTTTTTGCGCATAAGGTTGTTCAAATAAGAAGCCTTTTAAGACTGCGCTAACAGATTTTGAGTGTACCAGGCGTTTTAGCGTTTATTCAAATGATCATTCTGTCGTTTTAAAAACCTGGAAACATTATTTCCACTTCGTGTGTAAGTTTAAAATACCCGAGTACTTTCATTCTCACGGCGATTACTTTAACATTCGACGATTCTATGAACCTACATCTCACCCAATAACCCACTAGCTACACTATAATTTCTACGAAGTGAAAATCCCAGTTCGTCGACGAAACCGAGAGCCGCAAAAATCCGCCATCTCGTCGGGCTGAGTCTCTCGCGCGCTGAGTAAGTGAGCATATAAAGTACAGATACAGCTCTCCGGGCGGGCTTACACACTCGCGAGTCCGCTCGCTCTTTACCATATTCGTCGCTGCGAGGCCGGCCGCTATATATAATACTCGATTTCTTTCTTTCTTTCTCGGCATGTCTCGTTTCTCTCCTGTATACACTCTGTCCTCGTCATTCGATTCGCGCGCCCACACTGGCCGAAAATCCTCGCGACGAGGACGATTTTCGCCCGATGAGAATTTAATTTCGCATGAAGAGAAAGAGAGAGAGAGAGAGAGAGAGAGAGACGCGTCCTTTTGTAAATGCAGGCTTCCTACGTGCGATGCAAGGCTGTGGGCTGAGGTTGCGACTGCACTCGGTATTATTTCGTCGGCGAATAATTTTTTTTTTTTAAGAGCTCGGAGAAGTTATTGTTATGATCTTTGACATTAAATAGAGATGAGATGTATGAATGCAATTAATTTAATGACAATACGTTCTCTGGAATTGTTATATGTGGTTGAATCGGTTACGTATACAGGATTACGCGAGCGACTTTAATAAAAGAAAATTAAATCAGTCTCGAATTCGAAACGGCGATCGAAAGAAAATCGAATCCATCTTGCAACACACGCCTGGCTTTTACATCGCTCTGACCATTTCGAACGTGATCCATGACACATTCCCCTTTAGGCGAAAACTCGCGATTCGCGAGTCATCGAGCGAGTACATTCTCTCTGTCTCGGATACAACCTAATACCAGTGGTAAAACACATTCGCTTTTTTACAACAAGAATTATTGCTGTCGTTCGGCTTCCGCAAATATACGAGCGTACTTTTATGCCGGTCGACTCTTCTGTGTGTAATTTTACCGTGAGCGATATAGATGTATATGGACGCATACATAGAGCTATGTACAGTGTCGATATACAGAGCAGTGTCGCACACTGTTGACTCGATAATAACAGTAATCTTGACCCCGTAGCGGCGTTCGAAACCGCGACAATGTGTTGCTTTGAAATGAAAGAAAGAAATGTTAATGTTTCATGGCTGGATGAGTGTCGAAGCGTCGCGAGATTGCTTAATTGCAGGGCTAAAGTACCTTGACGCTTGTAAAACATTTTTTAGAACGCTGAGTTTAATTGGCTTTGTTATAACCCGCTCGGAATAATGTGCTCGTAAATCATATTCAACTTTTACACTCGTTTCCAAACAATTTCCTAAGCTGAATTATATTAACGGAATGGTTTAACTTAAATTGATTTAAAAAGCTAAAAAACAATTTTAACAGTTTCGCTTCATTATGTAACTACTCTATAATACCGATCTAGGTTTAACATTTGCCGTGAATCTATCTCGTGTACAAAAACAAATAATAACTCAAATACAAAGCCTTTTACACGCAAACAATTTCTCAAATCACCCAAGTTTCATTTGTTTCACGCCTATTAGTACTTCGGAATAAAACCTCAATTCTCTGTCTCACCCTCGAACTCGCTAGCCTAAATCACGAGCGATCGACTTCGCAAACTTCGAAAGTGTGCCTCGCCGCCACCTGATAACAACTAGCCACCTATATACACAACACACACTCGCGCATAGCGTCACGTGTACAAAAGCGCCTGCAGCGATGCAAGCGCGTGCACTCGCGAGTCCGGCGTGAGCGACAGCCTCCAGGGGCAAGTATACACAAAAGCGTGCAAGGGAGCTCGCAAATTGTTTCGACTTCTATACACACATGTATAACAGTGCACACGGGAAGCGTACATGTAAAATTGAGCGAATTAGAAGTATGTATACAGCTAGTACAAAATATAGCAAAGCTTCTGGCATGTGCGTTCGAGGCCGCGTGCCACTTACTCTCTAGTGATCGATCTACGCGCGTTGACCCATTGACGAGGGATCGACGGCGACATGCTGCACCCGGTGTCATCGGCCTTATCTTCGGAGTCGAGGAGATGCCGATGAGCCGACGAGACATCATGGCATTTTTTTTAATTTCTCGTGGTGAACGAGGACGACGAGTCGCTGTGCAGTCGAGCTGGCCCAGAAAGAAACTGACGGCTGCTGCATAGGCTCGCACGCGGTTGGTTCCCGCGCGCAGCCGAGCTTTTGGCTGTGCGCCGACTCGATCGCTCCTGTCGTCATGGGGATGAATAAAAACATTCTGCAGTCCTGGTATGCGGAGCGTTGCGGCAATTGCAATTCTTTATCTGATTGTCTTGTTTGTTGCCGTCGTGCAGCTGACCGACTATACCTTGTTTTGCGCTATTTACAGCTTTCGGTGATGTATAGTTTGTGAAAGTTTTTCCCTATAGTTTAGTTAACGTGTGCAATGTGCTTAGCTTTGCGATCTGAAAATTTAATTGATAGATAAAAGAATCGTATTATTGTGAAGGTATGATGAAAGAAAGAAACACCTGTATTAGTAAATATTTTCTATATTACAAAAATATTCAAAAAAATTACGTTTCATTCTTTTGGCTGACACACAACAATAATGACAATATATTTTCTGTCATGTCCTCTCCCACTACTACTATAATAGATCATAGAAAAGATATAATGTAAAAAAATTCATTCTCACGCTCGTTCTGTAAGCTCAGTAAATATATTCACAGTACAGTGACATCTCATAATTCTGGAAGTAAGCTTATAAATAGTGGATAATTGTAGATACAGCCTCAAAGGCAGTAATTGCCAATCCAATGCCAAAAGAAATTCCTCTGAAGGGCTGCTTGGGATAAACAGCATAAGAGAGTGTGTGCCCTACTCTGGCTAGTACAAAGCCCCTGATCAGCAGACCAGCTAGGAAGGTGGATGGATTGGTTCCCAGATAGACGTAGGTGATAGCCACCCAGGGAAGTATGTTCTCCAGGTCATTGAGGTGAGATCTACGAACTCGCTCTACATCCTCGTCGTCATAGGCCACACGAGCCTTTGGCAGCATCTTTGCATCCTCGTGGTTGGCAAACACCTGTAGGGGCATATTTTTAATTAGCATTTTTGAATCTTTGAATATTATGTAATTTCAAAAATGATCAGGAGATACATGCGTAACCCACTAACTACACCTTATCAACGAGAGTTGCACAAGGTGAAGATAATCGTGCTTAATGATAAGATATTAGCATATTTAAAAAAAACTGCATATCAACACTTGTATGACCTTGCATGACATTTTTGCTGACAATGCTTAAACAATATTTCTAATATAAAAATACCAACTCGATCAAAATCAGGAATAAGAATCAAATTTATTAATTTTGAGCACTTTGACAGACCATTAACATGCTTATTTATAATTAATAGTCACTGCCCATCATTTAATTATCAACAAGTAACGTATACTCTATTCCTTATCAGCTTCAAAAAAATTGCGATATTCCATCCGCTCAACCGCACAGATCACCTTCTCTCCCTTGATATAAAACCACAAAAAAACTCGCTCACCTTCTTCTTGAACCTCATCCTGGCGGTGAGAATTGACATGGCGAGCAGCTTGAGGGTCAGCACGCCGGTCCAGAATCCGAAGACTCTTACAATCTCCTCGTTCTGCACAATCATGGCTGCGGCGTCGTTCTAAACTCTCTGCGACAAAAAGACACTTTATTTCACTACTTACTCTATAAAAACAATGATTGCGTACGTGGGAAACAGTGAGAAATCACAAGTCGTCGTTATACCTGTTACAAAATGTAGGACAGTCTAAGGACTGAGACTAAGCTGCGTCGTGGCTACGACGCCGGTAATAAGGGGTGCAGCCCATCAATCGCGGGACGACTACGAACTACGACTGTCGGTTATGCCGGAGACCACGCACACATTAGTCTGCTGGGCGTGAGTATGCATATACGTACACGCGATATTTGTCAGGTCAGGCTGATTCTGGATTATCAGTAGTGTGCGGGTATGACTCGTATAGATAATATAGGTAACATACGAGGCTCTTTTTAAGTAGCTGGACAATCGGAGGCATCATCGTGAGTTGCAGATATTGCGGAATTTGATGTTTATCGTATTATTTTCTAGAATTTTCTGTGAGAATATAGCGATACTTTCGTGTCTGTATATACATACATGCAAGAGCTGTGTGTATAGGAACGATGGGAAACACTAAATTGCCAGAATTTGACGGGCAAATTTATAATTAATTCTTTGGTCAATTGGCGATAAATATAATGCATATGTAATTTGTTTATCCGCGAGACTGACTTTGTCGACGACAGTCCTGGAAGTTTCTGTCTTATCGACCGACGGTTCTATTTTTTTTAATTTAAAGCGCGCGACTTTTTATATTGTTGCGCGAGTTGATGATTCGATTGCTCTTTCTTTTCTTGTGCAACCGATCCTTTGTACAAAGAATATTTTTTTAATTACTATCAAATAAATTTTTCTGAAAGTTATACTTGAATTCTACATTAATTAAAATACCTCCATCTAGAGTAAGACAACGTTCAACTTTTATAGTTGCTAATAAAATTACGTTTTTTCCAAATATTTTGGAAAAAACGTATCTCTATAGAACACATCACTAATTAAAAAGCCGTCTAACAATGCTCTCAGAATGAAGCCCTACCAAGAAGCAAAAAAAATCCCTCAACAACAGAGTTAGGGAACACAAGTAGTACCCACTACATCACATTTCAGCGCAGTCTACATCGCGCAGGCACCTCCACCACTGCAGGCCAATAGCGTGCACACACTACAGACCTATGCACTTTATACACGGAAGCAGCCGAGCTCGTCCGAGCGAGAGACCGAAGAAAGAAAGCCGCAGCAGCAGCGAAACGCGCGAACACCACGGGAACGCGGAACAGTCTGCGCTCGGCAGTCGTTGTCGAACATACTACATACTACACTGGTGCTTCGCGTTCGCTGCTCTCCCCTTGACTTCGCTCAGTGCAATAATCGCCTCGCCGTCAGCTCCATCGTCCTCGTCCAGCTCTAGTGGAGGTCTATCTCCTGCGTAGTCCAAGGGAGGATTACAAATTCAAGCATAAGAGGTGTGAAGCAGCGAGAGAAGACATGCAGTCGTCGCCTTGATAGCAGCTAACTACCCACACACACATCAGAGCGAGTGAGTGAGACTCTGTGAGAGAGACCAGTCGTCGCGCGGACCGTTCCTGCCTGCAGGCTGCACTCTGCAGCGTCGCGCGCTCGCGCGTTTTATATATCGCATACATACGATATATAGATATATATTTTGTGCGTTGTATATACATAGTTTATATCTCCCTTTTTCGACGTGTATATACAGGGAGTGCAAGGAGAGAAGGACAAGCACGTGTGAGAGGCAGAGATAAGGAAGAGAGAGAAGTTGGTTGTCGAGAAGAGAGACAGCAGCCCAGTAAGTAGTAGCAGCCATGGCTCAGCCGACGAGCAGCGCGCTCAGGGCTTTAGCCCTGGAATACAAGAGCCTGCAGGAGGAACCGGTCGAGGGCTTCCGCGTAAAGCTCGTCAACGAGGACAACATGTTCGAATGGGAAGTCGCGATTTTTGGACCACCAGATACGCTCTATCAGGGCGGATACTTTAAGGTTAGTTTTTTTTTGTCTATAGTCCCATTTTATCCACACTCTCATTTTCACACGGACACGAGCGTTACGACGTGCATCCTAGAGCGTCCGGATGGATATTCGTAAGGATGTTTTATACGCGATGCATTTAACGGCTGGCGTTGCAGAGCGCCCCTCGCCGCGGCGCTCGGCGTCATGTCGGGGTCTCTCTCTCTCTCTCTCTCTCTCTGCGCGCTGCAGGCTGCAGCTTTCTCTTTCGCAAGTTTCGCCTCTCCACTGTATGTATATGTGTGTGCATTATGTATATATAGGCAGTAACATACACGTATACACAGCTCTCTGTGCAGCTCTCTTCGCGTCACTTTTTTGGTTATACCTATTATAATATATTGTGCAGAGAAAATTCATTGTTCGAGAGAGACGACGCCGTCTGTTATATCGAGTGCACAGCTGAGCGGTGGCGGCGGCGGCGGCTGTTTTTGTTTGGGTCCTCCGCTGGGGCTTTTAAAGAGACCGCTTGGTGGCGTCGCTTTGCTTGATTTTTTTAAAGGCCCGACGGCAGCACAGAGATTTTTCGTTTTTGACGCCACGAGCGATTTCATTTCGCTTTCTAAACCAGTACGACACGTCGAGTTTTATTATTCTCGCGTTGCTTTGCAATAGTGTGATATATAAAGTTCGGCGAGGCTACTCTGTGTAATTTTTCTTTACTCATACTTATGAGATTTTGTAAGTTTAAAATTTCGAGAGTCGGAATTTCAACCTTTTTTTAAGATTATATTGCAATCAAAATTGTTGCGTCCAACAGTAATCTCTTGAGAAACTGTCTTCTTTCCGCTCGAATGATTCGCCAAACTGGTCACAAGGATTTCAGCAAACTTTGTTCCCGCGGTATTAAAAGTTACTAATGGCAGTAATGCGCTGTCTGCTTAAGTATGTTTACAAGTAGAGCCTGCCAACCCCTCGAATTTTGAGGTTATAACGGTCAATTTGTAGATTCCATTACATACCCCTAAAGATCTTATCTCTTCAATATAGAGTCTTCATTACGAGGTATACGTATGTTGGACCCTCATGTTATTTTTTAAGAAGAAAAAAGTGTCGACAAATTGAATTAAACGACTTTTCTCGAATCTGATTGTAATGTTGCCAAAACTATTCTAAGAGAGCAGTGGCGTTCTAACGAGCTTTGAATTATAAGTACTCGTCGGACGTTCGGTCGGTGATTTACGATGTCGTGGTTTTACAAGATCAATGTCACAAATTCGATTTTTTCGAATTCTATTTTCTGCGATTTTTAGATACTGAGAACTCCGTCAAGCTTGACTCGATCGTTTACGCGGAAAATCATAAAACTACACGAGCGCTGATGTGTTTACCTCGGGAAGGTGAAGAATCTAATTTGAAGTCGCTCGAAAAAAGCCTAGCCTAACTGTTGGTAAACATAGCCGATCTCAGAAAAACATGCT
Organism: Pteromalus puparum; assembly: GCA_012977825.3. Taxonomy (NCBI): domain Eukaryota; kingdom Metazoa; phylum Arthropoda; class Insecta; order Hymenoptera; family Pteromalidae; genus Pteromalus; species Pteromalus puparum. The sequence goes on from CM053170.1 coordinate 65,293,014, forward strand.
CTCTCTCTCTCTCTCTCTCTCTCTCTCTCTCTCTCTCTCTCTCTCTCTCTCTCTCTCTCTCATCTCCAGTAGCAAAAATAACAAGCCGACGTTTATTTTCATCGATTCTCTTTCTCTCTCTCCCTCACCTCCTCATCCGCGATCTAAAAAAAGCGCCGACAGCCATCTTGTGTCAATCACGTTCGCGCGGGAAATTCGAAAAAACAATCGTTCCAACAAGTTCATGTACCTATACACATCTATCTGGTCAGCTCTCCAGCATCGGACTTGTGCTCGACGGATTGAGGGCACCCATACAAAAGGCAACTCGTTCGACTCTCCCTCTCGTCGCGAGCGCGTTTATCTATCTGAATATAAGGTCTCTCTCGCTCTCCTCTCTGCACTAGTATAGACTCCTCGAAGAAAAAGAGAGTGTCACGTGTGCAGTGTGCAGCCTGACGGTACTGTATATGCCATTGCAGCGCGTGCGTCGAAAGTAGGTTACGCTCTAGGGGGAATCCCCGAGGAAAATATATAGGCGACATCGAACACACTGGGAGCGCCGCGAGAAGGAGGAGTAGAGCGAGAGAACTAGGATATTTGGGCCATGACCAGGTCGCAGCAGCGCCAAGTGGAGAAGAGGGAGATGGATCGATCTGTGTATGTATGTATGTGTGTGTGTGTGTGTGTGTGTGTGTGCGCGCGCGAGCGTGCTCCATTTAGGAGTGATGTGCACTGCTGTACTGCAGGTGGCACCCTTGGGTTAAGGTCTTATTTACATACGCCGAGAAGGAGGGATGATGATCTTTTGGGTTTCTTTGATTTGGAGCTTTAACGCCATGGGAGGGATTTATGCAGCTGATATTGGAGGAGGTTTATGAGAAAACGCATGTTTGGATTTCGGCTGCGAGGACAGATTGCTTCTTCGTGTACATCCTGGATTTTCTTCTCGCTATTCGAGACTAATACATAATATAGATTGTGTTCGCTTGTACTTTATGAATATGGATCGCGTATACATACTTTTCTATTCGAAAGGCGTTGCTGGCTCTCTTTAGAAACGCTATTTCAGTGCACACACTTCGATCAGCTGCGTGCACGAGGAGAGCGCTTCCTGGTTGCTCGTAATCGTCGATCAGTTTATTTTCATCGAGAGAGTAGCGAAAGAGAGAGACGATCGTTGCGCCATCTACTTCCCGTATACTCACGCAACTACAACTTTCAAAACGCCTCGCTAATATTATTTCTATATCCGTCTACCTCTCGTTCATGTAAAGAGACTGTAATATCGAGCTTTCTTTTTCATTTTTCACGGTCCCCCAAAAAATCCAGAGATAGAGACCGCCGACAACGCCTTCCCAATCGATATGATACGCACACCCGACGCCAATACATGTATAAGCTCTGTGAAAAAAAAAATGAAAAATGAAAAATAATCTCTCCCATCTCTTGTTGCAGGCACACATGAAGTTCCCACCGGACTACCCGTACAGTCCGCCGAGCATCCGCTTCATGACCAAAGTCTGGCATCCGAACGTGTACGAGGTGAGTGAACGCCGCGCTGCACTGCGCGACAGTTATTGACTTTCAGGGGGTTCCCTCCTCTCACCCGTCGGTACCCTCTCCCTCTGTACCCTACTCCTTTTTTTCACTCTCGCTGCTGTACTGCTGCTGCTGCTGCTGCTGCTGCTGCCGTTGCCCCATCCCTCTCTTTGTGTATGTGTATGTGTGTAGAGCTTCACCCCCTTTGCGACTACCCTTCGATACGCTCTCCGGCTGCATACCTGCGAATTTTCAGTGTACACAGTCGTTAGGCGAGTATGAAATTTGAATTTGCCATGTGAAGTTGGCGTTTTTGCGATAATCCAATTACTTCGTGAGAGCGTTACCCGCTGCGTTGCTGAAAAAAAGGTGTATATAGAGATCGAATTGGGGCCAACTTCGCCCTGTACACTCAAATCATTCGAACTCTTCAAACAATCCTCTCTTCAAGCAACTTTCGTTGCAGAGCGTCGGCTTTAAAAGAAGTAACGTTATACTCGCGATCGATCTATACCATTGGCTAGACCGAAGGCACGTGCCAATCTATCTCGAGAAAGTCGCCGAGAGAGGATTTGAATCTGTGTATAGATACTCCTGCGCGAGAAAACGAACAAAACGTGATGCCATTGTCGCGTCGAAAGATTGATTCGAAAAGACGATAATCGATTCGCCGCCTCGTGCGTGTGGTGGCTGGCTCGATGGAGATGTATACTATGTATAACGCAATGTTCTCAATGTGCTCGATTAATGCAAGTATAGATATGGGTCGAGTTTGGCAAGACGCACTTTCGAGCGGTTCTGCGCACGTTTTATTTTAGTTTGACTTCGGACTTCTTTTTTCCCCGCTCAGTGTACAATTCGATGCTCGGGCACGTGTAGGCACAGCGGCTTTAATATTTTATCGTCGCGTTATTTTTAAATCGTGCGGTGAATCTTTTAACGACTTGAAACGATTCTCATATCCATATCTTTTCACACTCGTGACTTCCGTTTGAATCAAACATATCTGAAATCCATACGGTCGATAAATCCGTAAAAAGAACAATCCGTTACACACAAGCATCAGCATCAGCAGTATAGCCTCGGAAAATCCAAAGCGATCCTTTGGAGCGTCACCGAGCGGTACAACTCGCTCTGATTTCTTTACGTCTCTCTTTGTTTCGTCTCTCCCGCATTGCGCGCAGCTTTGTATACCGTTCTACAGCCTCGCTCAAAAGAGCTGCCACCTCCGCGTCACCTGCATATATATACACGCAAACACTGTACAGAAAGCAAGAGACCGGCCGAATCCAGTCTGAAGCGCCAACGAATTAACCACAACTCCATCAACTCCAGGCGAATCAAAAACCGCCGTTAGGCTTATACGCTTATACTTATACGGCCTTGGCGACAACTACTCGCGCAGAGCGCGGAAGCGATTCTCGTACTTACACGCGTTGCGAAAGACGTCGGATCGATATATAAACAATGAAGCTGCGCGCTGCACTCGCTGCTGACGAAATCGGCATAAGTGACGACAGCGCTGCGTGAGAATCGGGATACTCTTGTATCCTTTGTTCGCGCGCTTCTGTCTCTGATGCAAGCTTATTGAAGTGCGTTTTATACATATGCTTATCTGGTGATAAGGTGCGCGAGAGTGATTTCTTTTTGTTTATCTAAACATCGACTCTATAAGAGTGGATGATCGCGACGATGACGATGTTGCAGTAGTGTGTATAGGTTAAACAGATGGTCGCGATGCGGAGAAGTCTCACGCGACGACGGCCGCGTTTATTACACGCATAAACGCGCGGTATGGAAGGGGCCGTTTACCTCGACGACTATACTCTTCCGCCTCGTTCATTTCTCTCTCTCTCTCTCTCTCTCTCTCTCTCTCTCTCTCTCTCTCTTCGCAATGCACACAGCTGCAATTGCGCACATAGCTCTCTGTTTAAGTCGAGTCGACTCGGGAAGAGTGAGTCTACCTTTCGGCTCACCTGACGCTATGAAAAAGAAGCGACGAAAATCATCTCTCTTGATAATACCTACTTCCAGCGCGTACACATACACACATACACGGTGCAACGGATAGATAGTCGCACACAGTCGCGCGAGCACGGGCGTTTGAGAAATACGTACAGATATACACAGCCTATGCCCAACACAGCTAGCAGCGCCTTGTCCTACTTTTCCCCGCGACCGTGTCGACGAGTACGTGTGGACGCATACGTACAGGCGGACACCTCCTCTCCCGGTGTTCTTTGTTTCTCCTTGTGCGCATCATTGTTGATTAGCAAGATCGAGCAAAAAAATAATGAAGCGAAGCCTTGACTGTTTTACTTTTTCATTTGACAGAACGGCGATCTCTGCATATCCATCCTGCATCCGCCAGTTGACGATCCTCAGAGCGGCGAGCTTCCTTGCGAGAGGTGGAATCCGACGCAGAATGTCAGGTGAGTTGATTTTATACTTTCTGTTTAAAGGAAACATGTGCGCTGGGGTGGAAAATTATAACGCTCCTTCTTTTCAACATTTATCGGATATTAATTTTTCTCCTTTTTTTTTTCAAAGGCTGGAGGCAAGGCCGCGTTATTCGTATGATTGAACGGCGTGTAATCTTATGCAGTTGGCATAGAAATTGAAAGCGCGTGGATACTCTTAAATTAATGCGAGCCAGTGCGGCAAGCTGAGATTTCGCAGAGATTAAGTCAATCGGTTTAGTTTGCTTTCTACCGATCCCGCGCGTACTTGATGAAAAATTTATTCCGTAAAGTCGTTTTGAAAGCTCTTCGCGAAGGAGATGAAAAAAAAACGCTCTGCGTCGGTAAAACAGAAGCTTTAATGTAGTGTCGGCAAATACTTACAATAATTAGTAAAATTATGTATTCCAATTTGCAGAATTGAAAAAACAAAATTAATTGGTTCCTTGTTCTCTCTTTCTTTCTTCGTTTTCCCGAAAGCCGTTTACACAGTCACGAGGAAGTACACGCGCTTGAGGAACTTGAAATATACACCACCGCGAGCGAGTCTCGGTGACGTCAGGCCGCTAAAATTGGTCTGTAGACGCGCGGCGTCACAATGAAACTTTGACTTTCAATAAAACTAGTCCTGACACAACGAAACGTAATTCTCGCGAAAAACGGGAAAAGAAGAGAAGAAAAGTATGTTGACCCGCCGTCGACTCTGTACAATCGCGGTTTCACGTTTCGAGCAATAAAAGACCCCGGAGCTTCGCATTGCTCTCTCGATACTTCTGAACTGTATATATCTGCAGAGAGAAACGATTTCGTTCGATTTATCAAACTGCACGTACGTACGCTAAATTTCGATAACAAACCCAAGGACTCGGCATTGACGTGCGCTTACACACACACACACACACACAGTGTAACGTCGGATTACTTGTAAAAAGAGGGGAAAAAATAGCAAATAAAAGGGTGGACTCGCGTGTACGATGCGCGCATGTTTCCGCGTTATCTCTCTTGCCTATTAAGCATAATGTTGTTTGTCTCTGTCTGTTGCTGCTGCGTAGAACGATTCTGCTGTCGGTGATCTCGCTGCTGAACGAACCCAACACTTATAGTCCGGCCAACGTGGACGCCTCCGTGATGTACAGGCGCTGGCGCGACTCCAAGGGTCGAGACAAGGAGTATGAGAATATCATCAGGTGAGAGGCCAGGGAATGACAAAGAGCTGCGGAATCGAAAGTCCCGCGATTGCTCCTAATTGTCTTTGCTGCGGGTGTATACATATATAAATAACGGAGCTTTCTGCCGGAGTCGAGAAGCTTTACGTGTAACGTTTGAGATTAATGGAAATGATTTCATGCTATAGAATCGCAAGTAAATGGATTGTAATGGTACCTACTTTATCGACGCTAGCGATCGTTGATTGATAGATTTTTCATGTAATAAGTTAAACTCGCACTCTAGCATCTGTAGCCCTGAAGCCATTAACTAATGAAACGCGACTGCATAGTGAAATGTCGCTTACTCGGTATAATCGATGCATTTGTACTAATTCGAAAAATCGCTTAAACCAACAGAAAGCAGGCGCAGGCAGCAAAAGTCGAGGCGGAGAAGGAAGGCATAGTAGTGCCGGTGACCCTCGAGGACTACTGTATCAAGACCCGGGCGAGGCCTGCGGAGCAGCAGCTCGACATGACGGACTTCTACGACGACGAGTACGAGCTCGATGATGACGATGACGACGACGAGGAGGAGCACCTTAGCGCGAGCGACTACGAGGACGGCGATGACAGCGGCAACGGCGAGTCGTGATCCATCTCCTAAAGCGAATCGCCGCCGACCAAACGCTACCGCTGCTCATGATGATGATTATTGTGTTTAACAACATCACACTCGCCCCCCATACCCAATAGGAACACACCTACACGATCACACATGAGAGCACTCAGCGAAAGGTCAACCCCGTCGAACGTTTGGAAAAAAAAACAGAACGTTCGACGGGGATTTGTTTCTGCTCGGTGCACCCACACACTATTTCCGTCTCTTGGTTCTCCATTGGCTGTCCTCTAGAGACACTATACACTTACACGTACTCACGGCAGACGAGATTTTCCGTGCTCTTGGGCAGGGGCGAGGACAGCTCGGCGCTCGGCACAGTCGCAGAAAAGAGTATAACGAGCTTCTACACCACCACACTCTTGTACACGTCACCTAGATGATGATGATGATGATGATATACACGTTGTGATCGAAGAAACATCGGGCGCGTGACGACTCGGTTCCGAGCTTATTATTATACATAATATAAAAAAATTAACTAATGTACACCACACACATACACAAACACACACTTTGAATCACGTGTATATGTAAGACGGGCCTCCGCTTCGCGACCAGAGTCGGCTCGAGCGTTATACTTTAGGAAAATGATCTATATCATAATCTGCAATTTTCATTGCTTCTCTCACGCCTTATAGTTTTAATTGAATTTCCTTTGTTTTTCTGTCGGCCTTCTCTGACCTCCATGCCCTGCGATCCTCTATATACCCGACCCTTTATCTATCTCTCCAATTCTCCCGTACCCATGTGTCTCTCTCACTCAATTCTCTCTATATTTCATAATTAATATTTACTGTATTACGTCTACTTTGTAGCGGTATCGAATATATCTATGTATTCCCGATATTCTCCGTGCATTACGTTGCCTCAGCGCCAACGTTATATAGTTTAGGTCGTAATTTTGCAAAGGATCTCTATCTCTAAGACACTAAACATCGAGTTTATCGATTTTCGCGAGAACCAGCCTTTTTATTTCTATGATTATCTGACAATGTTCTAGCAAATGATAAAAAAAAATAAAAATAAATAAACAAACATGAGAAACATGTAAGGAATCAGAACAGAAATGGAACAAAGGCGTTGAACGACGAGTTATTTAGTATGATTTGTATGACTCTTAATTGTAAATATATCGTGCGTTAATAAATTACTTCATGTTTATAAATAAATTCTCCTATATTAAACAGTCAATCGCAGCATAACATTATTACTACTCGAAACTTGGTATATATATTATGGACTGTCTGATATAAGTTATTTATGTTTCGATGATTAATCTATACTGCTTATGGTATTATCGTCGAGAAAAAGCTATACAACTCTTGCTACGTTTAAATTAATAACACTTATTACTGAATTATTCTTATATAAGAATTACTTTGTCATCCCCATGGTAGGATTTTTTCTTATGTTCAATTATAATAAACATTTAGAAAATGTTAAAATTTTTTAATTTCTCTTCATTTATTACACTCTAATCTAACTTCTATACCTTCGCTATATTATTTATATTTTTGAACGTAGAGGAAGAATAATAAAAAAGAATTACTCGTTGTTTTGTTAAAAAATTATTTATTATATTTCTCATGTATTCCAAAATTAACAACGGCGCAGAGAACTAATTTCTTAGCCGACTTGGCCAGCCAACCAGCAGGTGATTCTTGGGAGAGCAAGTCTCGGGCGTGAGTTTGTTCAAGTAAACCTGATACCCGTTTTCCTCGGCTTGCATCTTCCTGTCCGTGTCGATAACCATCATACACTCGTACCCTTGCTTCGTCTTAACGTTTTCAGCGTCGTGCGTCTGGTCCGCGGAGTGACCCAACACCAAATAGCTTCTGTTGTCGAGCACATCTTTCACGACCCGACTTCTAGGGTAGACTATACGGTGGCAGTCTTGGACAGATCCATAACAACATGGACAGCAGACAAAGGCTGCGTTTTTATCGATGCACTGCTGAAGTACCAGGTCTGTGGCTACTCCACATGCATGCAGACAAGTGCCTATGTCAAAGTGGCCATTAAAGTAGTCCAAATTACTCTGATAGAATATCACATTGTTAAGTGATAGCTTGACAACTCTGTCCTTGGCTTTCTTCATTGACTCTGCTTTGTTCTCCAGTAAAATTATATTGCACTTGGGCAGTAGGTAGGCCAGGAGAATTCCTAAGTGTCCACCACCTGAACAGAAGTCAACAATTGTGTCCCCATCTTTGGCAAGTTTTAAAACAGGTTTACACAGACTTTCTAGCTGTTGAAATTTCCTCTGCAATCGAGTATTTGGCAAGTCTCCTCCCGCCGGTGTGGCTTCGTGTGGAATGGCAGACCAGTCTACTATTTTTTCTTGGCCAAACAAATCGTCCAATCGAACAGGTACTTCGTGATCCTTTATTTTTCCCAACGAATAGTCTATGTCTTCTTGACGCGTATAGATGCGACTTCTGGGTTTGTACCTCTTGGGATCGCTTTTATACAAACTTTGATTTTCAGTATGAGGGAGAGTGTAGTTGACTATCCCGTCTTTAATGTACGAGTTCTCAATGCACAGTATATCTAGACTTCTGAGGATGTGCTCATCTGTGAGCATATTTTCGTACCACTTCATTGTCAGTGGAATAATATCGCGAATTTGTTTCCTGTCTATGAAAGTAAAAAGGGTGTGGATACATATAAAAATAATGACATCTGCTAGAGTAAGTGTTAAACCTTCTGCAAAAGTATGCTCTGGATGAATACTCTTATCTTGCTGGACATTATTGGTAAACTTCTTGGACATTGTATACTTGTAAATGTTGTGTAATTTTACAGGCTGGGACATGTGTTTCTCAAATCTAGCAAGACTCATTGGCAAAATTCCATCTTTGTTCTTCTCAAATGTGGATTTTAAGGTTGAAACAATATCTACCTCGCAAAACCTTGTCCAGATGCTTGCTTCAGAGCAAGCTAACAAACAAGATTCTTTAAAACCTAATAGACTTCTAGAATAGTGTTCTGGATCAGTAACTAGCATATTTTTGATGATTTGCCTAAGAGTTGCACACAGACCTGCTATGCAACTTTTGTCATTCTCCTCCAAGTTTGGCAACTCGCAACAACTTGCAATTTTAGACACTTCGCTGTACTCTATAAACTCATACTGAAATGTAGAAATGTCTACAACAAAAGAGTTTTCTCCATTAACATTAGCATCTTTAACCAGTCTTATTTGCACATCTGAGTTACAATACTTTATTGTAAACAGTGTGACAAGAGTTTCGATGGGCACCTGGCACAATTCATCCACCGTGAATACTTTTAAATAAACTTTTGACATTGTGCTGCAGTAGATACTCAAACGCTGCCTCTCAACTGTCTTGCCACTTTCCTTATAACTCTTTGTCTGAGAATGTTCTCCCTCCAAAATACAGCAATACAGGACAATATGGCTCCAACAAATGTGAAACTTTCAAATTTCCAAAAAGTTCTCTCTTCCAACCATGCAACTCTATCACAGCTGTAATTATTGACAGAAATTTAGTACACTGAATGTCCAAAGAAAATCAAATTAATGTTGAAAATGCCATGAAATGCGCAATACAGACCTCCTAGTGATTTTCTCTCCAGATTTACACTCAATAATTTCCTTATACCTTGCTTTGGTACAAACCCCAATGCTCTGACTGGCAATTTCAAAAGCAGAGCAAGGATGGCACTCTGAGATTATTTTGAAGTCTTCACCAGATAGACAAGTAGAATTCGATTCGACATTTTCAACAAACACTTTTCCCCCAGTTGTATCAGTCCAATGGCTCTCAACAATCAGAACTAGAATCGTTAACCTAACAATGCACAGTTAGGCATTACTTTAATACAAAAGGTAAGTGAATGAATAAAAAAAATTATTCGAATGAATAAGATGATGAGTAATAACTTACCCTCCCAGCAAAGTTATGCCCAAGAGCATACGCTTTTTCGAACAGGATTCAATCATATTGGAATATACTGATCTGGATTTTCACTATTCTAATAATATAATCAATTTTATAAATATTTGAACAACTATTTTTTCATCGTGCTGCAGAAGAGTCGTGGGTGGGTTTTGTTTTTATTTTAGGTTAAGCAGACGACCAGACGTTATTCCTCATTCATGATGCAATCATGGCCACATCATGGCCGTTGGCTCGTTAGTGGATTACAGCGCCAATAGCGGTACTTGCTGCAAACTATTTGCTGCACCATTTTTATTACGCGCAAATTTTTAATTTAATCAGTCAAATTCTTTTCAGATTACTTTATATTTTGGAAGGTCCGTCTCTTAATATTTGTGTAAACAAAAGCAATGAATGAATAGATGAAGAGACGATAATAGGAATTGATGGATTGAATGCATGCGCAGCAAAACTATGGTAAACAATAAGATTTTATTTAATTGTTACATAAATGACTGTTTTTCCAATGAGTGTAATGATCATGTATAATATATATATATATATATATATATATATATATAATAAAATGTACAATATCAAATAGTATCAATATAATATCTGCATTAACAACTCAGTCACACTATATGTTTTAATAATTGATCTTGACGAGCACCAGAGTCGTGACTCTTGTAGAACATTAAAAAAGTACATTATATATATAAAAAATATACTTTGTGGCACCGACCTTCGAATGATAAAATATACACCAACAATCGAGAAAAAACATACAATATGTAATTGTTAGAAAATAAAAGAAATAACTTATTTTACAAAAGTTTATTGTTAAAACTGTTATAATCTATATTCATGTACTGACAAGCAAAGCCAACATTTAGTCCTTCCACTGACTACGTTTATTATTAACAATTGACAAATCAGTAAGATTGACTTAAAATTAAATTTCTTATGCGACGCTACGCTTCATTGCATTGTCCTTTTTTCCTCGAATATTGCGTGATGCTTTGAAATCTATATTTTAAGTAGCTCAAAACTATAGATGATACTTTTACATAATACCTTAGTAAATTTAACTGATTAAAAGTTTATATACCAACGAATCGCTCATTTAACACTGTTAAGATTTGTAAAGTCACACGACAGTTCTATTCATTTTTTTCTTTTATTCAACTTAGTTTACATTGCTCGGAATGTTCAATCCAGCTAAAGATTTTTTTTATTATAAATACGCTACTGTAGAAATATAATTCTTTTTCTGACTCCACGATCACTTATTGTCACTTCGATATACAACTAAGCGGTCGACTGTTAAGGTTCTTTTTCAGTTAAAAATCTCATGCAACGTAACACACGCACATTTAATATATTAAAAGCTACGTTGAAAATTGATCAGCTGCACTATACGCTAAGTCTAAGACAAATTAAAATCATCACATATGCACATACATACACGCATCGACACACTGGCCTCTATATACAATAATAATAACGCGGTTCTCTCTCATACACTCGATACAATATGTCAAAAATCTTCTCTCTCGATTCAACATAATTGCCCCACCACATCTCTCTCTCTCTCTCTTCTCTCTCTCTCTCTCTCTCTCTCTCTCTCTCTCTCTCTCTTTCTCTCTCTCTCTCTCTCTCTCTCTCTCTCGATCCCTATGGCACAGATATTACGAAATAATCTGATTCATCGACTGATTCGCAATAACAAAGCAATGCAAGCGTACGAGATAACCGTAACTTCAAAACATCTACTCGAGAGAGGCATCGCCGAGTTTATAAGTTTCTCTTCGCAAATCATAAAACAACAACATAACAACGTCAACAACAACAAAACCATTACGGACAGGTTCATCACTTGCGTACAATCTTTTCGTCAGCGGAGTTGGAAGACAGCACGATGCTCGTCACCGGTTGCGACGGACTTGACCCGTTGCCCCACGGGTTGATCTCCTCCTGCTGTTGATGTGTCGTCTTCTCCTTATTAGACGCTCCCGTGTCTTTCAGAAATACCCAGTTCTCAAACTTGTTGTTGCCATCTGCCTCTTTGCTTTTCTCCGGCGACTTGTATTCCGACACGTAGACCACTTGTTTCGTGGCATCCGAACGTCGTGGTGGTACCGGCGGCTTCTTGCCGGCCGGCAATTTTCCGTTCGACGTCACGTTCAGGGTCACAGAGGAGGACGATGTGGCTTCCGGAGATTTCAGATTTTTGGTGCTGTTTTCCAGGATTTGGACGATCTCCTCGTTGTCGCTGGAGGCGTCGTTGTCGCGGCTCATGGGCGACACCTGGATCTCGGTAATGTAGGTCATCTTTTGGGGCGTCGAGCGAACCGCTAACCCGCTATCTTCGCTGTTCTCGCCGCTGGATACGCTGACATTGCTAACGTTGTGCTGTTGTAGGAATGGAGGTTTGCTGTCCTCGTCGTCGTCTTCATCGCTCTTACCTGAGTCCGCGAGATTCAGGATGGGTTTGGCGAAGTGGGTTTCGAAACCGTCTTCAACTCGGATGGTCTGGTGGTAGGAGACCGGCTCCTCATCGGTTGTTGGCTTCTTGTGTCTGGAGCAATTTTCATTGTGTCGGCCATGGTCGTGGTCGCAGCCTGGACAGCCGTAGTTCAGTTTTACCTTGGACATGGGTTCCTCGACTACCTCCTTCTTACCGGCGTACAAGTCTTCTGGATTTTCGGGTAACTGGACCTTTGTCTCGACTTCCGCCTCGGGGACTATTGGGTCATTCCTTGTGGCTAAGTCGAAATACCTCACGGCCTTCTCGAAGCTGTCGGCTATCTCAGGAGATTTGTCAACCTCAGCATCCAACTCTACCTTTAAGACCTCAACCTCCGTCGTCACCTCCACCGGATCCTCGTCGTCGATATCCGGAAGAGGATACTCTCTGCGGAACTCTTCATCGACCTGCTCGGCGGTGGGACTCTTCAGTACCCTTCCATCATTAACGAGTCTAGCCAGGGCGTTATCCTCTGCAGGATCAAACAGCCGCTCAGCCTGGATGAACTCCTGGGTAAGCTTCTTGCTCAGTGGCAGGTTGTACAACTCAAGACTAGTCTCGATCGCGCCATCCGAGACGTTCAGTGGTTCTGGACTCAACTCTGGCTGCTCAGTTGATTTGATCTCGACGTTGGACTTTGAGCGTTCGAGGCTACCATTGGCGTTACTCTTCTTGCGGACCTTGACGGGTTCATCCTCAAGGATGGTGGTGCCACCACTCCAGATTGCATCCTCGAGAGTGCCCCACTCACTGGACTTCTTAAGTTTGCGATTAGACGAATCGCCGAGTTTGGTAAGATCTTCCGTGGATTCGTGAATGTCCTCGGGTGGAGGCATCGGAGCCTTGCGCTTCTTAGAGCCACTGCTGTCGGTCATGTCAAGACTCTGTGCTCGCTCGAGCATCGCAGCCTTGCTGAGGTCATTGGCGTTGTTGTACTTGGACAGGTCGCCGAGACTTGCTGCCTTGCGGTATCCGTCTTCATCCTCGACCACGTCGTCGTCCTGGTCCTTGGATGCGATTTCTGGTACTGGAGTGTGATGTACCGTGATATCCGAGGGGTTGAGTTCGATTGTTGTGAAGCTGTTATTCTGCAGCTCGCTGTCGGTGTCCGACTCAGAGTTGCGTCGGTTGTTCGCGTTGATACGCTTCACTCGATCCTGAAGCATCTTTGAGTCGGTCTTGGAAGATTCACCTTCCTCCGCATCGTCGAGGTTCTCTTTGCTCAAGTCCTTAAATTTTGAAAAATAGGTCAATAAATTCTTACAATACAACAACAATCAAAAGAAATACTTTAAACAATTCTTACCTCCTTGGCGCTAGATTTCTCCATCGTCGAATGAGCGTTATTTACGTCTCGATTTACGTAGTTGGTCGTTCGGTCGTGTCCTTTATGGTCGCTGACGCTGTCGGTCGTGTTTTCGTCGGGGGTCGTTTTGACTTCCTCACCATTGGATTCGGTTGAGGCAGTTCGCGATGGTGGCGCCGGTGCCTTTCTTTTGCCTTTCTGAGGACTCTTGGCGTCACTCGTATCCAGTACCGCAGTAGCCGCAGCTTCGTTGACCTGTTGCTGAATCTTTTGGACGTCCGCTAACTCCATATTGGAGCTCTTGCGGTTCCTTCGGGCGGCCATCGCCGCGTTGTGCACTTCCGCTGGGACTTCCGAGGGTATCACCAGCGCGGCTGCCTTCGAGTCGTCCTAGAAGAGACAATGTTGAAGTTAATTAAAGTATTCATAGAATTTTATACTTTATCGATTATCGGATCAACCGAATAAATACCTTGACAAGTTCAGCAGCGCGATCGGGCACATCGATGCCATCCGTGACATGAATGACCTTCTTGACACCGGTAACCGGTGCCACAACACTCCGTTGTTGCAGATTCTCGCTGACTCTGTTATTCGGCATCTTGTGATTGCCAGCCTCATCCTGGGTATGGACATACGATCCATTACTCGAGTGTCTCTTGGTGTCCATACCCACAGTCTCGAGTTTCTTCGAGTGTCGCCTCTCCAGGTTGGTATTGTGCTCGTTCTGGTTCTCAACCCGATGCACAGTGCCATCTAGCGCCGGTAAGACCTTGATACCGAACTTGGGTTGCGACTGCTGTTGAAGATTGTTAGCTTTGAGTTCCTCGTGGCGACGTTCAAGGGTCTGTGTGCCAGGAGTCGATTTGGTAGACTTGAGGGTCGAGTTCATGGTGGAGTAGTTGGAGTAGCTCGAGTCGTTAGGCTCGGCCGCAAAGAGCCGTTTGGAGGTTATGTTCTTGCGACCGGAATTTGACAGATCAGGTATAGACTGACTGCGGTACAGAGGATGGCAGATGTGCGTTGGACTCGGACCCACGGATTTCTTCAACAGAGTCGAGGGCTTAGAGATGGTTCCGGTGCCACTTTCGACCTCTAGCTCTACGTCGTATGGAGAGGCGTAGGAGAGGATCGTCAGGGCGTCCTCGTAGACCATCGAACGGAAGCTGATCTTTACGCTGCTGATTCGGTCGCCTGATGAGGATGAATACGCAATTAGGTAATTTGATACAATAAATCGAGCTAATGTGGGATATTATTGTTGGAGAAAACGCTTAGAATGCATAAACTGTGTTATTCATCGGAATATTAAGAATAAGCTATTGTTCGTGCAATCGATAATACTACAGTAGGTTAATTATACTACACGACGACTCGAGCGATGCTATTGATTGCACAATTTTCTCGTTACGGAATGGATATTAGTTCATAAGTTCTTATAGACTCATAAATACAAACAGCCAAAACTATTTCTTTTTCAAGTAAAAAATTCATTAAATAAACGTTAAATATATATTTAAACTCATTGAGAACACTTGAACCGTTTAAGTGAGAATATATAATACTACGGTGCTAATTGCTTTGACCATTTTGAACTTTGACAACTGAATCATGATCGTTTAAGCATCGACCGTCTGAGCGATGACTACACTAGGTATAATGACTTTTTTTAAACGGCAGACAGAGTCGAAAATAACCGTTCTATCACTGCGAAAATAATCGCATTGATCTCGTCGATGAAAATAAAATTCACTTCATTTCGTAACATCTCAAGTTTTATGAAGATTAAGCAACCGTATCTTCACCTGACGTCACCGCGCTGGGAAAAAATCTGAATTGCTAATGACGCGCTAAATAACGTTATCGCTTGTAAAAAAAACTCTACGAGTAGTAAACAAAGTCGCCAATTATATACTAATGACACGAACGCGCTGAGAAACTGCTATATTCATTTGCGCGTATAAATGACGCGTGTGTGGTGAGCGTGAGCGTATATAAAAAATAATATATATAAATAAGTCTCACTAGAAAAAAAAAAAAAAAAAAAAAACAACACTAATCATCCTATTTTTTGCAAGAAAATAAAAAAAAGTGTACACACCTGGATGAATGCGACCAGACTCGGAGGCAGGTCCACGATGCAGCAGGTCCTTGACAAAGATGCCCTCTCGCATGTTACCACAGACGTTGAATCCCAGCCCGGTGAAGTCTCGGCTTCTCAGTTGCACGACGCTGACTCGAGCTGCGGCCTTCGGCTGCAACAACGTACATACGCGACTATTAAATCACTGTACTCCTTTTTGCGCTGTCCCGGAGACTACTACACTACTGGCACTCGCATGCTTCTGCGCACGTGACATGACGCCTACTGGAGCTCCGAAGCGCAATTATACAATTAGAGCGGGTATGTGTTTGTCCCTCTGTGGTTTTCTTTGGTGGGATTTTTTGGAGTGGGATAATGCTGGGTGGGACTGGTTTTTCCGATGTTATAACCTCCCGGTGAATGCAGCTATATATGTATAGGGTAGTATATGTATACTTTGTTGTTAATATAATATCACGCGGAGTAGAGAGTGCAGTGGTAATATCTACGTCTTTGATGAATCATCGGACTGAATGAAAATTTGTTTATTAAACGGAAATTCTGCTGCTTCAGGGAATTCATTGTTTATCTCGCACTGGACGTTAATCTACAATAAAGTGAATTTAAAATAGCAGAGCTTAGAAAATGATTATGAGAATAAATAATCAGACGTTGTATATGGTTTACTTGTTCGATGAATCATTTCATGCTATTGAATTATTATGTACGATCGTTTATGTTCTTTTGATTATATACGCGGGTACTTCACGTAGTAAATAAATTTAACGCGAATACTATATTGTCTGACTTTTACACTAGACGTATACTACCGCTGAAACTTATATGTATTATCTGATTCAGATAAACACATCATAATTCATATCTTTTTAAAAGCAATTATACTAAAATAAGAAGTTGTATAAAAATAAAAAATAAAGGATTTACCCCAAGGCAGGAGTCATCCAGCGTTCTCCGCTTTTCCTGTTTGCCGAGGTTGGCCCAGGGCGTTGACCATCGCTGCGTCGAGTCCTTGGGTGTCGAGCTGTGCTGATTATGGTTGTGGTGATGATGGTGAGTCTCATTGTGAGTACTAATTGTGGCGGTCTGACGTTCGAGACTTCGGCCACCTGCTGGTGTCGCTGAGTCCTTGAAGCAAGGATTGTCAAACGCGTAGGCCTCGTCCACGATCTCTGGGTCCGTCACCAGTACCAGGTGTTTGCCTGCAAAAGAAAGAAACGGATTGTTATTGCTTGTTCGAGAAACAGAATACTAATCCTCGTTATGAATCATTTTTACGGTATAGGTTCAATGACATTCAATGTTTTAAGAACTGATGATAGCGCCACTTACCAAGTATAGGCATAGTTTTTACTTTGCTCAAAAAACCATTAGCCTAAAAAGGATCGATCTAAAAGCCTATCCCGTGTTAATCGCTTCACGACGATTGTATTATATCTATATGCTAGTCGCGTGTACACAGGGATGGCACTCGACGCGACAGAGGCCCATTTTTAGCCCGACCGGAAGGAAACACATTCTTCGCAAGGTACGCGCACCGCTAAACAATGTTCTCCTCTCTTCTACATTGCGGCACCTCGCGGCGGCACGCGCACTTCCTGCGCTACCTACTGCAACGAACGTTCTTATCGTCCAGTCTTATAAGGATTTCTTACGGCTAGAGTTTTACGTGAATTTCAAAGAAGTTTTTTAGGACAGTCGGTAATCAAAGTAACTCAAATTTAGAACTGTTTTACCGACCGGAAAGTAAACAATCGAAAACAATTAATTTTCACTAGGACTATAATTGCCGTTAGTCATATTCAGTTGTTCTGAGTCACAGCAAGATTTTTGCAGGCGATTCCACAAAGCGTTACAAAATTACCTAACCCACAAACCCACATTATCTAAATGGAGTTGTATGTACGATAAGCGCACGTTACATTACACTCCGTCCTCCGCATTATTTCTCAAATGTTTACACGGATTTTGTAAGAGGCTTTCTGGAGCGCGCACACGGAGTGTACAAAAATTTCTTTATATCTCTTCGTCGTGCCACCTAATCGAGGTTGGCTCTATTTAACACCTGAGTATTATATATAATATTACAGTAGGTGCGGCTAAACATTGTTATCTCAATTTCATACGCGTGAAATTGAACTGCAGTCGTTTTTACCGCTAATTAAAAGTGTTTTGCTATAGAGTTTCTCGCATATATAGGAGAGAAACGTTTGTCGTTCGAGATCGAGGCTGAAGTGGAGGAAGGAACTAATTGCCGGAGAGAAACGGCAGATTTTTCGCACGACTCACGGCAATCGTGTCTGACACATATTGACGCTTTGCCGCGTGTGACCGACTCGCTAAAATCGGTGAGATAAGAGTTCGCTGGAAAATCCTTCGGAAGTTTTTCTTTGAAATCCACAAAATAATCGGTAACTGATGCGCTAAACTAACAAATCCCACACATATATACCGCGATTCGGAGATGAATCGGTAAATAGAATTTCGTGAATCGAACCGGTCACGCGCTTATTACCGCAACAACGACCTGTTAACCGTGTCATTGCCGTGGACGCGATGAACCGAGAAGCGCTCGTTCGTTGAAAAAAAGGAGAACAACGAAAAAAAAGGAACGATTCCAATGAACGAAAATCCCGACAGCAGCAGAAGGTCGTCGTCATGACGCAGGTGCAGCGCGAGTCAGCAGATCGTTTTCTTTTGGGATGAATCGGTTACGGCGAGTCACGTCGCGCGCCTTTCGTCAAAACAAACTGTCTGGTTAGCTTCTCTCTCTCCTCTATTCTCCCTTGTGACGTTAATCGAATTATCCAGATAACACAGAGGATTCTATGCTTCTACCGAATTTGAATTCGTTCGACTGATCAAACAGCGAGATACAGCTGTCTGATAGGAAAGGCAAACACACCGAGAATTCCTCTATAACTATGCGAGCTTCTCTTTGTAAATTTATTTGCTACCAAAAAAAATTCAGAATTTCTGAAAAACGCACAGCGATCCTCACGAGATGAGGAAAAAGGCCGCCTTACGCCTTTGAGGGAGACGCCAATGGGCGCATACCATGGGCGCCAAGGTGATCTGCCTCTCTCTCTCTCTCCCTCATCTTCTCCACTATATATATATATATATATATATATACCTGCCAACTGCAGCAGCAGCAGCAGCAGCGCAGGTCGTTGTGATTTCTCTCTTTCTCCCTCCTGCTGCATGCGTCGTTTGCTCCAGAACTCGCGGATGATTCTCTTTTTGGAGGGGAAGAGATAGAGAGTGGGAGGGAGAGAGAGAGAGAGAGAGAGAGAGAGAGAGAGAGAGAGAGAGAGAGAGAGAGAGAGAGAGCTGTGTTTTTGGCAGGTTTTGTTTTTATCGCGCGTTCTTTACGCGAGTGCGGGGAGGGAGAAGAGGTGAGCGATCGGTTTTGAGAGAGATGGAGACGGTTGGAATGTGTGAGGTTCGGGGTGTGGGATATGATGATGGGATTTTTGAGGATGTTGTTGAAGGCTCTAACGAGATGCAAAGGTTTATTTTAGTCTCGTGAGGAGTGAGCGAATCGAGATGGTAAAATCGGTTGAGGTAACATTACACTGATATTTTGAGCTTTTTTTCGGATTTTTCTATGTTTTACACATGATTTGAATAAATTATCCTAAAATTTCTGTTCAATAATTGATTCAAATTTTATCCTAGTGCGGATAAAACTTTTTCCGAAACTTCCATGTATACTTTCCTCACTCTTACTTTATTGCTATAGAGACATTACACACGTCTCATGCATAAAATTATAAGGAAGCAATCGACCTCAATTTATAGAAGAAAAAAAACGATGCCGCATGCAACGATCATCGCCTTTTCGGATTCACGCAGAGTTTATTAGTCACTGGGAGGTGCGTATCTATACGCTTACCGCCCACGTCGACTGCGTATTAAAATCTCTGGCTTTTTGCGCGCGGAAGGACGCAGAGATCGGTATGCGTGTTACGCAATTTTTAGGTCTAGATAATGTCCTTTTGTTACATTTTTTCGGGACACACCCATGGCATTCTTCGCGATTTTTGGTTGAATTAAAACTCGTTTCAGATGTATGCAATTGCGATCGTTATAGAGGATATCGAAGTTAATTGCGAATTTTTTGCGGTCGAATTACCCCGTTTAGAGGAAAATTAGTTTCTTAGACTAGCGCATGCTTCGAGGAAACAGAGCGAATATCTTACCGCGAAATCGCGAGATCTCTTTTGAAAATGTGTAATTACGCCAGAGCGCATAATATGCATGTTACACATCGTTAGAAGAACCGATGTGGAAAATCGGTATCTTTGAAATTGAAAACACTTAGGAAAACTTTTCAATGATTCTGCCAACAGCTGGTATTCAGTTTGGAAAACCTTGTATTATCGGTCACAAACACAAACGTGATAATAGAATAGATAATAGAACAAAACACACGCAATGCTATGTATGTACGATCGCGAGCTGACATTGTATTTTTCAAAAGGCTCCATTAGCGCAGGCGCGGTCGTTCTCTCCAAGTGACGACTTCTGCAGTCAGCATCACGATCTATACCTATATAATTACATCACAATTATAGGCATCTAACCATAACGAGGTTCCCCATCTTTCGCATCATCTTGGAAACCACCAGTTACTCATACTTATAAGTCAGAGGAATGCGTCGATATAGGCGCGAAGCCAAGGCATTGTTATGTGTATACTGAAATTTTCGTCGTCACCTGTCAGCTGTCTATAATAGAACCTTTTTGTACAGCAAGTACCATAATGAGCGAGTCATCTATCCTTCGAATCCCGTATATACAGCAAGGTCGGACGCAGTCACGCTTTTAATCTCAACTCACCCACTGAGAGATTAAGTCACTTTACGCCTGCTTCGCGATGTGACCTAGAAACTCAGACGCTGCGGTTTTGTTTACGTTTTTTTATGGATTATTGCGCGGAGGTGTCACTCGTGGAAGCTCGAGGAGATGGATAAGACGTGCGAGAGATGGATTGTGTATGTATACAAACTGAGCGTCGTTCATGTCCGATTTGAATATCGAGAGCGAGAGGATTTATATAGACTGATGGCATGTGTTGAGATTTATAGTTATTGGGATGGAACGTTTCGTTTTTTATTTCTAACTTATGTATCATTCAGTTTTGAGTTATTTATAACGCTCACAGTGTAGTGTTTCCTTGTATTTTCAGGGTTTCAGAAAAAAAAGAAAAAAATTGTTATTTAGTAGTTGAGATACAGTTCCAGGTTAGAAAATCTGGTAAAAATCTTTCCAAAAAATTCTCCTAATCAATCGAAACACACAAACCTACTTCATATGCTCACAAAAGAAGCCGAAAGCTCAGCCACAATTAAAAACCGGCATCGGGTATAAACACATCGGCCAATAAAACTCCTTTAGCTCGCGCTTTATTACGCATCACCTTAGCGGCAGCGCCTACTTACTGATACGCGCTCCGCGTGTGTACACTAACACTAGGCAAACATCCATAGAGAGCGGGAGAGAGCAAACAAGCTTCTCTGCAGTTTAATCAATTTTCAACGGCGCCGCGCATTGTTGTTTGCCGGTGGATCGAGAGACACGTTGGTTCGGTGTGTGTTATAGGTGCTATCATTAGCTGGATTGTGTGTGGGTATATGGTTTTAATAATGATTGTGATGATGATGAAGCGGATGCGGTGAAGATTAGGATTGAAACTGTTATGTGAGCGTCGTTGCAGGCTGTTAGCTAATCGTGATTGGACTTTTGAAAATTTTTGAAAATTCACTTGGTATCACTTGAACTTCTTTCGAATCGCATACGCATGTTAAATTTATATTCTAATAAATATAATTTTGCATGAAAATAAGTTATGCCTTGAAAGAAATTTCAACTGACACGCTAATCACTACTCGAAAAGCAATTTTCCCGTACAGCCTATATACCCATCAACGGGATAAAAATCTAAAATATTAACCCCGCGACTATAAGACTTGTTTTCGTTCGTGAATTTACGACTCCTCCACTTACGCAACTCCAACTCGCCACGCTTCCGCGCGCGCGAAGCGAAAACCTAATATCCGCACGTTTTGCGAGAGATTTTCCGCGCGCTATAGAAGCGCCGTAAGCCAACGTACAATGCGTAAGCTAAGCACCTGCACAAGGACATCTGATGCTGCTCACTCGCATTTGTAAGAGAGGCGAAGGTCAATGCTGTATCTCTCCCTCGTTTCCAAGATCGTGATCGAAAGCTGGGAACGATATCTAGCCCTATAGTTTAGTGTGTTATATTATATCGGAGAATCGCGCGTGAAAGTCATTATAACGCGTTTTAGCTTTCGCGGCTGTACGTACCTTATACTTAGTTAGGGAAATTAGTCGTGACTGAATTCTCAATAAGCTATATACATAACGCGGTTAGTTTATGTATTTTCGAAAGATGGTATTTTTGCAAAACCCGTATTGGGAACAGTGTGATGGATCGGTGTAGTGACAACAACGGCAGCGGCAACGCAGCAGCAGCAGCAGCGAACGACTATACTTACGCAGTGATTATGCAGAAATGCGAGGCGTGACTCTGGCGTCTCGTTTCTCATGCGCTCGCTCGACTCCCTTTCAGCCGACGATGCGCTGCGGCTATTATACATCGCGGCTCTCCTGACTTGTGTCGGTGTATAAATGTTGAACGAAGATTTTATTTTTCATTTTTTGAAAAGAAATAGAAAATCTGAATTTGTGATGTATGGGAATCTAAATTTGTCTAAATCCATAAATCGTACTATAATTATATTATCGCGCCAAGAATAAAACCACGTACGAATAAATTATATACACGTTCCATTAACCAAAGCGCAGCTTATCCCATTAAATTAAAAAAAATCTCTCGACACCTGTTGTACACGTACTCATATATGTTAATATGTATACAATTATACATATACACACCGACGAAATCATCGTCGCGTGCCGATCGCGAAAACTGGTGCAGCGCGTGCAACGAGAGCATCAGCGGCGCCTCGCGCTAATTCGCCAATTTCTCCTTTAATTTGGTATAGGCACTAACGAGCACTTAATCAGTGCCGATCCGGTGTACAAGTAATTGGGCCGTCGTGTGCACACACGTGCACACACGTGCACACGTGCGATTTGAAATTCGATTTTGAGACGATCGAGTTTCGAAGTGGGATGTAATCTTAGAGAGGAATTTCGAAGCTCTCGAAGTTATGTAAGACAAGTTTGTATAGATTCGATAGGTATCTGCGCGTTTTCTTCGATAGGTGATCGATCTCGATTATCGATTATTGACGCTCGTGTTCCTGGAAATGGGAGAGAAGAGAGTGTCGCTTATCGGTAGTGTATAGTGGACTAGTCATAACGCATTCCGATATGGAAAGCGGCTGTCTTTAAGATCGGTAAGCTCTTAATACTGCGGTGTCACCTCGAAAATACGATAGAGATCGGCGACGATCGGTTATTGATACGAGATTGTGCGTTATATACAACCGTCGCATTCTTGTTTTAGCACGTTGCTCTTAATGCCTCTTTGGTACCTATCGAAAGTCCGAGATCGGTTCGTCGCCTGTGCGGAGATAATTTATTATAATAAATCGGTTGAAGTTTGTCGATCGTCGATCGTCGTGTAATCGAGTGCGTTTTTAATTCCTCGTTTACTTGAAATCATTCTGCTTAAGTAGCTTGAAGTTTTCAATTAAGTTTGAATGTGCTTGTATTTTGGATGATTTAATACCGACGACGTTACCGATTTTGGTGCAACACGTGATCAATCGATATGAATCCATTTATCATGCATTCCTTTCTCAAAAAGTTTATGGACTACAGCTACATTAGATGAAAAATAGATTTCTCACTATTGATAAGATCCAACGCGAGCCAAGCATCGCTAAAAAAATTCAATCAAGCATATCACTCAGTAAAAAAAAAAATGGAAAACGCTATTTCAACCGCGCGAAAACATCGCTGCACTTTATCCACGCGCTTGATACCTTAAAGGCAGCTGCGGTGTTGCGGTCGAAAAAGGAGAAGGAAGCCTATAAGTGCTTGCGTTCGCCGCTTACCCATACTCTCCCCCTTTACTCGCGCTATATTCTCGCGATGGCCTTAGAATCCTAATAACGCGCCGCTATAGGTTATGTTCGTACGCATACTAACGCGTGGGACGCCGCTCGAGACTTTTCCCGTCGTCGCATTCCATGGCTATACATATACACTTACATTATTCGCATTATCACGCGTGTGCTGTACAATTGTGGCGCCTTTCTAATACCATAATACTACTTACTCTTAACGGTCGCAAAATCGAACGTTTTGAATTGTTGGAAGGCACAAGGTCAGGATATTCGACACTATTATGCGGCGAAAAATCGTATCGCTCGAAAATTTACAAGTAATTAGTTTGGCTCGCTTATCTCTAGGAGTTTTAGTGACGATGAGTCAGTCTCGCGAGTAGACGTATACGGTCGTGGCACTTCGCGTAACCTATTTGTAAGATTCGCTGTATGCCTCTGATGGTTATGTAAGCGCGCGTGTACAGAGCTTCGTATTTCGGAATGTCGGAGAATCCTTTTTTCAGCTGATTCTCAAACTGGTGCGATCCGGTAGTTGCTACGCTTTTTAATAAAATTGGCTGATCTAGATACTAAAAGTTACTTATTCTTATTGGTGGCACACCACTAATATATATTATCTAGGCTCGGCGCGCAGTTTCTGATAAGGGAAATGGAAAAGTGCCCATGCGCCACCTATGTTTGCCTGCCAGAGACACGGTGAGTTTAGCAGGTGACGAAAGGGCCAGTCCAAAACTGCTCTGTTTTGATATTTGAAATCTAGCGGTCCACACGAATGCATTAAAATTAAGCTTCGGTTGGACTCGCTCGATTCGATGACAAGAAACTCCCATTTTTTTTTATCTACATTCCTCTCAGCAGTGAAATTCACGTATACACATCACAGGTGCAGCTGTCGCCCGGCTTATATCGTTTCCTCAGCATCGTCGCGCAACCCGCGAATTGCCCAACGACGACGACGACGACGACGACGACGACGATTCTCTTTTCCGCACATAATTAAAGGCTCATCGGCGAGTTGCACAATTGCACGCAGCAGTCGACAATAGACGGCTTTTTTTTCTATTATTGAAGGCGTATAGGTGTGTATAGCTTCTGCTTTTGCAAATGATAGTTTGTTGGCCGCAGCAGTAGGCAAACCTTCGTCTCGTAGATGACCTAGAATTGCCCGGCCATTGAAGTTGGGACTATCAGAGCGAGGGAAAAACTCAATCTCGTGTATAGAGACGTTCCAACCGATTCACCACCGACACTCCAATGAGAAAATTCGAATTTTTTTTTCTCGCTGCGTCTAGCTGAGTTGTGCTCGTATACTGAGAAAACTGGGTAAAAATTAATTGGATATAGAGATTTTTATACTATACGCTAAAATTTAATTGAATATTTTTAAAAGTTGCATTCATCGAGTTACGACATTTGTAAGAATTATGCAAAAAAATTTCCCAGTGTGCACACGTTATACGGTGTATATTAATAAACACGAGAACCTGTGCTGCAGCGTTTGACGATTGTGGGTATATAAAACATACGCACGTCACGAGTTTCGCGCGAAAAAAGTAGACACATCGGTCGAAGAAAAGAGAGAGGAGTCCTCGACTGATGCAGTAAGCGTACGATAAACCACACTCGTATAATATATAGCTTTGATTTTTCGAAAAAATCACCGATTCCCAGGCTCCGAGCAGCGAATCATCGTCAAAAGAGAAAATCGCGATTACGCAGCTACTCCTGACGATTCCAATGGACACATGCAGAACTTTCTCTGCGCGCGCGTGCAACTACGCGGAAAATTGACATCTCGCTCCCAAAGCCAATCTCCGCTAGCGTATATCTATACCTATATAGCTATACAGCCACGACGATAATATTTGGCTGTTATGTAGTAGTAGATTCGCGTGTATATACACTACGGAATATAATTTATGCGAGAATGCGATGTAGGTGTATATCCTACGTTTGAACTCGAGCGAGAGGCGGTTGATCGCTGCGGGAGATATATGTGGGGGTCTGTATAACAGTCGTGTGATATTATGCGATCATGGAATTCCGCGAGTGGATTGTTGATTTTTTTTTTTTCGATTCAAAGGTATGATATGTGGAAGGTTCTTCATAAACGTGCTTTTTTGCTAGATTTCGATATACACCTGCGTTTTGTTAAATATTTTAGGCGACTTTGCGCCTGTCTCTTCATATCAGCTGTCACTGATAATCCGACAAATAAACAAGTTCCGGAAAAAAACTTCGCCGTAACGTTACTCTCAACCCTCAGGTGCACGAGTACACCCAGGTCGCTTGAAACCGTATATCGGGGGATCTAAAAAAGAAAGAGAAGCTCTTGCACGCTTTGGATTATACTATATACACACACGCGACGCGGCGACGCGCATGAATGAACCCGCACACGCGCGTTTCTATATGCGAGAGCGAGACATGCGGGATGAAAGCGAGTAGTAGTTCGCCGGTTTCGAATATAATCGATCGGTCGCCTTTTCAATCCGTAGACTTTTTTCTTTTTGTATACTTTTCAAGGGTTGCTCGCCGTGGAAAAACAATTCACTCGAGATTCGAGGCCATCAATTGTTTTGCTTAGGAGCTTTCGAGCTAACCTTATTATACTTGTTACTTCGATAGCGGCTTGTACTCTCACAATTTCATAATTTCCATTTCAAATCTCTACGCGCAACCTCCTTCCGCATTTCGCGCTGTACAACACGCACCAGAAATAAAAGAAATCCTGGGTTTCTCTCCGTATAGCAGCAGCAGCAGCAGCTGTCTCCAACAACGAGCCACGTGTGTCCGGCTCTCGACTATATATACAAGCCTCTCGACACACACGTACGCTATACTGCACAGGAAAGCTAGTAGTAGAACAGAAACCAGGTAGCGAGTACGGCTTTGGCGGTGCCATATAGGTGTATATATACCTATAAGAGCGAGGCGCTGCAGCCACGGGAGTCCGCATGCCGATCCGCGGACTTTCTAAATAAAAGGCCTTCGCGAGCTGCGCCAGCCGCGAGTCGAAGGAACTTACTCCGTGTGCCGCAGCTCGCCACGAGGGTATGGATATATGCTTATGAGAGTCTGTGGGCGCTGGTGTTTACGGTAGTGGAATTGCAATTCGCGGGGGTTGAGTCGTTGTTTTGATTCGAAACGAGCTGGGATGAGAATGGTGGTGAATGGTTTCTTTTGAAAGATCGGTAAGTTGATGAAACATAATCGTGCGATTGATTCTACAACCGATTTTTTCTCGACCGCAAATCGGTTTATTATCCGTAAAAATCAAGATACGAAAACGAAATCGGGGCTAATACCGCAGATAAATCTGCCAATACCGCACCAACTCCTTATCTGCATAGCACGAAACACTCACAAGATTCCTAAGCTCACGTGCACATGCCATCGGATTCGTTCTCGATCTTGTTACGCAAGCCCGGAATTTTCGAAGAATTTTCAGCCGATCGGCAGAAAAAGTTACGCGTTTTTCAAGCATCGACATCGCGGCTTTCGCAAGTCTCTCTGCTCCTAGAACGAATTCCACGGATTGCTCTTTTTGGGTAATTGCTCTGACCCAGAGAATCGTAAAAATTTTAAACAACCATGTATAACGAAAATAACGTCGTGTGACGATGTACTACATACACATTTACACGCGATGCATCGGCGGGAGAAAGTACGCGCGGACATCGTGTGTGTGTGTCGTGTGTCAGCATCACATGAGGCTTTTCAGTTGTCGTTGGCCATCATAAGCAACGATTTCTTTTTTCGCACAAGTCGACTCTGTACGGCATTTCTCTGTTTTGGTCGTTCGCGTGTGTGTTTATACTGAAATTTTTGTGAAATGAGCTATAGAAACAGGTTACCGTGTAAACACATAAAAAAATTTGCATAATACAAGCCATACAGGCTTGAATATCGCATCTATTATCAATAACACGCGGAAGTCCTTAAGCGGAGAGTCTCAGCTGACAGGCATATCCAGCAACACTATGCAGTATGCACACAAGCTATGAGATAGCCTAACAGCTGCGCGACCTGCAGGAATGCCGTACACACAACTCTCGGCGCGATCTATGCGAATGTGTGTAGATCCCCCCTTCCCTCTTCTATATGCAGTGCATATAGGATCTATCGCGCCGCGCACACACAGGAGAATGTCCGCGCATTATATGTCGCGCTATAGAAAGCTAACTAATTGCGCGCTTTGCTCGACGATTTGTGGGAAAAATCCTGCTCGACGCTGGAATTTTTTCGACAGTGAGATTTTTCTTTTTTAATTTTTTCCTCTGAGAGATTATCGTGTGTCGATCGTTTTTTACTAAAATTCAAGTTTTTGCGTGCTTCATTACTTGAATTAAATTTGTACGTACGATGACATTCTTGTATTTAATTAAATAACATACATGAATGAAGTAGAAGTACTTCAAAACAACGTCAATTAACGCATACACAGCTAAAGATACGAACGAGCACAAATTAAAAATTTTAAAAACCTCGCTCTCCAATTTCCCGTACATACCTTCGAAGGTACACTACACGCGATTTGTTTAACTATAACTTACTCGTAAAGGTTGAGCACACACACGGTTCATTACGTACATGTCTCATTTAGCTGGATGATGATGAGATTACTCACGAAGGCATTTTGCTGCTGCTACCACACTCTCTCCTCTGATAGTGCGTACACATGAAGCTCGCGATTATCCTCGTAGATAATCGATTTAATTGCGTCGCTTTTTTCGCACAACGTCGCTCTGTAATTAAATTGTACGCTCATCGAGAGAAGCAGCTCTCGTCGCCGGCAAATATTTTTATGATAAGTAGGTCTATCCATCTTGTTCTATTTTTAATTTCCAAATTCCTTGTTTTCATCTCCGATATACGCAGTATATACCATACGAGAAACGAGAAGAAGAGGATACATTACGGAGAAGCCAGTTATTCGATCGAGCGACAGAAAAAAGTCACACCGTTACGACCAGTTTCGACGATATGTATTTTCGCGATACAACGTTCTTGTGCTCCCTTCGATCGTTAATTCGCAATTACCCATCAAGAGGAACACACGCGTGTGTGCGATGCGTATAACAGCAGAAGCGGAAAATTGAATCATTATTCGCCTGTTCGATGAAAAAAACTGTGTGTCCCTCTATATAATTCGATTAGTGAGTGTGTGTGTGTGTGTGTGTGTGTGTGTGTAGACAAATATGACGTCGAAGATATAAGCAAACGAGCGTGGCTTGTGCGGAATATATATAGCACAGCGGCGGTTGGATTTTTTGCGCTACACGCCGAAAAAGCGAGTATTCAAATTTCGCGGCGATTGCGAAATCGTTTGTCCTCCAGAAAAATCGGCAAGAGAGACCGGTCTACTAATATTCGAAAACTTTAAAAGATATTTTTATTGATTTATTTAAGTAACAAACAGAAAGCTCGTTACATAATAAATTAGTAATTCACTATGTATCAAAGTGTAAATTGTAGGCTCATTTCATAAATTGCATTGCATCAAAACATCTTCTATAAGTAAAGACATCACAAACCACGAAATTCGTCAGATGTTTTTCCCAACTCTACCGACAAACAACAGAATATCCGTTCGATTCCTAGAACTTATCGATTTCCAAAATACCGATCTCGCTTCGCGCGCGCTTTTTCTCAAAATCACCATAAAAATATACCTGTCCCGCGACGCAGCGCGCACTAACACCACAACAGCATCAGCAGCAGCACATCTCGCGCAAATCCAAGGCCTGCAAGAGGATCTAGAAATACGCCTATATAGGAGAGCAGAGCAGCTGAAAACGGGTTTAGCCTTATAGTCGCGCGCGCGCGCAAGAAATGCGCCAACAGTCGTCCGGCGAAGCTCGGGATTTTCCCAGGAAAATCGAACCCAGTCCATTCCGTTACGGCCGCCGGTCGCTCTCTCTCTTAATTGCAGGTAAATAGATGACCTGGACATCGACCCTATATTCTCTCTCTCTTTCTATCTCTGCGCCTCTTGCATCGGTCGGGTGCACGTATATAGATATAAACGCACGGGAGAACCGAATTCTTGGCGACCGATGCCCGGTTTATGGGGAAATCACACGAATTCCAGACATTTTTTCCGTTGAGGCGACGGTGCCTGTAAATAGTACCGATTTTTCGAAAACTCAAGGTACATAATCTCGCGTATAACAACGTAGACCCTATAATAATTATAACAGCGCATACACACATCGAGAAGCAAATGTCGTCGGCTATCGGGGTGTTTATTTTTTCTGCTATAGTCTTAATATCTTTGCAATCCGATAAAGTCATTAATAGATAAGGAAGCAAAAGCGCGCGAGCTACACGCGGTCATACATTATAATATCGACGCAGTTCTCCTACACATGCGCATTCCTTCCCTCTCGTTATTAATTTGTTTACAACGATCGATATATATACACATAGCCGCACTCGTTAATTATTAGCAGCACCTGTTACAAGCATTAAAACTCTCAAGGTATCCAAGCAAACGCGTGTAACCGACGTCCAAGACAATATGAACGTTCTGCGAACTGCAATCAACGAAATCCGTGTTCATTAACCCACTTATGTCGATTAGAAAGTAATACGCACGTTATATATGTATACCTCTCGGAAAACGTTTCCTTCTTCGCACACACGCTTATGCGCGTTCACCTGTCTCTCAAAATATACACTTGAGTGTGTGTATGAATGAATGACCGAAATTCGCGTTTACGGTTCCGCTGCATAAGCAACACATTTTTCACGAGGAGCTGGCGACTTACGCAATGTGACTGCGCGCGATAATCGATTACGGGCTATACAATCAGTCGGCCGGCGGCGGCGGCGGCGCGCGATCGAAATTTATACGATTTTCTTTTTAATAAAACGAGGATTAATTACATAATGTCCCCGTTGATGTATATATATTTCCGTCTAAGCGCGCCACGAGCGCTGATCCTTTGGCTTACGTAACGTCTGTGAATGAAAAAGAATCTGATGGACGGATGGGTGTCGTCCTCGTATACTATACGCTTCGTCTGAATTGGTTTCTTTTTTAAATGTCTCGAAAGGGATCCTAAAGTAGCTATATGCTATATCGAGCCGCATTCTTGCGTCGTCGTCATTGAGACATCGATGCAACGCCCAGCATGTGTCATTGTAATATCTCGGATCGCTGCACCGACAAACGCATCTCTCACACACCTGTGCAGTATACGGCTGTGCCTCATTTGTATTCGAAATGAGCATTCCATTTCGGGGTATACGGTATGACGGCGTCGATGAACCTGTGCCGATGACTATCGTCACCCATACACACACACACACACACACACACACACACACACACACACTCTGCTCCTGCATTTATTCATGAAATCTCGAGACGCTCGCTGTCCCTCTCTTTTTTCCATTCACGCGTACCTATGGAAGTTCCTTCTGTACAATGTCGTTGATTTTCATACGCACAAGTACGTACGTCGTCTGCTATACGAGGATACAATGACACACAGACGCCAGAGGGATGAGGCTCATTTTTATTGTGCAAATGCGGCGCTCGAGAAGCTATTCGAATGAGCTCGTTTGTACACGGGTAACGAAGCTCCGTCCGTGCGTTTGATCGCGGCGCCGTTTAAGGTCACATGCACGCGAGACGATTTCTATTTTTTTTTTACTCCGACAATAAACCAAGCTGTAAACCTGCAGATGCTTATAAAGAGACGAAAAGACTCACCCTTATTCCTGCGCCACTGCCTATAGAGCAGCGCGGCGACAACGATGAGCAGGCAGGTGGTGAGAAAGGTACCGATCACGGCGCCGGCAACGCTGCCCGGCCCGTAACACGTCTCCGACTCGTCCATCTCTCTCTTCTCGTCTTCCCTCTATCTCCGAAGCTTCCCTCCTCTCGCTGTTTGTATATACTGTGTACAGATACACACGGAGGCTCTCGATTCTCTCCCCCTGGCACACAACGCTGCAGAACACTCGAGAGAGACGACAACGGCAGCAACAACAACAACAACTCGGAGAGAATATACCGACTCACATCACACGCGACTCGAGCACTTTTTCACACATGGCAGCCGCATATTATCATATACACACCGAACAACGAAGATGTGAACATCGAACATCCCTCGACGACAAGATGGCCGCGGTATATATGGGAGACGCGAAATGGCCCTCGCGGTCAGCCGGCGCCCGAGTGCATCATAACCTCCCACTGGCACTCATATCCACGCGTTTCGACGTTTTAATGTTGTGCGGGTAAACACACAGGTGAGGAGAGATCGAGAGCTGGAAGACTATGTGCAGATACACGTGCTTCTCGAGACGTGTCCGGCTGGGTACTGAGAACACGGCGGCGGCGTCGTTGCCGCCGCCAGTAGAGAGAGAGAGAGAGAGAGAGCGGTGGCGGCGTAGGGGAAGGAGAAGCGGCGGCTCAGGTAGAAGCGCGTGCAACAGGTGCTTCTCTCTCTTCTGCACATAGCGCGGAGTGCTATGTCGACTGTGGAGAGAGACGGCGACGCGTGTGTTTGTCTTCGGGTGGGAGAGAGAGAGAGAGACAAAGAGATGGACGGACAGGTTAGGAGATTTGTGCGAAGGTGGAGGGGCGAGGGAAGATGCTGCTGCTGCGGCTGCTTTCAGGTGCAACGAGACGAAATGTTGCGATGCTTTGAAAGGGAGAGAGATTCTCTTGGTTTATTCGATGATTGATCTTCTTTTTTAGGGGGAGGGTTGCAGAGGGATATAAAGACGACGTTTTCGGCTAGGGTACAAATTAGGGTGGTTTTGTATACCTGTTGCGCGCATCCGTGTGCTGAAGAGATGCATTTCTCAAGATTTTTCTTCCTGACGTTTGTCGTGCTCAGCTGTTTCTTATTTAATTTTATCTTTTAAGCTGAATTTATTTTTGTTTATATTGATAATTATGTATAAAGAAATATGAGTCAAATTTTTTCAATTATTAAAAAAAAAGTTGTATGTACAAATACCATACATAGAGATTAAAAAAAAAAAAAAAACGCACTCACTTTACAACCGAGGAAACTAGAGGAGTAGAGCACACACTCGCCCTTCGCGTTCCGAGTCGTGAGAAAAATTCCCTCCGCGAGTCTTCCCTCGGGTAATTATAATACGCACTGCAACGACGACGAAGACGAGTCTACTCCGTGTACAGCGCGAAATTTACACAGTGCGTGTCGCGGCATGGAATTACAGCGCGTAGGTAAGTATATAATAAGTAAGGTTTACGATCCGGTCGCGTGTTTTTGCGAGCGATTTCTATATATTATGCGCGCTGCGCTTCCGCGCGCGCTGCGCAAAGCGATGAGAAAAATTTTTATTGGTTAATTGCGAGAAGGAGCGGTAGACTGCATGCGGGAAGCTTTTTGTCGTCGTTGGAGATTTCGTCGTCGTCGTCGTGTAGTGTTAATTGGATATTCGATTTTCTTATATATGACTTTATTAATTTTTTTTGCTTGAATTTAATAAGTGATTTTCTTTGATGTGTATAGTGAAGCTTTAAAACGGCGGGAAATTCAAAATTGGTCGAACGCAAATTTCAAAAACTGTTCCATACAACACGGCAAAAGCGGAACCTTGCATTTTTATAATCCACTGCACACACACTCCCGCCGGCTACTTTTACCCGGTCGCGGAATGCGCTCTGCTACACACTTCGTGATTTTCTCGACCGGCTGCACTTATACCTACCGCACTCTGTATATACATATACAATACACGCACATGTGGGAAAAGCAGCTAGAGCGCGGGCTAATTATGCGCGATTAATGCTCCACTTTCCGCGCGCGCTCTTTAACGTCTGTATTATTATACGGTAATTGCTTCGAGGCTCGAAGCAGGAGACTATATGGGGAACAGGACGATTAATAAACGCGTAGGTGCTGTTCATGCTCTCTCCTGGAATTTCGTAATGATCAACTGGATGACATTCCGATGGTCGTTTTTTTCTTCGCGAGCGCGACTTTGTTTATACGGGAACGTGAAAGTGGATTCAAGGGGAGGTTCGTTGTACTCATGTGAGATATTTTAATTGACGAGATATAGTAAGTAGTTCCTGTTGCGGGTGTCCGCGTCGCGTGTGTGAGGACGACCGTTAATTGATTGAGACTTTCGTAGTTTCGTGCAGAAGATGTCTTTTGATTTTAGACCTGCGGTGGGAGATAATGTTTTACTTGAAAGTACACATATACATTTTTTGATTTTTCTTAATATTTTAATTTAAATATTTTTCCATTACGTCAAAAAATTGTAATAAATATTTATTTTAAATATATTCAAACTAATTATACCTATCTAATTTAATTATTATTTTTTTCATTTTTTAAATATAATAATACATTCACGCAACAACAATCTAATGAGGACTTTTATTTATACTATAAGATATTCTGCAAGATTAGAAAGTGCAAAAATTTGAAATTGGCGGAAGAAATCGATAGGTTGTCACGTGTCACGACAAGCGCAACAATCGATTTTCTCCAACTTCGAGCTTCGAGTTATGCCAGCTTGTTGTTGTCGTCTTGAATAGCCGACGAGCTGTCACGATCAAAAAAACCTAAAAATGGATAATATTCTAACGTGAACGTGTAAAATTAATGTTGAAACATGGGTTTCATCGAAGACACATTCATCATTCTTATTACTCAGGTACGACAGTGTGTTTCATCTCCTTTACGCCTTTTGTAACCTCAATGCGCCGCATTTTGAGGTTAGCCATCTTTCGTTTATTTTTATTTTTGTTGCTGATGTGTAAAAATTTACGTTATTTCGAGTTTAATCCTACTTGTTTCAAGATCGAACAATGTTGAGCTTATTTAAAAATATTATTGTTACGAATCAAACAAGCTGCATAGTCATACAATTTTAAGAATTGGCAAGACCGTGGTAAGTATGGCAAGAGTTTTTGTGAAATATTTGAAGGTTTAATAACTTTTTTTTCAATTGTAGATACTCTTCTTCTTAGGAGGATGGGTTTTCTTTGTAAAACAGCTCTTTCGAGACTACGAAGTCCACCACAGGCTAGTCCAGCTCATTTTTTCAACAACCTTTTCACTGTCTTGCACCATGTTCGAATTGATCATTTTTGAAATTGTTGGTGTTCTTGAAAGCAGGTAATTTTATGTATCAAATTTTTACAATTAAAAATAACATGCTGTACAACCAATAGTAAAACTTCATTGTCAATTGTAGTTCCAGGTCATTCCACTGGAAAGTCGGCCTTTATTCATTATTATTCATGGTGATAGTTTTGATACCATTCTACATTGCCTACTTCATCATTAGTAATATTAGATTTGGTGAGTGAATAACAGAATTGTAAATCTAACAATTTTTATTGCAAGAATCACCATTAATATATTTCTATTCACTTGCAGTAAGACTGAACCTGATAAGGCCTTTAACTGTTCTGGTCTACCTTTTTTACCTGTATTTATTCTGGAAATTGGGAGATCCGTTTCCAATACTTAGTCCAAAGCAGGGCCTTCTGTCAATCGAGCAGGGAGTGAGTAGAATTGGTGTCATTGGTGTGACAGTGATGGCTCTTCTATCAGGTTTTGGTGCTGTGAATTATCCCTACTCGTCAATGGCTTACTTTATGAGACCAGTGTCATACGCTGATGTACAAGCAATAGAAAGGCGACTGCTCCAGACAATGGACATGATTGTTGCTAAGAAAAAGCGAATAGCCTTGGCTAAAAGGGGAGAGGTTAGATCCTCACAGACAGATTCTAGATCTAGATTATGGGGAATGTTGACTCCTTTAGCTGTTATGAAAGGTGGCCAAGAGAGTAAGTTCTAATATATAAAATTATATTAAATTGTTATAGAAAATCATACTATGGCAGCATACTCTCTCAAATGTTTTAGATATCAAGCAATTGCAACAAGAAGTATCAGCCTTAGAGGAATTGTCGAGACAATTATTTTTAGAAGCTCATGACATCCAAAACGCTAGAGAACGTTTGGAATGGGCTGCCACCTGGAAAGGCAAATATTTTAACTTTTTAGGATACTTCTTTTCAATTTATTGTATGTGGAAAATTTTTATTGTGAGTATGGTTCATCTTATAAAGTACATTTATTTTTATAGACATATCATAAACAATAAAAATTTTCATATTCAGTCCACGATAAACATTGTGTTTGACCGAGTGGGTAAAAAAGATCCAGTGACAAGAGGAATGGAAATAGCTGTGCACTGGATCGGCTTCAATATCGACGTTAACTTTTGGTCACAGCACATATCGTTTTATCTTGTCGGTTGTATCGTCGTGACGTCCATCAGGGGATTACTGCTCACGTTGACTAAGGTTGGACTAACGTTTCATTCCCATGTCAGCCTAAGCTTAAATCGAAGTCTCTAATTTACGAATTTATTGATTCTAGTTTTTCTACGCGATATCGAGCAGTAAATCCTCAAATATTATCGTGCTGATACTTGCTCAAATAATGGTAAGATATATGTCATATTCTAATAGGAATTATAACTTCGTATACAATCCTTTACATTAAAAAAAGATCAATGAGTTGAAATTAATACCTTTTAGGGAATGTACTTTGTCTCGTCGGTGCTGTTGATGCGTATGAACATGCCGGCGGAGTACCGGACCATAATAACGCAGGTGCTCGACGGTCTGCAGTTCAACTTTTACCACCGCTGGTTCGACGTAATATTCCTCGTATCCGCGCTTTCGTCCATCGGGTTCCTGTACCTGGCGCATAAACAAGCGCCCACCGAACGCATGTGAGAAACTACAAATGTAACCCCCGACTACAAATGTAACCATTTGTTACATTCACACAAACGCAACGCAGAAACAATGAAGCAAGGATGAAGAATGACAATTTTTCGAATAAGTTTTTAATCACTATTGTTAAACTATAATGCAGCCTACGAAATTCTATTTTTTATACATTCCGTAATTGTGAATTAGATCGTATACGTATAGTATCGAACGTTTGTTGTATACACACGGAATTTTCATTTTGAGTGGAGGCACGAGAGCATTTTAAAAATAGATTTTCGTATGTAAAAATTGTAAATAATGTCTCGAAGGAAGTTTATTGAATAAATAAGACTCTTTACATACATAATATGTTCCAAGTGTTGAAGAGTTGTTATTGCGCGTAAGGTAAAAGGTCGGGTTGGGAAAAAAAAGGTACGCGAGACTTATCATAGAATCTTTTTATTTATCAGAAAATCATACAGCAAAAGCATCGAAAGTGTACAGAACCTTATGTAGTATTTAGCAAGAGGAACGTGAAAAATTTTCGCAAGGCGAGAAACGAGGCGCGGAAAACGCTCATCTCGTTCGCTCGCCTCGCAAAGTCGGTATTCCCTGTTTATTAGTTTAGTTTTATCCTCGTGTTTTTTTTTGTCTCGATATTTTGTTTCCTATATAGTATTTCTTTTGTCTGTCTCTGCACTGCGCGAAAAACAAAGCTTCTGTCGTACACATCTCGTCGCTCTCTAATTCAAGGAGAGAACGAAAAGTTCGAACAGGTATTCTCCATCGATTTCTTGCAACTCTTTCTTTGTCTAATTTAAAAACTCAGGTGTCTCCGGAGTGACGCTCTTATCTAAAATATATCATCGGGATACCTAAATTTATCGACTGCAATAAAATTGTGAATTTTTTCCTTTTTCTTTTATTTTAACGATAAACGCAGGTACGCGTCACAATCCGTTACTGATGTTCCACGGCAAAAATTCATAAAACAAAGCGACATTTTATACAAATAGCTCTGTGATACTTAAATTTAACGTCCTACTATGGCTTAATCGTTAGATTTTTTTATTTATATATATTTATATAATATATAATATATGTAGAGAGCTAATAAATTATCGTTCGGAGAGTCACGGCTTCAGGATATTGAGAAGTAAAAACTTTTTGTCTTAATATTTTTACACATTATCGCGAATAAATGAAAGACCTCGGAAAATAAATTATAGTTGCGAACTGTGATAAATTGTAACTAGAAACAATAATAGATGTACATCTCGAAATCCCGAAGTCATTTTCTTCGTCTTCTTCATCGACAACTAGTGAATTCGTGTGTGTATACGCGCGTGTTGCTCGTGAACGTGTCGCGTCTGTCTCTTAATTCGTGTGTCTGTGTATATTGGGTACGTGTATTTAAATCCAACGTCTAAATTTATCAAACCGCTCTTAACATTAGATTCGTCCGAAATTGTGTATGTCCTTCTTTGTCGATCCACCATCGTTTAATCGAATCACAACTATCTCGTACATTTATTTATATAATGATTCATATTTACCTATTTATGCTTAACCGTTAGTGACTGCAGGTAGTTTAATGATTAATTACGGATGATTGCGACCAAAAATATCACGTGTATCGTGGCGTGTGTATATTTCGTGTTTTGTGTTTGTCTGGCGTGTACTCACTGGCCGCGTTCTCACGCGTAACTTTTTGTTTTCCCTCTCTTTATTTTTTATCATCTTTTCTACCTATCATAATCACTCGCTCGGTCTCTTTCTCTCGAAATTGTCTTTTTTATCGCTCACACCCTTAAAACGGACGGGTACCGATGGCTGCCATCGACCAACCCGACCGACTACTACGTATTTACATAGACTTTTTGAAACATTTGCGCATTCGTAGGGGTTCTGCGAATGCATCGAGAAAAGAGTTTCTTATTTTGTATTTTTTTTTGTGAGAAACAACTCTATAGAAAGGAAATCATAACATGTCGCTGGGACGTTCTAATTCGGTATGCCAATGATTTTTTTCCTTGCCAGTGCCAACGAGTGATCAAAACATAGTACGTACAAGGCTATGAAAAATCGGTGAGGATGATTCTTTTTTTTTTGTTCTTTCCATCGTTTATTCAGCTATTTTGGTTGATTTTTCAATGATTTGGTGTGTTATAATGACTCAAGAAAACTTATGCTTTACGTTAATTATAATACCTAAATAATATCGTTTTCATTTAACACTAGATCTACAAAAAACACGCGTGAAGGACAATTGCATTTTCAGCTGAGTGCTGTTTCGGAGTCTCGTCCAGCAGGACGCTCGTGAAAAAAGAGCGTCACGATGGAACTTCGCTACCGAATTGCAGTTTTTACAAATCTTATCGAAACGCAGAGGGATGCGTAAGCCTGAGTCTGCTTTACCGACCAGTTCCACGTTGATGTGACAATTTTCTGTTGACTCTGATGTATTTGAATTTCGTCAAGAGTATCTACTGATAACATTTGACAGTTTTAAATGTCTACAACGAGATCGGTAAGCAGTCAGCTAATATAGCATGCCCTTATAAACTGAAAGGTAGTTTTACAAATATACGCTATCACCTAAAAACGCAGCATATCGGAATCGTACGACTAGCTCGAGAAAAATGTTTTTTCCCAGGCTTTCACAGTATTAATTTCGCAAAAGTTCTATCAAAAATGCGCATCGTTAGCAAAACTTACTTAAAATCCATGCTATCGAAACGTTCCTCGCAACCTGTAGCCTCTTCAAAAAAGGGGCTAAGATCACGCGCGTTAATTTTTTAATGGACTGTACTCGCAGGCATCGGCTTCTGAGAATTTAAGGGGATACCAGAGTTCTATTTTACCGACGTCCCATTTTTTTTTCTCATTAAATCGAGCATACGACCTGAAGAATTCTGCGTAGGTATGTCTCGCTGAACGTAAAAAGATCTGTTAGAAAGATTTTACATCGGTAAAACAGAGATGTCTGAAATCCGCTTAATACTGACTGGAATCCCAATAAATGATATTCGGATACACAATGAGAAAAAATGAATGAGAGACTCGATGAACTCAAATTTTCATACGCTAAATTATATACATACACGACAATCAGCTTTTCGTTGTTTACAACAATGAAAAGTTTAGCTCTGAGAATTTGGGCTTTCAATACATGAGTCTTCGATACATTTTCTTTTATTGTGTACAATAACTATTCCAATTTATCTTTAAAATCCCATCAAGACTTATCAGTCCATCTGACGGCGACACTCACTTAGCTTTCCCAGCCGTCGACTGCATTACGATCGGACTCTCTACTATGCTTTTTTTGGGTGGATCATTTTTTAACGCTGTTTAGATTCAGAGTCTCTTTATCATTTAATATTTAATCTTAATAAACATTCTTACTTTACAGTTTAATCAAACCGTTCTTCTTTGCATTAACTCGATCAAGCTACAATGGTTGATTGTATCTTATAAGGATATGCAAGTAACTTGTTATCAACTGAGCCAAATTTGAATTTAACTTTATTATTTACATTAGTCATCATCATTTAAATAAAAATTATAGTTGTAACCGACTTCGGAATACGTTATTGTTGCTGCCTACATAGTTTAGATTCTAAGTTATAAATACTTGAGATTTAATTGTTCTTAGCTTTACTCAGAAGATAACACGAAGTTTTCATATCCCCTATAATGTATCTTATGTAAGTTTATGATTCCGTTTTTCATTTTTTGCTTTTATATATGCATTTAAATTCTGCTTTATTTGGCGTGAATTAGAAAAAGCGAGCCGGTAACGCGTGTCTACATATTAATATTATCTACAAAATTTACAAATAACATTGTAAAGCTGTGTTAAGTGATCGAAACTAAAACGTCTCTTTTGCTCAGTAGATATATTTATTATACCAAGTTTATTTCTTAATGTTTGATTTAATTTTTTTCAATAGATAGAATAAAGATGATTTGTAGTATTCTGCATTTTATCCTCATATTGGACACGCGTTTACCAATCGCGAATATTTATTTGTATTAATATTATTAACGATGATAATTGCGATTAATCTACGCACGATTGAATGAGATGAGCAAACTGTATATAGCTCGAAACTTGTTTTTTTTTTTTAATCTTTTTAAGCGACAAGCTGAACATTAAGACACATCTATACAGAGAGATAAAGTTCTACTATTTTCTTCGATTTTTGTTTTCTTTCGACTCTAGTGAGCAAACAGTGGTATTTAGATTTTATACATATACATGTAATAATATTTATTTTAATCAATAATATTCGTTATTCGTCCCAACAACAAGTTTTATTCGATAGTAATTCTGTTCTCTTTAGTAATTTGTCTTTTTCGTCACTTTAATCAAGGTTAATAAGTTTTTTTTTGTCTTTTTTCTTCGATTTTAGTTAATAACCGAGTAATCACTACCTCGAAATTGCTCTTTATTTAAAATAATCTGGAGTAAACAAGTAAGTGATAAAACTGAAATTTACGAACACTTTCTAAATACAATTAAACTGTAATTTCAAGATAGTGATCTTGCTTTGCAAATATTTACCTCATCATTCAACTTTTAAATTAAACGTATGTACTTTCTTTTCTATCATCAATGGGCAATATATCTCTGTATATTATATATTATATATGTATAGATTGATATCAATACGTAACATCGACCCTTTATTCTTTTAAAGTTTTTGTTTTTCTGAGAGATTGTGATAATTGAACGCACCGTGCGACATAGGCGCAGGCGTTGTTATATAAATACTCCAGTTCTCTTGAGCGCGTGTGTTGGATTTTTCGGCGTTTAACTTCGTCGAAGACGTTTTATGTTCATTTAGTTTCCGACGCTTTGCGATACTTTTAAACCATCGGGCAGAAAATTTGACTACTTTTTTATACCACGAACTGGGCGATTATTTAGATATGAACACGACATGCATCAAACAATCTTCGTTATCTGTTTATTATAAATCTCGTATGTTTATTTGTATCGAATTCAACAGAATTAAGATGATCTATCTTTCGAGTTGATGTACGAAAATCGATATTCAAGATGTGAAATCATTTTGCATTGTTGAATCTCCAGTGAAGATATTTATTGTGTCGTCGAATAAAATCTGAATTTTCCATATCGATTTCCTCACATTCTCAAAAGCGCAGTCGATATAAAAGCTCGTAAAAAAGAGAAAAGAGAACATCTACAACTTTTGTGGGCTTTAAAGTTTCATTTGAATTTCAACGAAATATAGTTTCTCGATTTTTCGAAGGCAATGAAGAAAACGATGCTTTATATACTCTTGTCGATTAATACATAATATACAGAATCCTCTGTATACAACTACAACTCCGTTAATACTCGTCTCGATTACGGCTTATTGTTTTATAGTGAGTAAAAGAGTAATTGCGACTTGAAAAACAGTCAAGT
Organism: Pteromalus puparum; assembly: GCA_012977825.3. NCBI lineage: Eukaryota > Metazoa > Arthropoda > Insecta > Hymenoptera > Pteromalidae > Pteromalus > Pteromalus puparum. Next base: position 65,334,915 of record CM053170.1, read on the forward strand.
AATGGTTGCCTCGCGACCTCCATAGATTCTTGTTTTCTTATTTTTGTTCGCTGGTGTGTGTATTTATACATTTTGATCGTTATAATTGTACAAAACTCGAGCGTCTAGGCTCTTTTCAGCGCTTCAAACTGGCAGTATCATCAATAAGTAGATAGCAAATACTTATAATACAGTTAGCATCTATTAGCGAGACTCGGTATTTCTATTTTCTCTGAACTTGTTTGATCATCTTTTCTTTTTCGACGTTTTTACTCTATCCTAAATTCATCTGTCAACGCTGAACGCAAGAATACAATAAGGTGAATGAAATTCTGAATTACATATCCAGTTACAATAGTTATACTAATGTCATCCGAAAATTACTATTGGATATAATATTGGGGAGAATACAATCACCGAGTCGCGTAACAAGTTATTCCAATACAAAAGCATTCCACTCTTAATCATATCTCGTACGAACTTAAGTATAGTCATACTGCACTCTAAGGTCTTCGTGGCATTCATCGACTCCGAGTGAATGAAATAAAAATAAAAATATCCATAAGGCTTTGAAAAAAAAAAAAACTAAAAATATTCATTTACATAATGAAATTCTTCACTACGATGATGTTGCATGTGTGGTAGTGAGTCACCCCGATAGCATGTATATAGCAATAGTCATTTTTTATGTCAAGGTTGCTCGATTTATAACTATAGTTGCTTGTTTGGTACGATCAACGCTCTTTCTTCCCTTCCAACCCGTAGGCTCTTGTCTCCGTCGTCTTCCAAGACCAGACACAATCGCTATCTCCTCCCTCAATAAATTAATAGGCTATCGTCCGTCCTCTCGTTCAGAGGCCGATTTCTCTTGTGTTTTCGGTTGTGGTCTCCCGCATCGATAAACTAGCCTCCTACGAAGACTGAGAGAGAGAAAGACTCTTCCAGACTTACAAACTACGTCAGTATATCTTTAAAACTCGCAACTCGACGTCGGCCATCTTGTGAGCGACGTGCCGACTACCACAAAATGGCGGCCAACTCTTTCTCTCTCCGTGTCGTTCGAAATCGCCCGGGAGCAGCTTGCGTTGAATATTCATCGAGGTGTTCAGGGGGCTTACAGCAGCCACTTGGCAACGAGCAGCGTCAGCAAATGGGGCAGGATAAAGCCGGGCACTGAGGCTCCACTTCCCGTCACGTAGATGTCGCTCTCCCTCAGCATCGCGTCGTCGATCACGTGGATGATGCCGTTGGTGCAGGCAACGTCCGGTCGGATCACCTTGATCTTCTTGCCCATCCATTCGATCTGGTAGCCTGGAACAGTTAAGCTGTGTTGTAGAGATGGTTTACATTGGGGGGAAGGTTTTGCTGCTTTCTGGGAGAGCTTTTGGTACAGCAAAGCCACGTGTGCGTTGGCGCAACTAGATCTTTTAACATTGCCAAGAAGCATCTGCGAATGATTCGATTGTAAAAATAAAAGGTAATTTTAATTAGTTTTTTCATTCAGTTCAAAATTGCCGCTGTGTAATAAAAGTATCGTTTTTGAATACATTTTATAATATAAAATAAATCAATGCTTTATATTCCAAATAAAAAAGGAGTTTAGTGAATTCAGTGCATAATCGCTCTTCTATGTAAAAAGTTTGTTAATGTGAAACAATCGAGATATTGCTTTGCTGTTTTTAATATGAAATCATTAAGCGTTACAACATTCAGTAACTTTGCATCGCATGGATATCGCCGTGTCGCTAAAAAATTTATCAATTAAAATCGTTAGTGATGTGAGTATGTAGAGTATACTAGTAATAGGTACCTAAAGAAAGTACATGAAAAGAAAGAAACTCAAGGTCAAATTAAGTACGAAAATATTAATATATAGCAAATTAAAACGATCATCAATAAGTCCATAAACAAATCAATAAAAGCTGTGAAAACATTAAAATCAATACAACAGTATAAAGAAGAGAGATTAAGGAAAAAATCAGTCGCTGATGTGAAAAAAAATGCAATCAGAATAAGACTGAAACGAAAGCAAAAAGCATTATAAAGCACGTTTCAATACTCGCGGCGGCCAAGCACCAAAGCTCTCTCCCCCTCGACTAATCCCCGTCGCAGAACTCGACCGAATCTTCTTATCTACCGCGAGTAGATTTAACTACTGCGAAAAACCACCTTCCAACGGCGTATACTCCTGCAAAGTTCGAGCAAAGATTACACGAGCCGAGAATATGTCTCTCTTCCTAAAAAAAAGACGAAGCGTGTGATCCGCGTTTTATCGCGCTCGGACACGCCCGAAATTTTTTAGCGGGAAAAAAGAAAAAAAGTCGGCTCGTCGCCGCGGAGGACACGTAGCAATTAGCGCGCTGCGACGGTAACCATGGAATTTGCATTTAAATGGCGACCGAAAGGTGCATAATAAATCGTGGCAATATACGAGCCTCATAACGCGTTGAGGAGTACTGTTCTTTCGAGAAAATTACGTTCTTTTTTGGCTAGAGAAAATCGAGCGATTTTGCATGTACTCGTGTGCAACGATTTTGACGACGAAAAGAGCGGAATAACTACGTGGGTGTAGTGTGATTTATGCGGACGGTCGTTTCGTTTTATTGATAATATACAGTCTCTGATCGACGGTACGAACAATCGTGTAATTTTGTATGGACTGCGATTATTATTATGGCGACAGGCTTTATGATTTTCTGGCTAAATTAATAAAGCGTATTTATTCATTCGAAGTGATGCAAATTTTGTTAGCTTGTCGTTATTCGGAGATGCGGTTTAATAATTTATTGTTTTGCATAATGAGTATTGCGTAAAAAAAGAAAATTCTATTGTGAAAACAAAATTGATACGTTGACATAAGCGCGAATTTGCGGATATTCCATAGCGTAAATATAGGGTGTATAAAACTCGCATTTTCGGCAAAGCCTTCATGCGAATTCTGCGGCAGACGTATATAAGCCATGATTCATATATTCCCTTGAAAAATGATGATAATTTATTTCGTGCTTGAAGACTCGGTGCGTGATTGTGTGCTAATGATTTATCACTGCGTTGGGATATACATATACCTATCTGTATTCTTTTGAAATTATACACTCGAACGACAATACGGTCTCTCGTTTTTTCTTGTTTTATGCATGAAGAAACAAAAATATCAACAAAAAAACAAAAGACTCTTTTTCAAGACACGCAAAAACAATTTTTTGTCTTTTTCTTCTTTCAAAAGAATACATCACGACAATATTATAAGCGTTGATGACATTCGTGACTGTTGCTGAAGCGCGCGTGTCGCACTAAGCATGATACACTGACTCACCGCCCGCGCCTGTGTTCGGACGAATCGCGTTTTCGTCGTCTCGGTTCTTCTCGTCTGGATGGTAATAAGATTAGATATTTTGTAATATCGAACACAGACATATGATGGAAGACTGCTCTATTCTTAAATTTACGGATGATTTGACTACACATAATAATGCATTCAAAAGCTTTATTATATCCTTAATGTTTTTCTTTTTTCATATTAGGTGATTATCAAAAATCATTACTTCTTACTTGTTAGTTACAATTACAAACTTGTTATTTATTTACTTTTTTACTTAGGCATCTTCTTTCCTTTTCATGTACAAGTCGGTTGAATTGTCATGTATCTGTATAATACCTCAGTACCGCGAAATTCGCTTGATTATACTTAGAGCAGCACAATAGAAAAATACTTACTGTCGCCAGCTTCTCGAACTTTGATGACAAGCTTGTCCCTCATGGATTGAAGTTGCATCAGTTTACCCTCCTTGTCCATCTCGACGAGTCTCTTCATCGTGAACGCCTCACCCACTACCAGATGTCGCTCCAGAATTTGCTTCGTCTATACAAATAAAATAAATAGGTCAGCCTATTTCTATCGATTGAAATCGATTCAAGGGTTTGAGCAACTTACGTGATAGGCAAAGTCAGACATGAACATCTTCTTGTAGACGGAGGGCTGCATGATGTGCAGGTCCTGCCAGGCCTTGTCCTGAGGTGCGAAGAAGGTGAAGCGCATGTTAGGATCGCCAAGTCGCTCGTTGAAGCCATGGCTCATTCCCAAGTGGTATGTCGAGCTGTAAATATAGTAATTGAAAACCAATTATAAACGTTTTTACGTAGTGATTCTTTATGAAAACGTTACTGTTGAACTGTTGACAAATGCTTTGCTTGTAAACCCGATAAACTGCTGACCCGCGAGACGATATTATATTCGCACTTGGGCGTTCGCTCTGGAGCGATACCTATATATATATAGGTAGCATCAAAGGACGTCGCGATTCAAGACTCGATCAATCTATATAGATAGATAGTATAACGACGAGGCTTTCCCACATTACATATATGGCAAAGGAAGGCGCTAGAGGACCAATTTGTTGTCGGCATTTTTTTAACAATTTTGAAGTTAGGTACGTATAATAACATTGAACTTTCGAACAATCGTGATTTTGGTAGTTATATAATGTTCAACGAATTTAGCACTAATGGAAGTAAACGCAAAGATATCGATTACCGAATATTCGATTTTTAAGGTTATTTTTTGAGGCGCGCCGGTGGAACGCGCCTGCCGTATTCTTGTTTTATTTGTAACGCATGCGTTACAAATAAAAAAGTATTGATAAAAAAGCCATATTCGTGATAAATTGAAGCGCTTTTTGATTTGCAAAACCTCGTTATCTTCGAAATACCCAATATTTTGTTATAACAGCGCCTATAAATTCTGAAAATACCTCGCTAGTGAAGTGATAAAGCTGATCCACTAACGAACGGATATGAGTATTCGGCTTTGCTATTTTCGGTCTTTGACTTTTGCATTTATTTGACCTGTAGAATTAAAGATCGATTATTCTGACTATTATCGAATACTATGTATGTACTATATTACTTGTACCTCTTTTTGTAACCCTTCATTTTTCATTACTTCTAAAACCAATCGACACACTCCAAAAATGATGATCGCTAAACCTAACCTAAAATTTGAATCCACCCTCCCGTAGAAACTGACAATCGCGCAATGTAAAGTCCATCCGGACAGAGCAGCCCAGCCGCATCGCATTATTCGGAGCGACATACCGCTATGCTCGCGGCGCTTTCGATATCTGCGCGATCGCCGCGCAATGAATGCCACATATGACGAGCGCGCAATTTTGAGCTGTGCCGAGCCGAATTACAGCCCGCGGCGCTGGCGCGTTAATTAATCGACGTCCAGCTCTATATGTGCCTGTTGGGAATGTGTCTCTTTCTCTCTCGTGCACCGCGAATGACTTCTGATGCGGCTTGGGGTGTGGTCCTCGAGATTTCAGGCTAGATACGCACGCGGGTGTTTGTGGGTTTGAGGAGCAAAGTGAGGTTAGGCGTTTGCAGTGGTGAGGATAAGGCTTTGGTCGGACAATCGGATTTAGATTTGATCGAGAATATTTCTTGATTGAATTTTATGCAGGAAGTGTATGAAGGATATATATACATAAAATATTCACGGGTCGCGGCAAAAGTATACATATCGTCAGAGTGTAAAACAGATGCATATATTCTCGACAACCTGTGTGATAAATTTAAGTTCAGCGTGTCACTATTATAAGACAGACTCCGTGTTATGCATCGTGTATTATACGTCCGGCCAGGTGGCGTGAAAATTTAAATACACTACTACAAGAATACTTCGCATCAATATTATCGTCGCATCAGCTGTGCCTGAAACAAGTATTCTGTGAAAGAAAAACCCTTGTCGCGTCGTCAGCAGCGTACAAGCACACGCATCATCAAGCGTCTCCACGTTATAAGCCTCGGCCTCTGTATACGACGTCGCAAGCCCTCGCGGTAATCCCTCGTACAAGGCTCAATTCTCCGGCAACTCCTCGGTCGGTCCGATCATTACGCATTTAACATTCCAATTAGGCTGCCGGGCATCGGGGCCAATCAACGCCGAGGTGCCCGCTGATTAGACAGCTCAGGTAAGCCGGTCTACGCCAACAGAGTCGAGCTATTACAAAATGCACAGTCGCTGGCTTAAGCGAGCGCGCGGGCCTTCTTTGAAGCCTAATCCCTACGGGATTGTCTCCGTGTGCGTATATGGGCATATGGGGAGTCTGGGATACATCAGTTGCAATTGTTGTAATTCGTCCACGCTCGATTTTCCTGTTCTACTGAGTTACGTTCGAGTCGATACGATGCTCGTAATCTCTTTGTCGCCGTACGGGTACCAGACGTTCTGATCAAAGGGGAAACTTGAAATTCAAATTTTAGCGCGAAATTTAAAAAATTGGAAATGACGATGCTAATCTCGTACGCAACGCTGATAACTCACAAAGATCGTTCCAACGTCATCCGTGGAAAAAAAAAAAACAATCTTATACCATACCCTAACACGGCTGATAGCGTTCTAACGTCCCAATTAACCTAATGCGAATTTACAAAGCGAGAGGGCGACGCGTAGTTCGAGTAAACAGCAGTTCAGTCAACGCAAAAAGTTCAACGGCGTTTCGAGTCGTGCAATTCGGTGACTTGATAAAGTCTCCCTCATCTCCCTCTCTTATACCCCCCAGACGGAGAAAGCGAGAGGGAAAGAGAAACCGGCAATCGTAGCGAAACGATGCAATGGCGAGGTAAGGGAGAGTAGATGGTGCTCGGGTAAGGACGCGATGTGTATGGAGTTTTTGCTATGCGCGCCACCGGTAATTGGAATGGGAATTTGTTGCGTCATTTTAATTAAATTTAAGAGAATAAGAACGCGTCAGGTAAAAAAGAAGAGGAAGTGGAACCGCCGAATGAAATTTTCCGTTCGCTCGAGGCTTTATCCGGTGAACCGCCTCGTCTTATATGTGGAGTAAGATTGTGGGCGCTTTTTAATCAAGGGTTTCATTGGGCGCGGTGAGTATTTTTCAAATTATTATAAGGTATACTCGACAAGATGAAATGTTTCAAAAAATATTTATAAATTAACTTTCATACCGATCACTTTCACGCTATATGTATATATATATATATATATATATATATATCTGAAAGTCGAAAGAAGATTACGGCTCCACTCAATTATCGGTGAGTAGCATTACGGCGAATATATCTGGGAGCTTTTTTGCGCTTTACGCACATCGAGAATCTTCCTATATATAGATATATACGTATCGCGCAAGATCCGAGTCTGATTAGTGCGAGATTGAATGGCATATAAGCCATTTTCGTCGGACTCGACGTCGAGCGAGATGAAATGTTATTTCTAGAGAGGAGAATTATCGATCGCGATATGATACAGTATGGATTTGCTTATAAAATTAGTGATTATGGTGTCGCTAATTCGCGATCTTAAAGTTTAATTTTGGTAAATCGAATAATAGTTAAATTAAATTCATATTAGATTTCAGATTACGAATGTATTTGACATGGGATTCTTCGAATAGTGACACAAAATAACTGATAATAAAATAGCTTACTTGAGAGTCGGGTCGGTCTTGAGCTTGTCAAGGACGGTAGTGTACGGCACACCGAGAACCCTGTCGATGATGTGGATGATGCCGTTCGTCGCGCCGATGTTGGCCGTGATGATGGTCGCGTTGACGCCGCCGCCTTCTACCGTCACAGTGTTGTTGCCGGACGGACCCTCAACGACGTTGAAGTACAGGCTCATGCGTGGCGCCACCGTCTGCACCTGTAGACCCGTTCCAGGATTAGTTCAAACTCGGAAATTATGTGCGGGTGGAATTTTTCTTCTGATCGTGCAGGAAAGGCTTTCTCTTTTCTTTTTTAATCAAGTTCTCCCGGAGAAGCGGCGGATTTTTAATTAAAAGGTGGAAAACAGATTAACGAGAGGAAGCCTTTCCTCGATCGCGGAAACATCTAAAGCGTGATGTGTATAATATATACTTTGTTCTTATTTAAATCGTGATAGACACAATCGAAATATTCGTGTGTCGTGTACATGCACGAGTTTTAAAATGTATCTGTGGTTGCAGAAGTAGCTATAATATTTAAAAAACAAATGTGTCGTGTAAATACTTAGTGTTCTCGTTTTTAATTTTCTAAAATAAATCAAGTACTCTAAATACGTGTGATAATTCTATCATCATAACCGTATAACCATGCGGAAAAAAAGAAAAGAAAAGACAATAAAAGTCCTAAATCACTTCAAACTACCGAGCGATAGACCAGGCTCGCATTCAAGATTTCCCCCAATTCGCTCGGGCACTTCATCGCGATTTCCGAGCGTAAATCAAAAGTTCGAACGGGCGCAGTAGTAGAATCGAAATCGACCCGCCGACATCTCACAGCTCCGCGTTTTCACTTGCAAATTGGGACGGATTGCGGATCGAACGGCTTTCATGCCGTTCCGTCTTATATAGCCGGCTTTAACCGTTGAGCTGCTGCAACTGCTGCTGCGCAGATCAGAAAAGAGATATCCCGGGTGTACGCGGTGTCTGGAATCGAGTGCTCTTGTTAACGTCTTTTGGTTTACGAGTTGCTTGAGTTGCTATCGCCTTGATTTTGCTGTGAATTGCGCGAAACGATTCTACGTTAAATGCACGAGGTGAAGAAATTATTTTTAATTAAATAAAATTTTACCTTTTATTATTTTTAAGTATAGAATCAAACTAATGTTACAAAAACACGGATCCAGTACTACGTCAAAAATAAATGTCATCGACTTCTCTCAGTCTAGCCTCACAGATCACAAATCCCCCGACAAAAAAAGGATCTCCCTTTTCACCTACAATATACCATAACCCCGCAACCGAACAAGAATCCCGAATGACAAATCAAGCGCGGACCGGTTAACCCGCTGACACCCTCTGACGCAAACTCGCTCCCGAGCGAAACGAAAAAAAAAACGAATCATCTCCGCGTTGTCATAGGTAAAAATCAATTTTCCCGCCGCGTCCCATCAGTCTCGCTTTCGACGCGAGACTCGCGCGACTCTGTGTGTACACGCGACAATAATGCACCGATAAAACCTATAAATTTCTGCGTCAGCAAATGGATTCCGACGCTGAGAGTTTACGCGCGCTGCAGTGCGAGAGTCAGGGGAAGGCTACATTGTTTGCGGATTAGTCGGCGGAATTTACGTTACGATGCCGCGACGCTGAACTAGACACTCGCCCCCGCGAGAAAGAGAGAGAGAGAGAGAGAGAGCGAGAGTCATTGATTTGTGAGGATTATGCCTGTGCAAGAGGAAGAGAGAGAGAGAGAGAGAGAGAAAGAGAGAGAGAATGGGCTCTATTTTTAGTTTATGGGATTAAGCTCGAGGTCATATTTTTACGGATCGATGGGGTTGCTGCATTTATTTTTTTTCAGTTTCTTTTAGAATAGTCTTCTTTGTATATAAATACATTAGCTGATGCATGTTACTACTTTATCTTCATATTATATTATGAAAAAAATTTGAAAGCAAAAGGCTTTAACATTTATGCCTTTAAGGGGGTTCGAAAGTCAATTCAAATCTAGATTTCGCGCCACAAAATAGCAGACGACAAAAGTAACTAATTTGCTTATAACAAACAATAAAAGCAAAATTATGAAAAACTAGGACATCACTACTGCCCTCCGTTATGTAATTATCTACCATTTTACAAAGTTTGACACTTATAAATAAACATCTCGCCGAATGGCATTCGAATAATGTCTCAAAATCATATAATTCGAATGCCATTCGGCGAGTTTTTCATAATTTTGCTTTTATTATTGTTATAAGCAAATTAGTTACTTTTGTCGTCTGCTATTTTGTGGCGCGAAATCTAGATTTGAATTGACTTTCGGACCCCCTTAATAAAGTATTTTGATGAGAATTGTATTCAGAGGTACATCGTGCGCATGTACTGAAATTTTGTATTTTTCATTCCCGCAACAGGATTTCAGGTATCCGATGTATGCACTTATTAATGAACAAAAAAAAATACAACATCCACTTCAATAATATTATCCAGGTATCCTTCGAACTATATAAGCTCGAATTCCCGCGAATTTTTTCTCATTCCAGTTCACAAAGCCGAACAAAAATTTCAAGCTCGAAACCCACTTGCCTACATCAGAGCCTGCGTGTATACGGTAACCTACTCTTCAGCAATTTTTTGCCTCCCCAGTAGAGAAGGCCGCTTAAATTCCAACATCATGTGACAATTTCGTTTCGAGCAAAATGGCTTTCGCGCCGCTCGAGCCGACTAATTTGCATTGAGCAGCGCGCGCTCGCGCGAGACATTTGCAGTTATGCTAATTCATCGTCGCCCTAGCACTTCCTTCCTCCCTTCGAGTCTCTTCTATTTTTTCCGTTTTTTTTTCTTTTTACGCTGTCGCGAGTTCACTCATCCCTCGCAGTGCTGCTGCTGCTGCTGTCTTTTTGAATTCAAATGGGATTTTTTTCTAATTTGAATAAGTTTGCGCTTTAGCGCGCTTTCTCGACTCTCCAGCGAAGACTGTGTATATGTTAAAGAATTTTAATTCGACTTAAGGAGTTATGCTCTTGCTTCTTTCGCTTGTTCCCGTGATTATACGAAGGATCTCGAATGTTTGCTCTCTGTTTCGTACACTCGATCCTTTTAAAGCAACGTTAGCTTTTCATTCGAAATTTTAAAAGCGACGCACATGCCAATTATTTCCAGAAGCTCTCAAACTATACGACCTTTCGAGGCAGAGATACAACGCAACCGCCGTATAATTTTGCCGTCGAAAGAACGAGAGAAAAAAAAAAGAAACTATACGAAGAATTCGCCTCTTATTGTAATTAGATTTGAGTTTCGTATTACACAGCTCTCGGAGCAGCTCTACATCCTCGAGGTAGCAGAGAAGGGAGGCAAGAGAGGTAGAAAATTACAGGAAAAAGAAAGGTCGAAACCGGGGCATTTCGTCGAGTAGCACCGGAGGTGGAACGAGAGGGAGCGAAGCTCCGGGGTCGAATTACTCGACTCGGAAGAGAAACGAGAGTCCGACGAGAGAGAGAGAGAGAGAGAGAGAGAGAGAGAGAGAGAGAGACCTGCAGCAGCTCATCATCGTCCCATCGACGTCGATTAGGAAATGGGACCAGAAAAGAGGCCAGGGGGAGGATTTTTCCCTTCCGGATCCCTCGATTCTCATCCTCGTTGCTGTTGCAGTATACGTGAGCGAAAGTTTGCCCGAGATAACGCGGTTACGATTGTTGTTCGCGAGATTCTCTCTTTTCGATTTTTAAACCGTTATATTCTCCTTGAAAATCTCGCTCTGTGCGCGAATCATTTAACGCGGCTTACCCGCGATCGAACTTTAAATCGGGCGAAATTCTTCAAGCCCCGCACGTCTCATTTGATCAGTCTTTAATACGCGAACTACTTAAAACTGCGCTCTACTCCCGGCAAACTTTCCCTTCGGTTCTTCGGCAATTAGACCGTTAGCTCGACTCGCGCGCGAATTTTCTCGCGCCAACCCTTTTTTTTTGTTCTTTTATCGATCAAACACTGGGTAAATGCGACGCGTTCGTACTCGACTTGCTCTATTTTTCCGGAGGTAAAAGCTTTTCGCTCGCGCGTAATACGCGTACGGGAGCTTTTTTTGTTCGGGATAGGACAACCCTACTTTTATTTTGCGCCCTCGCGCGCGCGCACGTGTGTGTGTATACAAGTTTCCAGATGTGAAATATCACTTTTAAGCGGATACGAGGAATCAAATGTTATTTACTTTTTTTATAACGGATTCGGAACGTAGAGGCAAAAGGGCTGTTTCCCACGTAGTTGCGTCGGCAATATTTATAAAAGCAGATGAAAAAATATGCCGGGTATACGATATAGTTTAGGATCGGATTTATTCCTGTGTAAAGTTTCCATGCTGTGTGGCGCGCGAGTTTGTATATCGTTTTACGATGGTATACATGCATGTGATTCAGTAGTAACGTGTTTGATTTGGTCAGACGTCGTTTTTTCAGGATGTACAAGATTTTTTTTTTCATTTTACAACGAGTGTTTGCACGGCGTTATTTATATAAAAATTAAAAAATGTAAATAAATATATTCATGCCACAAACAGTGTAGAGATGAGAAAAATTCAGCAACAGGACTACTGTTGAGTAAAGTGTAGTGTATATAGTGAGAAAAGATAAATATAACAAGTTGTACTAAGTACACATATAAGGATAACTGGTGAAATTTAATTACCGAGTAATGCGTCTGAGTAACCCAATGGGGCTTAAAACAGGTATAAAAAAATTAGATACGTTGGAGATGTACGTGCTTTTATCTATAGTTAAAAAATGTTCGATTTACTGGAAGTTAACGATTTTGTAAAATTACAAATTATAAAATGAGTATATATGTTGTACAAAATAAATGTTAAGAATAATTTTGCATACTTGGCTGTCGTGTACAAAGAACGTTATTTATTTAAAGGGTTTTAAGCTATTATGAGCAGAACTCGACGTTAAATACACTACAAGATAAACAAAGTTCGTTATAACCACGACAAACAAAGTGCAAATGAGTTTTAATGAGATGGTCCGCTATTATTTTTTCATACATTAAACGGGTGTAATGCAAAGATTGTAACTCATCAAGAGATTAATTAAGGGATATTCATCTCAGAAATAAACTTACTTAAAATTTTAATTAAAAAATTTTGTTAAGAACAACTTCGGTTAAAACTTGGCATCGCAAATAATGAACATCAAAGAGATGCTTGCTTTAATTTTGTTTCCTCATATTACGTGTAAAAAGAAATGTGTCACATGTTTGAGTCGTGGCACTACTTTGATCCCTTACACCAACCGGTTTTGAAATTTTTAATTAAAGGAGGATCAGAGCGCAAAGTATACGAGTTACGAATTGCTGAACATTTTGCAAATTAAGTTTTCATCACTCTAATTTAGTTTTTTTGTTTGCAAAACTGTCTCTTAATCGACCATAATTTGATATCCAATTTAAATTCAAAGTATCCAAGACTCAAAGAGACAATTAAGTCAACATCAATTTTCGATAAAATATCTCTTTTTCATTATCAACCAACCTGGCGTATCGTCTTCCTCTCGATGACATCAAGTGGCAGGTACTCTTTCACGTAGTGCAGGTCCAGAAGTTGCTTGACGCGGTTCTTGTCTTGAAGAATCTTCTTGACACCAGGCTCTTCCCAAGCGGCATTTCGTGGCGCGAACAGCGTGACGTTGGACAGTCGTGAAACCGACTTCATGAACTCGTCGCCCTGATCGCGGATCACTTGGTAGAAGTTGAAAAGAGGTCCGTCCTCCTTATCCTAAAGATCGTGGCAATAAACGAATCGAGCATTAGTCGTGGATTTTCGTTTTGACGTTATGTTTGAGGCGCGAGATGCAAGCCTGCGATCAAGCTCAGAGTGTGAATTTACGTTAATTGTCGCAACTACGTTCGCTTGTTGTAATAATCGATTGACAGAAAATTTAGTCGGTTAAATAAACAATAACAGTCGCAAAGAGAGGCGAGTCGCGAAAATAAAATGTAGCTGAAATGAATCTTCAGTTAAAATTCGCATTTTCTTTTGAGGTTAGAAATTTGAAGATTCACTTTGCACCGGCAAAACACAAAATCGTTAATAATAATCGTGTACTGAGAAGAAAGACAGAATACCAGAGAAGAAAATTTAGAAGAGGAAGAAAAAAAACACAACATTAGTATCAAAATGAGGGGTTAAAATCATAATTGCAAAGTTAACTTAGTAATGGAAACGCTTTTAAAACTGCGAATGTTTAACGAGTCGCGGAGTGTTAATTAAGCAAGCAATTACTTGTTAACTTGAATCTCAAAACATTAATTATAGACAGATACAAAACAAACACAGTTTTATAAATTTAGAAAAAATTGTATACACAAAAAAGTTATAGAAATTTAAACACTCAGACACACATATATGTATAATATTGAAAAATTTGTATTGCCTATGTACAACGTACTTTTAATAGTCTCAAATAATCTCAAAAAGTAGTAGGTTTCAATATACGATTCTTCGTGTATAAATATCCAAAAATTACATGCCAATTGGAATATATAATTTCATTTTCTTCTCTCGAAACTTCTTCGCGCGCGGCAAAAGAAAAAAAGTAAAATAACTGCACAGCAGGCAAAATCAACAGAATAACCCGAACCTATTACAGACAAATCGTGAAGAAAAAATAGAACCGAAAAATGGGTACAACTAAATGTTAAACAGAAAATAGTTCATAGCACTACACATTATAAAATATTGTATATATTGAAATAATCGAAATTTCGAATAATAATGACTACTGAATCTCTAAGATCTACGGACGTCGACATGTGACTAAATGTATAAGACACTCAAAGTATTAAACATTTGAATTGATGACAGTATTTGAAAAATGTTATCTCATTAACGATATCCTAAGACTGTACATAGAAAATCGTTAATCATTATATGTGCTGTTGAATGAAAATACATGTGCAGAGATATAGAGAGATGAGAATAATTAATCATAATAATTTTTTCTCGGTGTCCACATTTTTATATATTCGTACACATCCATTGCCAGAACTTTTCGAACGAACTTGCGTCGTTAGAAAGGAAAAAATAAAACGTCAGAAAGGGCGACGATGCGCAATTCGATAGGGAAAATTCTCGCATATAATATTATACGCACAAAGAGAAGAAAACGAGCGATTATTCCAGCCTGTTTAACCTGCGGCGGTGTATACGGCCGATGCGCGGCGGATGATATTGACAGTTCCGGCTGGCGCTGAATTATTAAACCCGATAATACCGCGATTATATATTACACATATATACACGGATCCGTTTTCGCCGTTGGAATATCGAATGATACAGTTTCGCGTGTCGTTTATTATACAGTACACACGAAAGCGATTGTCGTTTTGTCGTTGTGTATGCGCATACACTTCGGCAACCGCGACAATTGATTTCCATTGGCCATCAGAAGGTTTTAATAAAGGACGAGGATTTGGTTTGTCGCCCTTTCCCGCGTCGTCGGATCAAAAAATTACGGATGTTCTCTCCTGTTGTACATGATCCGCGAAAAATGTGTGTCGCGATTTCTTTTTGATTTTTTTTGAGGGAATGTGTGATTGACCGTGTAATTATGAATTATTTGATAATGATGACTGAGTATTTTCTTTTTTTTTTAAGTTAGTACTTACGATGCCCTATACGACATGCAGAATCCAATAGAGACATGCAAAGCACCACAGAATAACATAATTGAGTCAATGAGAGTAGTAAAGACATTTATACAATAATAATTAGTTAAAATTCGCGCAATTATAATATTATCTATATACTTTTGAGGATCACAGCTGCTGACACTTAGCATTCTTTGAAAATTTACTTTTCACAGTATAATCTATCTAAAAAAAATTGAAAAAAAGAAATATACGAAACAATTGAACAGAAATAATTGTAATAATTACTCTTTTTTCGATAATACTCGTAATACAATATTATTCATCGAAACTGAAACTGCAAAAGATATTTTTGCGGTAAAAATATCGTCTTCGATCATCAAATCAACGAAACAAAATTGATATTCGAACTCATTGTATATAATAATAATAATAATTATTCTTAATCTAATTTAATATACATATTTGAGTGAAAAACCAGAACTATAGATCCCCTTGCAAAATTTTTTCGCACAAAACAATAGTCTCTTAAAAATCGATTTTCCACTCAAACATGCGTATCTAATCTACAAGTCACTCCTTATGACAAAACTGCATCTTATACATCTGAAAACAAATCATCATAAGAAATAAAGAATAAGAAAACAAACAAAAAATCGACTAGTGAATCAAAACAAAAATAAACAATGAAATAATGAATAATGTCTATCTATCTGATCATGACTGATGTTCGAAAAAAAATTATCCCCCCTTGATCTATCTACCATCTGAATACCCAATCCAATCGATTTTTTTTCCTCAAGATCGGACTGAACATACAGAAACTACGGTTTGGTGGTGGCGATAACGAGATGGCGTGACTTCTGATACAGCCTATCGTCGATACGATATATATACACAGATATAACGAAGGTGAAGGCGATGCGGCGAAATGATGCAGGATCGAGCGTTGTATATAGCGATAGAGAGCTGCGGCGATGATCGAGTGCACTGATGACTCGTGATTCGTGGCTGTATGTCATGTGGAATGTCGAGAGGCTTATCTAGTGTATACACAGTTGGAATCACGATCGACTGCAGTTGTATCGTCGTGTATTTAGCCAAGCCATGCAATATAACTAGATTTTAATTTGGTTTGTCTTTGAAAATTGATTGTATTCATCTTGTTGATTACATATGTATAGAGAGAGATTTTGAAAAACTGTGTAGTCCTCGTCAAAGTTGAAAAAAGCCGGACAAAGACGGTGCGACGTGCAGCGTAACACACAAAAAAAAACACATAATTCTAAAAAAATCCCTCTGTATAGAACAGTTTCAATTTTTCCGATCAACCACACCATCGCAACGAAGAGTCACCCGTTACAATTAGCCGTTTTACAAAAGCGAACGAGCGAGTCGATTGTTATTGGATTAAAGTTGCGCATTTTTCCGGACCCTCGACGTTTTTGCTATCACGATAAAAGCATAATTCATGCAAATTGCCGTAGAATTTACATTTCCGGCGAAATTCACCGGCGCACGGCGAATCCATTTTGCGCGTATATAACTTCAATGCGCGCTCGTGTGTGTGTGTGTGTGTTTCTGCCGCGAATATAATCCCGCGTCGATTTTTTAATGCGATAAGCATTTGTATAATATGCATCTAAATTGTGTTATTACTCGAACCGAGCGCGCGCGCTTGCGCACATTAATTCCAATGACAAAATACGCTCGCGCTGGGCAATATTAATCACGCGTGTCTCCGAATTTATAAATTTCATTTTCACTGTAGCGCTTGTTATTATCAACAAAATCTGATTGAACCGTCGACGGGTATCTGGTGTCATATAGAAACACGACGAACAGAGAGCGAGAAATTTGAAAATTCAAAGCTTTAAACATCAACGACCGATTTTTTTTCGAAAAAAAAGAGAGAATTCGCGATATGCGCTATCGTCAAAGGAATAGTCGTGGTAGTCGATGCATGAATTTCGCGCTAGTCGCCGAGCTCTAAATCAAGTCTCCACGCGAGCGAGAGAGCGTTATCGTCGACCGGAATCGCATTGATTTTGCGCAGCAGCAATTAGTGGGCAGATTTCCAATTTCATATCGGGAAAAGGCGGTCGCGGGAGAAAGAGACTTAAGGCACTGCCTGCGTTCGACAACAATTTTCCGGGTAATTTATGCTTTTCCTTGCGCTGCAGCCGATTTTACCGGGATATATTCGCCGCGGATTTCGAATGTGAATTCTATTTCTTTTAGAGCTTTCTTTTTCACCATATAGTCAGTGTGGAAAGGTAATTATGATTCGAACTTTTTGAAAAACGTGAATTTCGAGGCTAGGTCGTATACAAACGTTCGAATCAGATACTGCACAACAGCAATATTATATATACAAAGGTTCTTAGTACGTGTGCAATGACCATCGGGTATACCCGAGAGTATAATAACTCGACCTGAAAACCTAACTTATAAGACGAACTTTGCCGAACAGCAATATTTCACTCTGATTAGCTAATTGTCAGCAGAGGGAGCGAGTAACGAAGCCGTCGCGAGACGCAAAACTTCACTGATCCAAATTCAACTGCGGCACGAATTTATAGGTTATGTTACGTGATTGCGAGCAATTTCTCTTGGTTCTTCGCATATACGCGAGGGGCGAAACTAGATCGGAGATTAAGCATATACGTAGTTGTATAATACGGGCTGGCCCGAATCCTCGGCTAGCTTTGCACCGGTGCAAATTCAAACACGCGAAACCCGTCGACGTCGTCGTTTTGTTTACCGAGATTGCCTCGTTACGAATTTATGACGTTTGCGAGCGAGCGAGAGGCGATATGTGTTTGAACGCCGAGTTTTTTTTTTAGAGCTTCATAGGGTGGCTAGTTTCAGTCTAATTAAACAAGTCATTTATAGTGACAAATTACTGCTTGGGGACTAAGAACGATGAATGAAGTAAGGTTCGATTTTTGAGGTTAGAATTGTGAACAATTCAATCTCTAACAGCGATTATGTCTAAATTTTTTATAGGTATGTTCGTAGTTCCGACGGTTCTCGCCCGATTGAATAAGTGATACAACTCAGCCACGCGGTCAGCCATGCGCTCGAATCTCGCCAAAGAAGAAGCAAACAAAAGTTCCTGACTAAAAGAATATTGTACAGGCATTATTAATTATGAATTTAAAAAATGTGTCACATCGTATCGTTGAGATAAAATGAAAAAGCGAACAACGCTTGAATTTATTCGAAAAGTCACGTGAGCGCTTGATTAAATTTCGTTCGAAATCGCACTTCATTTCGCTCAATCAGCTCGCGATTGAAAAATTCGCTTTTAAAAAAAAAGTGCCTCCTCTTTTTTCGAAACGAAACATTCTCACTCGTAGAAATTAATTATAAATTTCCCGTTTATCGTTGCCTCTTGAAAAACAATTCACAGCGATATTTGTTTCATCAAACTCTAAATTCGAGGAAAAATCCAGTAGCTCTTTCCAAAGCAAACAGCATATTTCCGCAGATGCGCGCATAAACGTAGCTCAATGTAAACATATAGTCGTATCGCTCTCGAATTAAAAACCTTTTATGAATCTACGCGCGCGCGCTTTGCCACAAAACGAAAATTTCAAAACAACTGCAACACTTGATACATCGTTCGCTTGCAATAACAACTCTGCAGTGCTACTCGAAACGCCCATATATGAAAGCGCGTGTGCTTGCCACAACCCCTTTATCCTCTCTCAACGCAAGGCTAACGAAGCATCGAAATCATTCTCGCAGCGGCAAGCCCTCAAACGACTCGCAATTATATTCCGCGCGACAGGCCTTTTACAGCGCGACAAAGAGCAGAGAGTCGGCGCTGCGCACGTTTAAACGAAACTCTCGGAAAATAAAACGCCGTGAAACAAAATATTGCGCCCCGAGCGCGCGATGCTAATTTATTTCAGAGGGAGAGAGCGACTTTTTCAAAAGAGGTGGAGTGAGTGAGAGAGAGAGAGAGATTGTAATTGCGATGCTTCTTCTTTTTTGCCTCGTCGGGCATTATATTGTCGCGTGGATCGTGTGGTCAAACGCCGAAATTAGTTTTTACCGCCCCGAGAACGCGGTACTGTATTTCTGTGCGACGTTGTATTATCGAAGATCAAAGGCGAGCTTCTGCGTGGCTTTTTTTTAGTGGACGCACGTTTCCAGGTATTTATCGGGTATTTTACTGAGAAATTTTTTGTGAACATTTTTACGTACATCAATACAGGGATGGTAAAATTATAGAATTTTCGGTTTACGAATAATTTATATTCAGCGTTATTTCAATAGAGTTCATCGCAGATATTACTCAGTGAGGAAATCCGAACTGTTTTTCGAGTTTAAAATATCGAATTTCATGTAGTCCGTTCGATCAAAATTAATCAGTTATAACACATAGTAACTTATTTCAGTGTAACGAATACTCTCAACGTACACTCTTCTCCGAAAATCGAAGATAACCTCAAACCCACGTCGAAAAGTAAGCCACTCCTATGTACAGAACCGCGTTTCGATTTCTCTCTCGCTCTCGCTTCTCAGGTTGAAATAAGAGAGTCTCGTCAGCGCGCGATTCGCGCCGCGCGCGTGAAATATATATACAGGTATAGTCGGGAGCGCTTGGGCGGAAATTTACGAGCCTTGTTTCGCTCTGGCTTTTCCGCTGGGAGCCAAGATTTTTCAATGGAGACACGGGCATTTTTCATTTCGAGCCGACTTCGAGTTTGTTGCCGCCGGTGTATATGAGCTTGCGCCGAGCGAATATTTCAAGGTGGCGCTGACGGCTTGATTTTAGTCGCGAGTTGCGTTGTTTTCTTTTTTTTCGATTAGTCGTTAGCTCCATGTTTAAAACCGTTAGAAATGATATTCGTTAGAACTTCATCAAAGTCTGGAAGTTGAGCTTTTCTAATTAATTTACATATTATTTTAATAAGATTAAAAAATTCATTAAATATCTCGAAATTCTAATCGCGTTAAAAGATATACGAATATTACTTGAAGAATAAATCAAAGTCTCTCGATGAACTTTTCCCAGTACAATAATTAATTCACATCGAGGGCAAAGCTCGCCTCAGTCTAATTAAAAATCCACGTTATATTCTCCCGCCAAAAAGCAAGAAACTTCATCAAACCATCTCTATAGTTCAACAATTCCGATCCATCGCAATTCATCACACTTGGAAGTGTGTAACTTTGCTGAATTAATCATCTCAGAGAGCAGTAGTTTGATCGGACGCACACACCGGTCAATTTGCGAAGCGACGAGCTCCATTACTCAACCGGAGGGCCGGTTAATTGCACGCGCGCACTCGATAATGCGAGATCGAACTTTTAGCGCGCGGTCAAACAAAGTCATTGTTCGAGGCCACTTTTGCCGCGTGTGAGAGGCTTGTTTCGCGCATTAACGCGCTAATTTTTTTTTTTTTTTGCGGTGAAATTTGTCGGAGTGGTTTTTTTTTCAGCAGTCGGATTTATAGCTGATGGATTTCAAGTGGAAAAAGAAGAGACATATTTTTCGAGCGATCGATGAATCTTGACTTCTCGGTAATTAAAGGTTTACTGATGCCGAGAAAAAGTTTTCCGTTATAAGCTACTGGGTTTTGAGCGAAGTGTTATATACCGAGCAATGAGCCCTGATTTAAGCTGCTCGACTAGATCGTTTGTCTTGCTCGAGGCGCGGGATTATCTACTATTTGATCGCTGCCACCGAGAAAGAAAGAGATCTTTTGTGGGAGTTTTTTTAAAACCTGTAATAATCCATCTCTTCAAACAATCGCTTGTTTCTCTTTGACGCAATTTTCGGATCAGTGAAGGTTTTTGACCGCTGTGTACGTGTTGTGTTTTCAAGCTACAAATCCGTATAGGTATACACACGTCGTTCGAAAAAAAAAACATTCCAAAAAGGAATCCGTAAATTCTGCATACAGCATGCATATAACAAACGCATCATCTGCAAAAAAAGTCAACCCGCATACGCCATTCCAATGACTAAAAAAACAAGCTCATCAAAATTCCTGTCTCACAGCCAATCAGAAGCCGCTTCATTTCAGACACACACCACCTTCTTCTTCAAGTATACCTAAGAAAACAATCGCACATCCTCCTCGTTATACGCATACGTGTGCTCGACGATCCTCGTGTCTAACAAGGACAGCGCAGGAAGGAGAGAGAGAGAGAGAGAGAGAGAGAGAGAGAGGTGTACACATAGTATAGCGATACAGCTCGCATACCGAATCTCTATGCAGATCGACGCGTTAACGGCTATAGCGTGCGCTGCTACGAATATACATGTAGACACGGATATATAGCTGCAAGCATATCTATATATTGCATATACGACGAAAGAGAGAGGAGAGATGGGTATATATAGAGGCGTGTATGCGCAACATAGAGCGAATGGTATTCATGACATGCTGCCATCGGAGGGAGAGATGCATCGTGTCGTACACTTGAATTCCTGATCGAGCTATACGTATATACGCGTACATCTTCGAGATTTGCTTTTTTGATTCTCCTTGACCCTCTCTCATTTTCCCTTAACACTATATATACCATCGCGAATAATACCACGAAATCTCCATTCGCTGAATATTCACGAGTCTCCCCGTGAAAATTTTCCAAACGCGTCCGGCAATCATAGTCCCATTGTAACGCGCTCGCACAAGAGTCGCAAAAATCAGACGAAGAATTTTTTCGTCCGTGCACTCTCTTTCAATTTTAAATTCTCTCACGTGCAATGACGACGACGACGACAGCAAGAACACAAAAAAAAAAAAAAAAAAAAAAAAAAAAAAAAAAACGAACGAACAAAGCCACATCGAGGAACGCTGACGCGCGCGCGCTGCATTTTTAGTCCGAGTGGCCGTTAAAAATGCGCAGCGAGAAGAGAGAGAATTTACGCGCGGGTAAAAGTATTTTTAG
This sequence comes from Pteromalus puparum, assembly GCA_012977825.3. Taxonomy (NCBI): domain Eukaryota; kingdom Metazoa; phylum Arthropoda; class Insecta; order Hymenoptera; family Pteromalidae; genus Pteromalus; species Pteromalus puparum. The sequence continues at coordinate 65,356,898 of CM053170.1, forward strand.
CCCGAGATGTTTGTTTTATCCGGCGCACCTGCTGCTCGCTCTCCCTCTTTCGGACAGTTGATAACGTTGTTGCGAGAGAGGAATTTAATGCGCGCGTGCAGCCGCTGGTTTTTCTTTTATCGCGCGACGATGTAGTGCGCGAGAGCATAGTGCTATGCTCTCGTCGAGTGAACGCGCGAGTGAGTTTTTCGTTATGGGTTTCACGAGGGAACTCGCGGTGTTAATTGAATTTCAGAGAGTAGTCTCGCGAGCTTTAAGCGAGCTGTTTCTTTTTGATGAATTTCACTGCGCGTAACCACCGCCAGGTGGCGCATGTAACTTTGAATAACCCGCTAGAGAAGTAGCTTACGAATTGAATATTCAAAGTTCCACTATTTTACTGCTGATCACTCCTCCATAAGTTTGTTTTTCGCGCAAACCAATCATCTCACCGTACAAACCCGTCTGATGCATTCGTCTTAACGAGCATACCCTTTCTACCCTCCAGAGCATGAGTTAAAAGCTCGGAGATCAGGGGAAAAAAAGATCACAGGCGCACTCGTAGCATCGCCATGCAAAAAGCGAGGGGTCGTCGTGCAGTAGCAGCGAAATGCTCGCGAAGCGCAGCGGCACCAAATATAAAAAAAGCGTGCACTGGTGTCCGTTCTCGCATCGTCTTCATTCGCTACGCTGAAACAAGCTGTCAGTTCTTCTACAAAGCGCTACGTATACATACTACATACACACACACAGGCTGGGGGAGCAAAAAACACTCGCTCTCTACGCAAGATGCAGAGGGAGAGAGATAGAGAAAAAAAAGTGTACGAGCAAACATGCGCGCGTGTGCATCATATACACGGGTATACATGGTGTATTTCGCTCTTTCCCTTCATCCGCCTCCTCCTCCTCCTCCTCCTACGGTAAAAAGCTTCGACGTGCTTGGTCATACATTAGAGCACCGATAGCGCGCTACAACGTCTTCCTTCTTTTTTTTACAACGCGCGCCGAAATTCAGGAGGAGGAGGAGGAGGAGGAGGAGGCACTGGATGCAAGCGAAATAATGGGTGCGGCGAACGATATATACAGAAGCGAGAGAGATAGAGGCGTATATATAAATATGGAGGAGAGAGAGAGAGAGAGAGAAGCTATGGATAAGAGTATGTTTTATGCATGTGGCGCCCCGGAAATGGACGATGTTGATTAATTTGACGACGAGCACGCGCGCGTCGCTCTTTCCATTAATAAAGATTCCTCTTAAACCCGAGAGAGGGAGAGGAGAGCTAGTAGTAGTAGTCGTCTTTTTCGAGACGTCTCTTGGCTTTTTGTCGACCATATACCCACTGCTCGTGATTTATAAACGCCAAAACATCTCGCGCGATTGGACACTCGCTTTTGAAAGCCGAAGCGATTGCTCGAGAGCGCTTGTGTGAGCGCTTGTACGGATAAGGTGGCAGCACTGTTGAATTTCCGAAGCGTCCGATTACGCGTCCGATCGTTCTCTTCGCGCACAAGTGGATCTTGTGCGTATCTATAGTTTCTCCTCGACTTTTCATTTCGAGTGTAATCAGTCATCGTCCATTTCAAGCGCGGTGGAAGAGAAGAGAGGAAGAATAATGTCAGAGTGAGAAACTGAAAAAGAGTCGAGTTTTTGAAGAAAAAAGAAAACGGTAGAGAAACAGAGAGAGAGAGAGAAGTGTATGTAGTAAAAAATGACGCTAAAAAGGGTGAGAATGGGAAAAGAAAAAAAAAGCGCGGGACGAGGGGGGACGTCTCCCTCGTCGCGAAAATAATATACCAAACACAAAAGATGTGTGTAACAAGATTAATTGAACCAAAGAGTAAACCCAAACTTATATAATATTGTTACAGAGATTAGTAATAATAATAATAATCTAGTTAGTAACAAAAATAATAATAATAATAATAATAATAAACAAATAAATAAAACAAATAAATAAAAAAAGAGTCTTTGTCGAGTATCCGACAAAAAATTACCTTCCAGGACTGCGCGCAGAGAAACCAGAGAAACCAGGGTTCGAGTCGGTCCGGGTAACATAAGAAGCGAACAGAAAACAGAAAAAACAGGTGTAAACTTTGGCGTCTCCTCTCAAGAGATCTTTGTTTTCTCGTATATATACACATCTGCCATACATATGTATACGAACAAACTGCAAAGGCCTGTTTCATATACACACACTCACGCAACACCTCGACGTCGCAGTGTCGCTGTGTCAAAGTGTTCTCTATGGATGTGTATAGGTATAATGCTTATATATCGAAACAAAAGATAAAGGAACAAGAGATATGGAGAAACTGCGGTCCGTCGTGTTGAATCGATCGACGGACACGCCTGTGGGGAATATGCACACGGCGAGAGTTTTATGCGTATTTCGTTTTGTAGTTCCTCTCAATCCTGCTTAGGAAGGAGGGAACTGTCCACGTGTGCATATATACGCAGGGTGGGCATATCGAGGGTGAAATAAAAGTGTGTGTAGAGAGAGAGAGAGAGAGAGAGAGAAAGAGAGAGAGAGAGAGAGAGAGAGAGAGAGAGAGAGAGAGAGAGAGAGAGAGAGAAAGAGAGAGAGTATATGAGCAAGATGGAGAGAGAGAGAGAGAGGTGAATTTCTTATGAATTTTGATGTCGTTCGATGTGAATCCAATTTTTGCTTTCTACGGGTTGCTGTTGGAATATCTGCGAAAAACAGGTGTCAGTTATCTACTTGCGACTCTCGAGTTTCAGCATACGCTTTTTTTCTATTCACGATACTGACGACAAGTGTATGCTGGAACTTCGATCGTCTTGTGTTCTCTTACGACGAAGTCGTGTCGCTCTTCGTTTTACGAGTATATTATATAAAATCACACTTTTGGATGTAGTAGGGGGTGAATATTTCGTATAAATAATGTAAATAAACAACGCTAACTTATTCTGACTATGAAAATTGAAAGTACCAGTCGACCTCTTCCTTTTGCGATTCTCTAAAACAGCATGGCATAAATCCGAGATTCAATCATGTGACGTTCGTTCTCGCGACGACGGCAGTCGCTTGTCGGAATGTTAATTAATTCTCGAGCTGAGTCGACTCGAGGAGTGCCGTACCTACTGACGCTAATTGCCGAAGCGCGACAAGTGGATTTTCAGGACGACTGACTGAAATTTTTCTTCTAATGTATAATTCTCCAGACGATGACGACGTTACGTCCAATTAGGCGAAACTCAACTGGACGAATCTGTCCGTCTGATTAATTCGAGAGTTATACGGGAAGAATTGTGAGAAAATTTCGAGGTTATATAAAATTTTTCCTATTAATTATCGATATAATAATTCCGCAAGGCCATATCGTCGAGCGAAAATATTTATCTCTGCAGGGATACACGCCCGTTTTCAATTTTCCCCCGTCGAAATAGTAATTAACCGTCAGAGGCAGCCAGATTTAATTCCCGCCGTTCCCAAATGCACATCTACAAAACCCCATAGCGGCAGTCTGCTATAAACGAAAAAGCACTCCTAATTACAACGGATACGCGCCGCAAACTCGGACATAATGAAAAGCCGCTTAACAATTAACGAGACTTTCGGACGTTCCGCTGCGTATATATAGTGGGATGATTGATTAACGCCCGAGCTCCGGCCGGTTTGCGGATTTAGCTTTAAAGATTCAGCTGGTTATTGCAGGCGGCTACTACCGATGGAATAAATGTCGGGGTATTCATGTACAGACCGGGTGGATTAATATGAATATATTCATGCTAATTGAGTATTTCATTATTTGGGTTATTAATGACGCCAATTTTCACATTTTGAGGTTAGAAAATGAACAATTCAATCACCATCCGTTGCTGTTATTTCTAACAACATTTATTATTTCAAATTCAAAAACCTTCATCACAATAACGCAAAGTACAAGCCCATTTCACGCAGGCGGCAAAGGAACGCAGCGACCCCTAGCGGCAGAGTCAGAGAGAAAATGCCATCGAGGCGCGACGAAAACTCGTCGATCCGTGAAAATGCTCGCGTAAATTGCAGCCTCTGCACACGTTCCTCTTTTACAAGCGTCGAAGACGACGACTGCGACGACGACGACGGAACGAGTGCGCGCTTTTTTTCATCTTCTCACGGCATCTGCGTGTATATAGCACAGCGGGAATTTGTCGTACGCGAGAACGTGCCGCACGAGTATTTGCATTTTTTGACGATTTTGTTCGAGAGTTTTTTTTTCACAGAGAGAGAGAGAGAGAGAGAGAGAGAGAGAGAGAGAGAGAGAGAGAGAGNAGAGAGAGAGAGAGAGAGAGAGAGAGAGAGAGAGAGAGAGAGAAAGAGAGAATAGATGACTGGAGTTTCGTTGGATGTGGGGCATCGATCGGTTAGCAAAGGCTTTTGTTGGGACTGTGACCGGTAATCGCTGTACACAGCAGACGCGTTTAAGACGAGTTCCCAAGTTCGATTAAACAATTCAGATTTCACCCTAACCTACCTGTAATTACATACGTTCGTATAATCTCCGTAATTCCCCGAGTTTCCTCAAATTAAACGTTACAACGCGAGCCATCACATCCTCGTTATCAAAGCGGCGACGCGGCAGAGCCGGCTGTGCAACATAACCTTAAAGGTGAAAAATCCCACTTTGAAATACGAGGCGAATAAGAACTAATGGGCCTCGCGGCCGGCTAATAATTTAATCGCGATTAGTTTGCGCGAGAGCCCTTTTAATTATATCGCCAGATGTTGCGCGCCCGCGCCGAGGAAAGTCTTTAAGGGAAGGAGGATGAAGAAGAAGAGAGAGAGAGAGAGAGAGAAAGTCGAAAGCGTGCGGCCCCTCAAAGTAATTTAAAAGAGTGAGTTTTTAATTGAAAGTGGCGAACACGAAGGAGTTTGCGCGCCGTCGGCGTTATACCTTAAATCTCTCAATAATTTCACTTTGGAACTGCTGCGCGCGCGAGCGGAGCAAGCCGGCTGTGACACAGGCTTTTCCCCGGGAATTTTAGGGGCTTTTTGAGGCTCTGATTGGAGTTTTTGTTACCATGCGGAACGTTGTTTAACGCGATTACGGCATTAGTTCGCGCTGCGAAACTTTCGAGCTAACTGACAGGAGTTCAAAGTTTTCAATTTTCTCTATATTGATTAAAAAATTAAATCCCCCAAGCTCTTCTTTTTCGCGAAATTCTCAAAATGATAGACTCCAAAGTTTATCGCAACAACGCTTTCATACAGCTCTCTCTTAAAACGCCAGAACACAGAGGGTCTCCAAAAGCAAAGCCCCTCCCGAAAAGAAGTTACTTCCGCGAATTCAATTATTACAATTCAGCCCGCGAAGCAAATTCAGAAAGCCGCCATTTACCCCTCTTTTTTTCCCTCCTCCCCTCTCTCCCCTCTTCCTTCTCGCTGACTAACGGCGCCGAGATGCGCGCTTTCGAATTTATCGCGGCCGCGCACGCGAGAGCCCCCTTTTTTCCGTCCTGCACTTTTTTTCGCCGCGCGCTCGCGCGCGCTAGCCGCTTATCTCGTGCGTACGGTTTCTTTCTGCGAGCTCTATGCCGACCCGCAGATGCCTATCTATTCTATTCGCCGGCTTCTCTGTACTTTTTTTATGTTTTCCAGCTGCGACGTTCCGCGATAATCCCTTGCAGAGTTTATACCGCCTCTGGCGCGCTTTTTTTTTCAAATTTATCGTCAAAGGCCGAAACGTGTTTGCGTTAGTTGGTATAATGAAGTTTTTTGAAATTTTCTTTCGTCGTCAAAATTTAGGAGCTATTATAAGCTTGATAGTTAAATCGCAGCGAAAATTTAATCAAGCGCGTATACAGGTGTTTAATAAACCGCTCTCGGCAACGCGCACAGCTTTTCGAAGCCGTAAAAGACAACTTTCTCGATTCTACAACCACTGCTTCTTTTGGAAGAACGAAGAAAAAAAATCACGACTCTAATCCGGCCTTCTGCTTTACGCACGCGACGGGAGCAACTTTTTCAACTCGAGCCGCGTGAGGATTTTTCCCCCGGAGTTTGCGTATTTTTCGGGAACAGAAGCGAGTCCTAATTTTATTGAATTAACATAAATCCGCGGCTGAGATTTTCCCGGAGAACATTGTGTAATCGCGAAGGGATTTGGGAAAGAGTTTTATGTTGGAGAGGAGTTTTCTTTTTTTTTTTGGTTATGTGGAGGAAAGTCCAATTTGTGACATGCTCAGTTTTCGCATTTAAATAAAGCTAAGCAGGAAGACATTTAAATGGGTCGAATTCAAAATATATGTCGGGTCTAAGAGCAGGTAGTTGAGACCACACAATAGGTCATAGGGAAAACTCTGAAGCGCAGCCGCTTGAATAAATTAAGGAAATGAGAGAAAGAGAGCCGACGACACGAGCAACGATAACAAGTAATATGCAAATGGTATATAGCACGTAAATAATTATCACGTGAAAAATCGAATATCAAAATAGTAGCGAACGTCTGATAAGCAGATTAAATCCGGACATAAGGAATAGAGTAACGCCGTGAGGTTATAATTAAGAGACTATGGAAAATACGTATCATAAATTAAAATCACGCGAGACTGATCCGCATAAATTCGGGCAAACGAGCTACACTGGGAACAATGAATACACATACATTGCCAATAAGCGCACACTAGTAGAAGAATTGCGTCTGAGACTGCGAGAGTACCGAGAAGAAGGAAGTGCGTGTCCAAACAGCGAGTATACGTGCTATATATATATAACATCAGAAGGAGAGTCTTGTGCAAATCTGCGAAGAAGGAACCACGCGTCCGAACTGCGAGCGCCTGCACGCTTGCAACACCTGCAGGAGGGCTTCGTCTTATTAAAATCTACGAGAAGATTATGAAGGAGAGGGCACGCGTTCGAACAGCAAGTGCACGTGCGCCCCCAACACCAATGAGAATACGACACCGAGGTCATGAGTGCAGAAGAAGACGAGAGCGTACGTGAATTTCGTCGTTGTTACAAGAAGACGGCATATTAACGAGCATAAATAGAAGGAGTCCTAGACCACTTGCACTCGTGTATCGAGAGATACGATCTTGAAGTCAACGGCGGCGACTCTACCTACAAAAGAGGAAAGACACTCTACATAGGGGAGCAAGGGAAAAACCCATCGCCGCTACAAGTACAAAAGAATGCCTTTTAAAAATGCCTACAGCAACGAGTCTAGAGAAACCATATAAGGAAATATGCAGCATTTAAGCTCTCTGATTGGATGTGCTATTCACAAATGTTCACTACTACCTATGTGCGTAGGTAGTACGCAGGGTATCGGTGAGGGCGATTCGAGTATATAAGGCCCGAGCAGAGTCCGGGTCCGCAGATTTTAGTAAAACTTAGAGTCCGATATATTTAACATTTGATAAAGTTTAGAGTTTTGTAAATGTTGAGTCACTATATAGTTCCTCTGTACGGACAGAGTCGGGTCTGCATAATCGAGTCGGAACAATAGAGTCGGGTATCGAGAGTCAGGTAACTGCAGTCGCGACTCCGCTTCTTTTCCGCGCTCATTTGCATAGAAGACGACAAAATTTTGGAAAGGGGCACAAACAAAGGAAACGAATAATATTAAAAATTTGTGCTCGAGCCATATCCCTCCGCAAAGAGCAGGGCTCAGTCCAGTTCGAACAGTCTGAAATTTCAGTTGCACCGTCCAATTATTTCTTTATACAGAGTACTAAGTATATTCTCATCGTTAGAAATTACGAGTCATAGTGCGTGATAAAATTTCTATTTTATTATTTGAATAAATTGCACCGCTTTAAGAAAATCGAGTGTTCAGTGTTATTCAAAAGAAAAGTCATCACTCCATCCACCCAATTCCACTATAAGCGAATACCAAGGGATTCGTAGCAAAAGAGAAAATTAACTACGTTCTAAAATATTCATACACATATTCGTATAACAACTCCGACTTGAAGGAAGGAAGGAAGAAAGCTTTATCCTCATCTAGTTGACGGCAGTTACATTCATCAAAAGGTAAGTCCATTTAATTACAATCGTAAATACAGAATAGGGCTCTCTCTTTCTCTCTCTCGCATATCTCTTCACAATAATTACCGCACTTTTATTATTCTGCATTGCACTTAATGCTTATATTAACGAATCGCCCCTTTTCATACTCTCTATATCCCTCGCTCAGCAATTGCCATGCTCTCCCCGTTAAGATCAGAATAGTTTCTCGGCGTCTACTGGAGGCCGTTTCCAGAAAGGAATCGCGAAAGTAGGCAGGTACCGACGGCGCTAAGCTTTGTGTATCGAGCTTTGTCTCCGCCCGTGCTTATAAAGATTTACAACCCTTAGAGTTACTGTCCGGTGACAACTATCATAAGTTTAGGACATAACAAATTGAAAGTTATAAAGGGTTTTTGAAAGCAACTTTAACCTAAAATCCGAAATCCGCACACGGATCGTTCGAAATCTTCGCTGGCAATCACACGCGCGCGCGGGCACTGCACAGAGAGACAAAAAGCCATCTCTCGATATCCCAACCACACATATAATTCTCCCGTAAATCGAAACAGACAAGGCGCAAGGAAAATTCGATCATCCCCGACAGTAGCAGACGAAAAAGTTCTCTCGCGTACCAATCAGACGACGACGAATATAAGAGAGAGAGAGAGAGAGAGAGAGAGAGAGAGAGAGAGAGAGAGAGAGAGAGCGAGCGAAGGGAACGAAGGCAAAAAGCAGCAGCAGCAGCAGCAGCACACAGCTCGGGCCGAATAAAACAGCGCAATTTATGCGGGCGTCTGCTCTATATTCCCGACGAATCTTAAAGCGCCGCTCGTTTTTCAACGCGACGCCGCCACCGCCGCCGCTGCATTCGAGTTCGATCGCGAATGTACATATACGTGCCTGTAGGTCGAAAAAATTCCTTCGCGTCGCCGCGCTATATATGTGCTGCTGCTGCTGCTGCTGCTGCTGCTGTTGCTGCTGTGAAGGAAACGAGAGATGGAAGGCTTTTTTAGGGAACCGAGAGATATGACGGATTCGTAGGAGCGAGAAATTTTCGGGTTTTGCTGCGGGGATAGAATCGTATATTGGCTTTTTTGGATGTATACGAGGCGCGAGCTCGAGGAAAATTGTGCTCGGTTGTGTAGTTGAATTCCCTGTATTCTAGCCGTTCTATCCGCAGTATACTCGCTTACGCCGATGTAAATGTTGGAGGATAGAATTGGTATGTGGGTGAAAAACCGAAATCTCTAACTTCTTTCGAATTAAGAGAGTCTTCGTTTTTCCCAAAAATTAAAAGAATTCGGGCCAATTTAAACCAGAGCCTGTCTACAAGAGCCTCGAGTAAAAACATCCCATGAATATGAAGCTCGGCGCGCGGAAAATAAGCCGTCATTCTCGAGGCTCTTCTCGTCCAGCAGCCGCAAATTTCCGAGACGACATTCCCGGGCACTTGTTAATTCCGAAATTCCGCGGCTCGGCTCTTTGTGCCGCAAGTGTGCATAGCATTTTTCACTCCGAAACCGAGTATGTAGTCGCTGGAAAAATAATGATGCTGCAGCAAGAGGGATCCGATATCGCGTTCGCTGTAAAACGTGTAGCGCGAAACCGGAGATTTTTCTTGTGTTTCTGCGAGGATATAGGAGAGGGACGTATAAAAGAGTACGCGCGCGCACTTACCTTCGGCGAAATCGAATGATTTCCGCCGTGACGCGAACGGAAGACAATGGAAACGCGCTCGAGCAGCGAAAAATCGAAGCTGGTTCGCAAAAAAGTCACTCTCGTTTACGAGTGGTATAAGGATTGTTCGTTGTATATACTATAGGTACTAACTAACTAACGTAATATGCATTTATCACCGTCGACTGGTACTTTCAATTTATCTACGCACTCGTATTATATTAAGTGTGATTAATTACAGGGCAATGGAATCTGAAAAAATTCAATTGGTTCAGTTAATGGAAGATATTAACGAGGCTGTGTTACACCTCGACATAACAACTCCTTATAAATCTACTCGCTTATAATACAGTAGTCACACAAAAAAATATCATATAAATATTTATGTATATTGTATAAGCAAATTCAAATCTGGGGGGAATACACTCGATTAACTACAGATAAAGAATTAAAAAATAAAAATACATCGCACGCTCGTGAGTACTTTTCTCTTTACGTACACATCCAATATGGTGTACGTGGCTTGTCATCGTGCGTAGGTATACATTATCTATTCAAAGTGTGTAGACGTGTCTGATTGCGTGTACGCGGTGAAGTCGAAAAGCAAAATAAAAAAAAAAACAAACGAAAAAAAAAACGAAAACGCCGGCGAGGAAGGACTTTTCGAACGAGAATTTCGCGCCGTCGAAAACAAAAACGTGGACGCAATCAAACCTTTCCATCGTGCTCGTTTTCGCTTTCGACCGCAAAACTCGTTTTCGAGGCTCTTCTCTACGATGTTAGTTTTTTTTTGTAGGGTACTCGTGTGTGTTCTTTTTTCTAGTCCCGCGACGTATGTAACGATCGTGATGCCATTTGTCCGACAGGTTAAAGCGCCATCAGGTGGCGCGTGATTTATATACTTAACACATTGTTAACTGAATCGGAGAATTTGTTTCTGCATCATAATCATCGGGCTAATGACATCGCGTCACTGAAGTATAGATAATAAAGGTCAGTGGGTAAAATCGTATAGAGAAAGAGATAGCGAATGATTTAGGTTTATAGTTTTATGATTAAGAATAATGCGCTGAAAGTATAAGTTTCGTGGATTCGAGCGAATGTTCACTTTTTAACAAACATAATTTACCTAAACAATGCGATATAACGTGATCGTTCGCTCAAAGCCACGCAAGGAAGGGCAAATTTTCAATTTTCACTCGCTGGCATCAAGGTACGTCGGAACTCGGACTGCCAACGCAAACTCTAGACACAATACGCAGCGTACAGTATACAAGCCGGTGCAAAAAGAGACGACGATGGGGCTTTTGTTGTGCTCTCCTAGACACCAAAGTACAATAGATATATAGTGGTACGTGTACACACGGGTATATAGGGTATATATACGCTACGCTCATATATATTCAAGGGCAATCACTGGCTTATTGTTTATTTTTTTTGCACGTCTGTCATCCACACTATCTACGCTGTTTGTGTGTTTTTCGTATATCTAATATATTGTATTATATAGGTCGGACCTGAAATGTATAATAGAGAATGCCGATCGCGAGACTCGGTTACACCGTCACGTGCGCGCAAGCGATAGTATACACAGATATAGAGAGGATGAACGCCTTGAAAAGCAGCGGCTGTATGTATATAGTAAAGCCAAGGTGTATCCGAGTCTCGCTGAGTCGCATCGTTAACTTAACGAGGGTTTGTACATATACATATACGGAACATCGACACTGGTATACACACAATAGCCGCGTTTGCTGTGCCGATATCAACGCGCGGGCCAAGGAGTGTGCGTGGGTCGCTGCACAAGAAAGAAACACTTGACACAGAAGGACGAGACGGATTAGGAGCTGGTGTGAATATTCTGGTGCTTACATGTGATCGTTCGGTGTAAACGGGTGTGAGGCAGACACAGATACAGACATAGACTCAAGGAACAGAATATAGAGAGAATATATAGAGATAAAGAAAAGGTAAGCCTGTATGCATCATATAAATAAAATAAATAGGGATGCACACGTTATGCTGACGTTCATTGCTTTCGTCATCAACGCTCGAGCGAGCGCAGCTTTTCGCGCGAGTCCCAAGGAGTAGATGGTATATATAGTCGGCAAGACTTACATAGAGGTGGGTGCAGGCAGTAGGCGAAGATATACAGAGATGTGCCGTAGACTTATGTCATAATAATATATAGTTCGTGATCGTACACAGCTCTTTGCTTTGCTTGCGGTTCTTGCACTTGGAAGAGAATTATACAATACAGACACTTGCTTGGCTTTTGCATTTCTTTTTTGTTTTGTTGCAGACTTTGTTGGTTCGTTCGCTGCTCTATGACGAGGAGCTTGTGGCGTATTATGTGTATATATATATATATATATATATATATATATATATGTTGAGAGAGATAGAAAAAGGAGTAAATTGGTATGTACATTGTACACAGTATACAGGGTGAGCGTATAACAATCGTCCAAGAGGTATATCGCTGCCAAAGAGTGTGAGGCAGAATATTCATATATAGATATAATAGCGTAGGTGAACATTCCATTCTATATGCTGTTGATGCTTTCTGCGAATCCAGAGAGGTATATATATATGCTTCATTTTTTCTGCTCGTATATATGGGTGTTTCTTTCATATTTTTGTTGTGACATTGGTGGCGGGTGATGGTCGTGGTCGTGGTGGTGGTGGTGGTGGTGGTGGTGGTGGCGATGGTGGTGGTGATGGTTGTTGTTGGCTCTGTTATATCATGTGCCGAGATATACATACTGTTGGTGCAATTGCAGGAAAATGGTGCGTCGCGATCGATAGACAATATACAAGTACACACACATATATATAATAGTATAATTTTCTTTTCTCTTTTTTTTTCTTTTCTATATGATGGTATAATAATGGTGATGGTGGTGAATGTGGGGTCTTTTGATCGTGAGACAGGCTGTGTGAATATATTGTTGATTGGATTATGGTGGCAACTGGCGAGAGGATATATAATCGTTGTATATGTATAATCGAAGTGATACATCTGTAATTAAATGCCATTAGATCGAAGCTCAGTATATGACACACTGCAATCAGCTCGAATCGTCAGTGTGAAGCGACTTTTTTTCTCTCGTCGCTGTAGCAATATATTCGTGTCGAGAGAACATTTCTCCATTCGACGTCGATGTATGTACTTTTTTTCCCCCTGAACTGGAGCGTATATCGTGATTCGTCCAGTCCATACATTCGCACGATGACTGCTTTATTTCGGTGCTGACTGCTGCGATGATTGCTCGGTCTGACAGTTTTTCCGCCTATTTATTGCGCGTTCATAAACCCAAGCTTTTTTTTGTCCTCTGCATCGTTTTGGTGAAACGTGACTGCGAGAACTATCTCCGTAATTGTTCGACCTAAGCTCAAAAAGATATTTCGCTCATACCATCAAAGCTCTAATGAATTATTTTATTAAACCAGACGCAATTAACGTCGAGTACAGAGAGTCAAAGAGCAATCCTCCAAGAGGCGTCGGTATAAAAATCCGCATCATAAACCGCGCGTGCATTAATTACAGCGCCCTCTACGAGCCCAACGGCAACTATGGAATCGTCAAACGATCGCGCGTAATGTCTCTCCGAGCCATCTTCGTATAAAACGTGTAAAATATCAAACGACGTACCCTAAACTCACGCGCTTTAACGTCGAACATAACGTCAAACCCATAGCGCCGCCCAATCAAGAAGCACAGACCGAAAAAAGGCGCTCGGTCCAATTTTCCCGAGACGAACATAACCTCGTTATTATTAAAGAAGGGCTTGGCCCGCACTATACTCACCGTAGGTATGCTTCTCTGCGCAAAAATGAAGTGGAGTAAGAAGCGGCTCGCCGGAAGAGTTGGGATGCTGTAACGGGCGCACTTTTACGGGCAAAGTCGTGCAGCGCCGAAGGAATATTATTACCGGCAGCGTTGCTCGCGCGCGAGGTAATAAAGCAGCCTAGCGCGCGCGCTGGCGAGTTAAATTAATTAGGTATTATGCGCGCAGCACCTCTATACGCCGCGCTTCTTTTTATTATGTTTTCCGGGACGAGCTTTAATTTACTCGCTTTCGGGGAGGAGAGAACGTGCGCGCAAGGCGCGTGTGTGCACGTCCCTTGTTGGCGGTTCTTTGACCGAGTTATTCCGCTCGTTTTTCTTTTTACTGCTGCGGGCTTGTTTTTATCGGTCCTTTCTGAAGCCGGTTAGGGAATAAAAGGGGTAACGATTATAACGTTCAAATTGCCTTTTTTGCGGGTAATCTAGCGCTTGTGGTTGCGTAGAGCGTATGATGCGGAAAATGAGCGAGGATTAGATTACGCTCGAAGCTTTCGCGTTTGATTTTGATTTTTAAATCACTCCAAATCTGAAACTTCCTCTAAACCCCTTCAAACTTCACGACCCAATAACCCATATCTCGCCTGCGATCCTCCTTCGAAAAAGCCTCATCCTAATCCCTCGTCGAGCTAAGCGAAAGCATCCCATTAAAGAATCAGCCCTATATCCCCGACGTGTAGACGCGGCACCTGCAGCAACATCAGCAGCCACGGTGCGGCATTAGGAATTCCGAGCGCGCGACGCATTAGCGCGGCCCATTAGTATTCTCCCGCGCGCGCAGATGTATCGCGCGAAAGGGTTGCGCACCCCACCCCCGCGTAATATCGAGAGCAGCAGTGCGAGCGCGTCACGAAGGCATTGCTACTGCTGCTGCTGCTGCTTGTTGTTTTGACAAGGAGCAAGCGGTAGTGAGAGAGCGATGTAATCGTCATTGACGAACGTGCACCTCGGCATTAATGCTTCACGACAGATGGCGCTTCTGCTGCTGCTTTGGCTTATGGTGGATTATTAAGGGGTGCTTTGCTCGTGCGACATTGTTGGGATGTTGGGATCGTATTGCGGAGTTGAGTTTTGATTAAAAATGATTCACTTGTTATGTAGTTTGTCGTTTGTCAATCTTTTTTCGAGCTATACGATTATTACAGTATACAGGAATCCAGTTACAAAAAATCTCGTTAAAGCTCGTTAAAATAAAAGCGAAAACAACCGCACAACTTTCTCAATTACGCTTCCGGCTTGGAGTAATAAAGAAAAACTCGTCGAAAATAAACAAAACTATATGACCGCGAAGTCGTGGAGTAGACTCCGTAAATTCACATTGCGGTACAACACCGCCACGCTGTGGCGACGTTTAGTCAAAGAAACACCGCCGTCTCTGCAAATGGACTTTTCTGACGAGGTCCTTTTGATTCCGACGTTTCGTAGAAAAATCGAGGACAGCAGAAACGAATCCCTTTGCGGTGGATGTGTGTTTCAAGAGTATTGTGTGCTGATTTTTCACTTTGGGTATGTGCGATCAAAGCTGCTTTGCCTGGACTCGAGGAGGATTTTCTCTGTATGTGGAGCGTTGTTGGCTTTCGAGGAGAGATGGGTTGATTGACTTTTCACTGTTTATTTTTTTTTCCCTAACCAGAGGTTCAAAGGCGATTCAAGAGAGCCTTGGAGAGAGAAATATTTTGAGGTAGAAGTTTCTTCGTATCGACGTCCGAATCAATACAACTTTAAAAATGGGGTAAACACAGTCGATAGTTATCGACAGAACTAGAACACTCTTAAAACTGTCTGAAAAATTTTCTGATAACAAGTACACTTGACATTTCATCTTTCTGACTGACAATAACAAGCAGAAAATCAGCATCAAAAATAATTTCCTTGGCATTCCTCTCAAACTCTGCGAAAAGTCTCTCAACTCCTCTCTCCTCTCCGTCAGTTCTCGCGCATACTTAGCATGAATGCAAATAATCAGGAGGCCCGGCAAGTATTTTTCGCTGTACAAAACCGTGCGCTGAAAGTTAATAAAAGAGCGGGCGCGTCGGCGGCGGCCGGCTTGTTTAATCAGGCGAAAGAATGTTTTGCTTTCCCATTACTCGCGGATGCTGCTGCTGCTGTTGCTCGGCAACTTTACCGGCGACTCACTTCCGCGAGAGAAAGTTTGCATAATTGATTTCGTTCCGCCGTCGGAGGGCCCCGTTCTCTCATCCTCCGACTCCACCTTTCTCTCCGACGATATAACGACTGCGATGAGGCGGGTGAGTTTGCTCCTCCTCCACCTCCTAGTGCGGTAGTAATAATTTAATAAATTAGCGTCATTCGCAAGAGATCAAGCGCGGATGAGAGCTTCGCCGAGGTAGGCGAAATTTTCGACGAGCGAAAGTCGTTTGTCAGCGAAGGTATAAATCCCTCTTTCTTGAAAGAATTAATTTGAATTGCTTTGAGGAAAAAAATTGGCCGACAGCTTAATAAGAACACGTTCCTCGAAATAAATACGTAGCTGTGAAAGCTGCGACCCTTCCAACAGCAGCGTAAAAAAAGCTTCTCCTCAGTAGTACAACCACGCGCACTGTCAGGCCGAGCATCGCAGCAGTAGTGGAGGTCCGAGCATAGTCGGACTAGATTTTTCCTTCGCTCTCGGAATTTTCTCTCGCCTCGTCCGGCTTCTCGGAATTCATTCTCTTATCTCTCGCAGGAGCGAGCCAACGACGCTCTCGCTCTATAATCTCTTCGGTCCGCTGACTTCCATTTGTTCTCTCTCCACTTGCTCTCGAGCCTACTTTTGGCGTTGCCTGCTCTTGGCGTCGTCCTAGTAATAATTTAAAGAGAGAAAGGGGGAGACAGAGAGAAGAAGAAGAAGAAGAAAGAGAGAAAGAGAAAGGAAAGTCGTCGTGTGGAAGAGGAGGAGAGGACATGCCACTGACCTGAATGAACTCCTGGACGGTGGTGTCGACGACCATCAGGGGATTCTGGATCAGGTGAACCACGCCGTTCTTCACTGGGATGTTGGGTTTGACGATCTCGGCCAGGACCGAGGCCGACGGGTGCTGGGAGTCGCCTAGCAAAGTGTCCGACTTTACGTAGTCTGTAAGTTTACAATTTTTTTTTATTAATCACCATCAGGGATGTTAATGATTTCGAGTTACACAGAAGGGTTTTACTGACACTTGTCGTGGCCTTTATCGGAGTGTTCGGTAGAGAAGCTTATGGTGACCTTGAGATTGTCGCCGAAGGCGAGAGTCTCGTAGGGCTTGTTGCTGGGTGTCGGAGCGGTGAAGAGCACGTGACCAGGTATCACGTGACCGTCGATCACCTTCTCGTCGATCTTATTGGCTCGCGGCGACGGCTGTAAACAGATAGAAAAATTTATATAATCGCTCTTCAGAACTTCGAATCAAACATAATCTCGACGACTCTCTCCGCTGATAGACACGTCAATCCCGTAACCTCTAATAAATCCCCCCACACGACATCGTCTCCTTATTTCTTAACCCCCACTCTCGCAGCGGGCGATAAACTCCAAAGCGTAAGACGTGTTGCCGCAGCGGCGTACCTTCTCAATTACGCGAACCGGCGCTCCTTCGTTCCGGTCGGACGCGCCCACAGAAGACGACGGGTCATTGAGCTTCGAGCCGGGAAAGCCGGCCGGTGAACAATTGCGGTCGATGGCGGATCGACTGTTACCCTCTCCTTCGGCTATACGACGGTTCTCGCAGCTCTTCTCTCTAAGATAAACGCGAGATGTCGAGCTTTAAGGAAGGAAGTAACGCTGCTACGTAATGTAATTTGCTTCTATGCTGGCGCGGGAAAGATTGATAGGAGAGCTCGTTCGGAATATTCCCTCGATACTTTAACGTCGCGTGAGTGATACCGATCGGCCGAGGAAGAGGTTTTTATATATTTTAACCTTCGACGTTTTACAACGTGATTTTATTATCAGCTTTTTATGCGGAGTATATAAAGCGTAATTCGGAGCCCGAGAGCCAAACAGCTGATTTATTTTCGTCACAAAACAGACGCAGAAACAAATCACGGACAAATTCAGCGGTAATTCCTTTTCCCTTCAAAACGAAAAAAAAAAAAAACGATCCCGCCTAAATCAATTCCCGGCGCAAAAACTCCCCCAGGCGGGGAAAAAAACAGCAACAACCATCTCTCGCTCAGCAAAACCTACAAAACGTTATCCTTTCAAAACACTTTCCCGTAAGAGAGTGAAGCAACAAAAAGAGAAAGAAGAGAGCGAGCGAGAGAGAACATCGCCGAGTGAAAAGCTGAAAAGGGGATCCCTTTACGGGACTCTAAAGTCCGTCTATACCGAAGCTCCAGCTAAAAGCGTCTAACGGTATACAGCGGCGGGAGCGAAGGCTTCCTTTTTTAGTCGCTCTTTCTCCATTCAGCCAAGCGCGTCAAAGTCTTCGCGCCGCGAGAAGATCGATGAACTCGGGGCGTCGCGACGCTGTATAATTATATACGGCGAGGTCGGCGAGGTGATCGACGAGGCCAAGGTTGGAGAGGCGCCTTTTGAACGATCGTTGGCTGTCGTCGGATCGACGCGATATAGCAGCGCACAGGTGCCTGCGCTGAGATATTAAAGCGTGAGCGTGATAAGGGCTGCTGCTGCTGCTGCTGCTGCTGCTGCCGTCTTGCGCCGAGGTGTCGATGGATTTAAATGTTTATGGGGCTTGATGGATTTGCCCTATTTTGAGTATGGGAGAGGTTCTTTCTGTGAAGCTACAGTTGGAAAATTGAATGCGAATACTAACAACAAAAATTTCGTATTTTTAAAATTATAAAACTTGAATTTGTATTTATTTGCAACAAATCGAACCTAACTTCCAAACATCACACGGACCAACTGATCGAGCGACGAGCTCTCTCAGATTCTACAAGAGACAAGGGCGAAAAGTAGTAGTAGTACAACACTTTCAAAGGCCAAAGGCGAAAAAAACAGAGAAGGCAGTCGATAGGCAAAAGGGACAATGGCACCAAGACGCCTCTGGCGCGCTAAGGGGCAGGTATACGTATTGCACTGTCGAAGGAGCTGCCGCTGCTGCAGGATTTCGACGTGGAAATTGAATTTTTTAGGAGACGCTTGTAAAGAAGGTCTTTCGCTTCCTCTGTGTGAGTATGATTTTTTCCACCGTATACAGTAATGCTTGTGTCTGAATATGACTCTGAGAATTTTTCATATGAAAGGCAAGATGATCTAAGGGTTTTGGCGCGAAATTTAAAATAACTCGCAAAGGCGATACTATACAATACTATACTAAAAATTCTCGTCCCTCAAAAAGAAAACCTCTACACTCGCCGGAAACATCTGTTCACCTCCCACGCCAGCTCTATGTACGTGTACTTTTTTTCTCACGTCGAAGATTCATAAAACTTTTCCCCGAAGAAAAATCCTCGCGAAAAACTTCTCTCCAAGTGCTTTCCGATACATTTATCGCTCTTGGGGACACATCGGGGGGGGGGGGGGGCTTTTGAACGCGTTTGACCAAGTTATATGCAACTATATACGACACGAGCCACGAATCCAGCAGCCATACAAAAATGGATTTTTACGAATTGTACGTACCTTGAAACCTTCGTCGACGGGAATGAAGAAAGTGTACCTGCCTTCCGAGCTGAACACATTGCTCTTGCCGGTTACCTTTACCCTGTGATGGAACGTTCTGAAACATAACCCCCAAATTACGATGATTAAATATAGGTATGTGAAAAATTTTAAATTACGGTACGAATTCTTCGAATTTTCGTTAGACGACGTGAACAACGGTATCGCTTTGTTTCGAGATGAAAACTACGCGCGAAACTCGCTTCGTTATGTACAATAACGCCTGTGTTAAAGTTTAGAACAAAGGCGCCGAATGAGTTATCAACGCGTCGAATCAAAAGTTCAACAACGCGGAAAATGTGTCAAACGCTGCGAGGGATGCAGCATGGATAATTTTCCGACGAGAGGCATTTCGTTTGAGAAATTTTTTCGCGTGACAAAGGTGCTTATCTTGATGAAAATTAATTTATGATTTTAAACTCCACGCGGGAACTCCACGATATATTTAATGTAAAAAATAATTGAACAATTATAGGTATTGTTGTGCTTACCGAACGCGATGATTTCCCAGATTGATGCTCTCGCTCTGGTTGAGAAACTGGTAAGCATCCGGATTGTAAATGAGTTCGGAACTTCGGAGAGGCAGCACAGGCTCGAGCACCTCCGAGATTTTGTGCAGCACCTGTCAAGAACACACGGAATTTCAAATTAGTTTTAATTGTTTTCCACATGCCGCTAATCTAGGATGTTGATTGTCTAACCAGACTTTGATAAATCTCTTTATTTTGTCTCACACCCGCCAAACAAATATCACACCATCTACATATACACTTATCAAAGCTAGTTAACGTATCGGGGTAATATAACCTCAAATCTTTGCTTCAGCGAGACTCGCGACACTTGGCAAACGAGACAAGTGGCATCGATCACAGCGAAAAATAAGAAACAAAGGAGCTCCGGATTCCAACGCGTAGTCCCTGCAGCGAGAGACACTGCTGCAAAAGAAGAAGAAGAAGAAGAAGAGAAAAGCGCAGCAACGGAAACGCGTGTATATACATATAGCTTCTTCTTCTTCTTCTTGGAAATGCGCCGGGCGCGTATACGTGAGTCGCATGCAGCGAGAATCAATTCGGGCATTCCCGCGAAATTGGAACCGGCTGCTGCTGCTGCTGCTGCTGCACAGGCCACTTTACGGGTTTCGCCTTTTTCTTGCCCGATGGGGGTTAGCAGTTGTACACCGGGATGCTTCGGAGGTTTTACGGCCGACGAGCCACGAGCTTTTTGGCCCGGCGTTTGCATACATATTAAAGATTAAGTGGAACGCAATTTTGAAATTTCGCGGAGCTGGAGTATTATTAGGACGTTTTTCGCGGAGAGTGAACGACCTATAGGTCGCTCGTAAAATTTCATTGAAGATTGTGGTATTAAGGGGGTCTTAAAGTCAATTTAAATCCAGATTTCGCGCCACAAAATAGCAGACGACAAATGTAACTAATTTGCTTATAACAAACAATAAAAGCAAAATTACGATAAACCAAGAGATAGTTGCCCTCCGTAATGCAATTATCTATCATTTGACAAAGTTTGAAGTTTATATAAATATCTCGCGGAATGGCATTTTAATTACATGATTTTGAGACATTTTTCATCAAGGCTGTCGTACGCGAGATCACGATTTTCGTTTATGAAATCAATTTAATTTTACAACACACATGTTCTTCTCTGAAACGACAAGTGAAAAGAATAATTCATCACTTTCAACGTGCAGCAATTTCGCGGACGAAAGGATGAGAAGGGCCGGTTCCATTTGTCCGCGCGAGTCGACGGGTATACTTTTGATGTTTCAAGTGTGCTACGCCAGAGGGATTGTCACGTTTTGCGACGGGCAAATCGAATCCACGTGGATGGGCTCTTGAGTTTTCGTTCGTTCGGTATGTGTTACGGCTATCATTTCGTCAGCTACGGGTGTGATAACGGAAGAGAACTGACTTCGTTGTCACGGTGGAATTGATTTTTTTCCAGTGAGAGAGAAAACGAATCAATGACATATAAAGTTTGTCATTATTAGAAGCTGAAAAACAAGCGATATATCCGGGCTCTTATCAGTCCCCGCACTAAATACTCCCAAGCGACGTGGCGGAGCCTCCCCGGGAAATTATTTACCTCTCCCTCCCGGTAACCCCTGGCTCTATAATTGCGCTTCGCGACGCAACATTTTTCTCCCGCGAGACAAATGGAAGAACTGCGCGCGACTCGCCTTATCGCGGCAGCAGCGACTTCTTCCCTTGTGTAAGTATACAAGCCTAGCTCTTTTTCTCTTCTGTATACTTTCGTCGACTCCTCTTTGTTGTCGTCGCCGTTTTTCGCCAACTTTTTCGGTCGGAGCCTATACTACCGCGCGGCTTTGTAATTATCGTGCGAGCCTTGTTCTTCTGCGGACTGGTTGCCTTATTTAGGCGGTCGTTCTTCTCCTTATCAGGTAGTAGTTGCAGAGTAATTGTAGCCGTAGCTTTTGAGAATATACGGAACTTATGGAAAAGACACGAAGTCGAGAATAAATGTGTCGTCGATCTCTCTCTTCAGTCGGAAGTCGGAAGCAAAGACGTACAGGACTTTTCGGCTCGTACATCTCGTCACCCCCGTTTGATGAATCGTTGCTAGCTTAGCTTTTACCGGACGATCGTCGAGCTTTAGAGAGGGACTTGCTAAGCTTTTCTCGGCGATAGCTATACATATACACTATTGCTCTTTTTGGAATCTGTGGAGAATCGATCTGGCTTACAGTGACGACGTTTATTCTTTCATCCACAAGTGATTTCGCGCTGTCTTTTCAATCGACATTCGAACGGCAATCAAACATCACTACAAAGCTGATCGAAGGAAACATCTCGACCGCCACTCGCCGCCAACAACAGCCAAAGACGGAGTCGAAGATAATAAAGCTCTGCTTCTCTCTCTCTCTCTCTCTCTCTCTCTCTCTCTCTCTCTCTCGCACGCGCGCTTCTTGCTTCACTCCCACAGTGCTTGCCAATATAAACAAGCTTCGTCGGTAATTGAGAAACTGCGCTCAGCCTCGGGACGTATGCGTACACACTGTATAC
Source organism: Pteromalus puparum (assembly GCA_012977825.3). Taxonomy (NCBI): domain Eukaryota; kingdom Metazoa; phylum Arthropoda; class Insecta; order Hymenoptera; family Pteromalidae; genus Pteromalus; species Pteromalus puparum. The sequence continues at coordinate 65,378,999 of CM053170.1, forward strand.
GCCGGGCTGACCCGCAATCTGCGCGGCAAAGTTCCGTTATTGGCTTACGGCTGACTTCGTGCTCGAGTTCAACCTCCTCTGTGTTCTAGCGTATGCATACACACACGCGCGGTTGCAGCGTCAGAGAAAAGGGGTACCGAGGTCTTTTATTGAATTTGCCCACGCGCACGCCACGGACTGGCCGTGTGTTTGGAGACAGTCGGACTGTGCATGAGCGATATGATGGGATGAACTGAGCCGAGGAGCTTGGCTTGTGGATGTATGGATCGGTTGTGAATTTTGATGAGGAATTTTTAATTTAAAACGACGCGAAGAATAGGATTGGGATTACCGACGGTCGGTAACCGATCAATTTATTATCACAAAATCAAGCGTTTATCATTAATTACATCGCATTGATCTCGAAAACCCTCACTCTTGCCTCGCAATTTCCCTGCAAACAATCTCGGCGTGGCTGCTGCGCGAGACCCAATTTTCTCAAGCGCGTATCCCACTCGTAAAGATAATCCCAAACTAGTCCATTAACTCCCTCCACCGTCTCGCCTCTATATACCCATACAATCACAGCGAATAATAATACCCTAACAGCACCTCGCGACTACCACCCTATACACACACCTGTAAGCTCTTACGCTTATATACGAAAAATCTCCGAAGCGACACTTCATAAACGCTCTCCTCTTCCTTATCTGGCCAATAACGGTATAGCAGAGGAGAAAAGCTCCGTTACTTACTCTCAATTTCCCTCGGCCGTAAAAGGCGGACGCGTGGAAAGAAAATAAAGAGAGAACGGGTGATTAGATTCGCGCGCCGCGGGGCTTTTACTTAATTGTTCGCGCGAAGAAGAAGAAGAAGAAGAAGAGGCAGGAGAAGGAGAAGGGAAGCGCGGTATCGTTAAGTTTAATTGAGGCGCATAACCGTCCGAGCTACGGGAACTCGCCGGCTCGAGTTATTTCATTTTCCGCGCTCGGGAGGGAGGGAGGGAGGGAGAGAGAGGCTTGTTGCGGGGAAAAATCTTCGGGAAGTTCGGACGCACAAGAGGCGCTACCGCTCGGATTTGTATAATCAGGGCGTTTCGAGGCTGCGCTTGTGTGTGGCTATACGGTTATACACCGGGTTATGTTTACGGTTATGGTTTGTTGGGTGTATGGACTCGTTTGCGAAGCTTTTTCACGCGGCGCTCTTTTCTCCGAGTTATTTTAAACGCGAGCTTTTTACTTAATTTTTAGCGGGAATTTTTGGTGTTCATCATTTTCCACGATGTAAAATTTGCGCTTCGCAAACGAAGCGAACGTATTTTGACATGCACGGGATGTTTATTTTACTGGTCCAAATGTGCGTTGCTGCTATAAACAGACTTTATTCATATTTTAATAAAGTATAATATACGGAAAAACGAAATGATTTTGTACACAAGCCACGTTGCTATTTATTAATATTTGAATTTCTCGGATCAAAGCGACTCGAGCCGGGAAAAACACACGTCCGCCCTCAATTACACTCGCTAACCCCCTTATATACTAAAATCAAGAGCAGCAGGAGCAGGAGCGCCTACGCTAATAACAACGTTCCCAAGATACACACACCGAGAGCGAGAAGCTGCCCTGTTGGCCCGGCCTCGCGTAAATCCAACTTTACTCGGGATCTTGCGCGCCGCGCAAATTCGTTCTTAACAAGTGGCGCCCGCGGAGAACTGCACGCCCGGGTGCTAGTTATCACGCACTCGCGCGCAACAAACAGCGGATTATTTCGCGCACGACGACGACGACGACGACGACGATGATGACGCAGTTTTGCAGCTACGACGCGAGCGCCGAACGGGTATATCGCGCGCGCGCGTGTGTTCAAATTGCGATTTATGTTAATAGGTCTGCGGTGTGGGGTTATAAGTGGAGAGCAGAGTGAGAGAGTTGGGTGAGGACGTTTTGAGAGGTCGCTCGAAAGTTCGGAACAGTTTTGCACGAGTTTTGGCGCTGGGTTATTAAAGTGGGCAAATATTTGAATATACACCGTATCTTCTGAAATAATTTTCGTCATCGAATTATTGTCAAAATGTATCCATTAATACAATGTTTTTTTCCTTCGAGACATTAAATCCGTTCACGCATCTAGCAAAAAATAAAAATATATATCTCCCTAATAGGTTCGAGAAAACGTGCCATCAAGGTATCGAAATTGCCCGATAAGTGATTTTTTCCTACCAAAAAAGAGATAATATACGCAATCACACTCACATTATATCCGTCCAGCCATTTCTTAGAAACACTTTTGTTTCTAAAAAATTGCACTATTACAGAGCTTTGTACAGGAGAAAGCAAAAGAAAATACCCGATCGATACAAATCGAATCGCCTCGAAGAACCGCCGTAAGCATAACCTTCAAAAGCACTATACCATAGCGCTACCGGGCGAACTTCATGAACTCGAACTCCCGCAGCGAAAGCTAACAACTGCGCGACACTTGATTTCCCGATTCACCGCCGCAGCAGCTGCGGAAAACTTTGCAGCGGCTGCTGCACACACATATACTCGCACGACTGGAACACCGTCGGATAAAACGGCAGGAAAAGCCGTATAGTCGTTCCCGGAGGGGAATTACCGACTGCTGAGGAGACGACGACGACGACGACGACGACGACGACGACGGCTTAATCCTCGCGGCCACAAAGGAAACGCGCTACGCGCAGTCGGTGCTGGCGTAATTGAACCCGCGGGTTTTACAAGCCGCCGCCTCCTCTCGGCACCGCGGCTTTTACGGGCTTATTAATGGAAATCTGATTTCGAGATAAGTGAACTGCTTGCAAGCTCTCCTGCGTGTCTTAGTCGGACGCGACGGGGAGTCGAGCGATGCGCGCGCTTCTGAGAAGTGGAGAATTGAGTCGTCGTATCTTGTTTTCGGTGCGCGGAGTGACGTGTTTTGCCGGAGATTGGCGTCACACTGCGGCTCGCGCATAATTTTGAATACATTACTGCGCTAGAGAAATAACCTATAGAGTTTGTGGTTGTTGGGTTGTTCCGAGGTATTATCATATGCTACGATTGCATAATAACGCCTGATCTCACGCTGACTCGTTCTACTCACCGGTAAAATCGTTGTTATCTACGCAGGCAGCCCGAGGGCATCGACCAGCCTTTTCACTTTGGCCCATCAGCCGTATTACGTCCGAAAATCTTGCGTTAAATCGAGGGAGTATAGCCGGTCGGACTCCTGCTCTTCGCGCTTCTTCCGACGGGAAGACAGAGGAAGAAAGATTCATGGAATCAAGGCAGGCGTGAATCCCGCCGCTTCCCTCTCGATTTTTCTCCTTCGACGCGCCGACCCGCCTCCTTTCGCTTTTCGCTGAGTGATTGTTTTTCTTGCGACGGGACGAGTGTGTCTTTCTTTCTTTACTTCTTTCTTATTGCAAGAGGTCGCTTTGCGATACGGAAAGATGCTTCGAGCTTTTCTCATGATTCTCGCTTATATGATGCTTTGAGAGAGCAACATTTTTCGCCCGAGACAATGAGCCTTAGAATTTTTTTTTGGGACAGAGAAATACCGGAGCGAAGCAAAGCTTTCCGGAAGTTTATCGCGGAGGGATTGAAGTTTCTCGAGATACTTTGCACATAACTCAGCGTCTTGCTTGTCTTCTTACTTCGCATTCGAGTCATCTTCTAGAAGAAGATACAAATGTGACTCAGAAAACTAGAACAAACGCGTGTATTCGTTTCAGAAGAGAGTCGGACTAATATCACTAACGAGCGCAAGTCTTTCCTCAAGAGCAGTGAAAAAGCTGTTTATATCCTTAACAAGATATAACGCGATAAAAATTAAAACCTCATTCGCAGAAAGCGCTTTATTCACTTATTTGCCAACCTCCTCGCGTGTTCATCCCCCGCAAAGACAAACAATTGCGAGATATCGCTGTATAAACGCACGTGGACGACAAAAGAAGCAAGCCCCGAAGAGAAAAGAGAGGAAAATTCGATTATACGTACACCGAGCCACGAAAAATCACGCAGAGGATTATATTCCTTCGACGTTTGCTCCAGACCAATGGTGTCCTGGATGTACCTATATATATAGAAACGCTTATCTTAGCCCGCAGCACATTGTTCCTATTATTTTCATAAAACCGACGAGTCGGTATGCGGAGCCGGAGGCAAATACGCCGACGACATGGTTTTAATTGTGTTTGCTCGAGTCTGCCGCCTTAATTGGCTTCTTTGCAAACAGTCGTGTGCCGGGGTATCGACTGCAGCATCGGCTAGTGCATGAGTTCTTTTTTTCAAACGCTGAAAGGGTATAACGTTTCGCCTGACGCGCATGTTTCTCTTGGCGTGAAGTGCCGAGTGTTTGGTGTATCGATTATCGTCAGGCAAAGGAAAATGTGCCGCTCTCGTTTTTATGCAATGTACGAACAGACCAATTTTCCGTTTCTATGTATAGGAAAATAAATAATAGAAAAATGTCTGTAATCTGCGTAGCTCTACGTGGGATGTGATTCGATTGAACTCGTCGGCAACCTAACCTCAAAATGCACTCATCAACGTTACGTAACAATTACTTGGAGATCATTCGCCTTATCCTTTGCCGCAGGGAATATCCCATCTTTCAAAGTCACCCGACACGAGAGCATGGACAATAACAATCACGGATGAAGGCGCAGCCTTGCGGTGAGCTCGTAAAGCTCATTAGCGGCGCCCTCTATCCATCTCTCTTTATCGTTAAAGCCCCGCTCTCACCGCGACGCGAATGCATAAGCTCATTGTCGTATAAGTAGGGGACTTTGTCGACTCATTATATCGACCCTTTGAGGCATTCTCTCCTCTCGACTATTTATTGGGTTCACTGGCTTGTGCGCGCACGACGCGCGGCAGAGCGTAATTTCGCCCGTGGGCCGTTCCTCCTCGTTGAGGAAAGGCTTTGCCGCAGTGGAAAAAAAGACGCCGAGGTATTCGCGCGGCTTGCGGTCTAGCCGCGACGTTTATCGGCTTCCGCGATCGATGGGAAATATTGCGAAGATTTGAGGTTATGTTCGGAATAGTGTAGGAGGAGGAGGCGGGGATGGACGATTGATGGCTGAAGTACCTGAATTTTTTTGTCGTGCTCGTTAGTCCCGAAGGTCGTCTCGTAGTTGCTACCCTCGATGATCTTTGCGTTGTTGATGTAGATCTCCTCGTAACCCTTCGGCCCGTGCCTCTTGGTCACCCATAGTGGCGGGTTACCCTCAAGTTCCGAGTTTAACGACTGACCGAATTGATCCGTCCTCGAAGGTCGGTTTGCTGTAAACAGAAGCCAAGAGTCAATTAGCTAGAATGTTAAATTTTGTTTCTAACAAATGTTTGAGGTTATGTCAGCAATATATAGCCATAAAATCCTAACGCAAGAAGCAACGCATGAATTCCGAAGTGACGAATTTTTTGCAACCAAGCGTCCAAAGCAAAGATCCATTTACACAGCAGTCCAAGATGCAGAGGTCAACGACCGGCTGGCGCCGTATCGTTAGCCACATAGGTTTCCACATCGGTGCTTCGGCGCTCGGTAAGACGCACACTACGGCAAGCGGTTATCCGGTTGACAGGTGTATGGCGTCGAGCCAAAGTGGACGCAGCCTTCGAAAGCAGCGTCGTCTCTATCTCTATCTCTCTCTCTCTCGCGAGCCATATTTCGAGAATTAAACGTTATGAGCCAGCACCGAATTGCGCAATCATAGGAGAGCGAAGCCACCACGACAAAGCCCAAAACAAACAATAACATTTCCAAGTCGATGAGCAGCAGCTTCCGCGCGCGTGTGTGTAAACGCGAAGAGCCGTGCGAAAGGATGAAGAACCGGCACGCGACACCGCGCGTCCGAGGAAATTTCATTCCCCGTAAAGTGTAACGACGGAAGAAGAAGAAGAAGAAGAAGAAGAAGAAGAAGCAGGCGCGAGAGAAGAGCCTGGGAAAAGAACAAGCGACTCTCGAGTTCACCCGCTAAGAGAGCAGTGTAAAATAAAGTATAAGGCTGGCGCTTCGCTAGCCAAGAGCCAAAAGAAGAAGAAGAAGAAGCAGCAGCAGCGGCGGAAACCTTGAGAGGGAGTAGAGCGAGCGGGCAAAAGTTAGCCGAGGGGTCCCTTTATTATCTCGTTGCAGCGGCGTAATTCCCGCGCTCCGCGGGACGGACAATGCGCGGTCATTAAGAGCCGAGAGAGAGAGAGAGAGAGAGAGAGAGAGAGAGAGAGAGAGAGAGAGAGAGAGAGAGAGAGAGAAAAGGCGAGAATTGGCTGTCCTCTGCCGTCGGCTGACTCGAAGTTTTCGGAGGTGGTCTGCCGCTGCTGGTTATGGAGTTTCGGACGGCCGAGAGACTTCGGAGATCTTTGGAGAAATATAAGTGTCGTTATTTCGCGCAAGATACGAGAGCAATTAAATTCCGTTCAACTATGAGACTCTGCAGAGAATTTTTGCTTTTTTAAATATACTTTTTAATACGCACCGAATGAAGAAATCATTCCTGCGACTTTGACAAAATTTCGACAAGCGATCGAATCGCGAACCGTAAAACCCATCAAGCTTTCACCAACGCGCACAATCCAAGCTGAATCGAACATTGCATCCCCGGAATCCCATCGGCCGACGGTCGCTTGCGTTTCTCCGTTCTCCTGGAATAAATCGACAGCCTTAAATTCAAAAGCTCGATCCATCGGTTGATCCTCGGGCTCTCTCTCTCTCTATTTCCCGATACATACCTACGAGATAAGCGAGTGCTTGCGACGCCTAGCGAGCGATAAGGAATAGAAGGCCGAAATCCCATCTGGCTAAAAGCTGCGGCGGCCGAGAGAGGACTAGAGTATATCGAGCGCAAAACGAGATAACCGCGCACTCGTGCTCCAAAGTCGTCGTCGTCGTCGTCTTTTGACCCGCGTATGTGTACCTAGTCCATTTGCTGTATTGTGCTGCTACGGGGATTTACGTAAGGGGTTAAGTGCATGAGATGATGAATTTTAATTTTTGTAATCTTTTACCAATTGCTTTTTTGTCTGCAGTAAAGACCAATAAGTAACTTCATTAAATGAAACTCGATGCAGGTCATCATGCATTGAAGTTTCTAATTATAAAAGCGGTTGATTACCGAAACGGAGAACCGAAACGATTCGTTATCCCCGTCGAAAAATGACAAAAGACCAGCGCAAAAACGGCGTTTGCCGAAGCTACCGGCAGACCGGTCAACAATAACACAATCGCAACAATACGCTATCGCGCGCGATAAACCGGAACGAACCGCGCGCCGATAAAAATAAACAACAGGCGCACAATGAACCGGCGTAAAAAGCCGAGAGATCTTATCAAAGTACGGCATTTAGTGCGTCGGCATTAACGGCGCTAACTCTCCTGATTTATTTCCAAAACCCGCAACGCTCGACACTGCTGCGAAGGTATAAATACAGTGTCGAATTTGTATTTAATTACCGCGGCCGGCGATATAGACGCATAAATTTTCGTGCCTTTGTCAACCTCGTCTTCGCGTTCGCCGAAGTTAATAAAGTACGAAGCCCGGGAAAGTGGGCTAAATATCATCGGCGCGCTAAATCGCAATTACGAAGTCTGATTTATTTATGCGCGCGCGCGCGCGAGTATCAATTTATTCGATTGGATTTAATGCGCGCGGATTCGCGAGAGGGGAAATATAAATGATAAATCCGCGCTCGGTTCGGCTTTAACGACGGTATAAATATAATTGAATTCGAAGACTAGAACAGTATACAGTTTTGATTTTCAATTCGTGGAATATAGACCAAATCCATACGACCGCAAAGCTCTCTCTCGAATAATAATCCATAAAGGGTAACGGGGGATGAGGTAGCGCGAAAAAAATTCCACCTCATCTACGCAATAAGTACCCCAGCTGCGGCGCACAATCCTCAATCCCAGCATCTCCTGTATATACTTTGCCCGCGAAATTCAAAGAAATCAATTCAGATTCCTCGCTCTCTCTCTCTCTCTCTCTCTTCACGGCGTGCTTTTGAATGGCCTCATTCATCGCGGAATCCTCCATTGAATTCCCTCGCCTCATAATCTCTCTTCCCGCTCTGCGATCGCTTCTCTCGCCGCGTATAAGTAAGTGAGGGGAAGGAGAGAAAGGAGCTTTAGAAACGGCGCGAAATCGTTTGTATCGTTATACCGTCTCCCCCATGGGACTGAAGGATGGGTTCAGTGACAGAAGAGAGTCGCATTGCGAAAGAGTGTCTATTATTGCCTGTACGCTACTCTGGTATTCGTTTTCTCGATGGCTGCTGGTGCGATTGTGATGGAAGCTGTTGAAATGGAGATGGGCGACAGTAGTCGTGGTCAGTGTCGAGCCAGACGTGAGTTACATTTTTTGGAAATCTCATCGAGGTTGAGATTAATAGTTGGAATTTTATTTAAATGTATACTATAAATCTGGATAAAGGGAGAAGCTATTTGCAGCACTGGATAAATGCTCGATCATTTATTGTCTGAGATAAATGATAAAATCGATCGAGTATAATAATTAATGCGCGAAGCTTTTATTCCATTAGTTTATTTAACGGAGCTAAACTTGAAGCCTTCTGCCATATAAAATAATGACAAACAGTATCGGCGAAAATAGCTTATCTGAAAAAGTAAAATGTTCTCCTCGCTGAACCCCTTTAAGTTTTGCATCAGCTACCTCCAATCTCGAAACCCTAATCGATACCCACCTGCAGGCGTCAACTCGAATTTCTCCCTAAGATTCCCTGCGCCACTACCTCCCCGTCGCGATGTGCCACACTTTGGTTCAAACAGCAGGTGCGATAAGGCGCAAAGATTTGCCAAGGGCAAACGTCGTCAGCAGCAGCAGCGGCGACCCTTAACTCGCACAGCTGCAGCAGGAGCACGACGGCAAACTCTGCCCGAGCACGTGTGTGTGTGTGTGTGTGTGTGTGTGTGTGGTGGTGTGTGTGTGTGTGTGTGTGGTGTGTGTGTGTGTGTGTGTGTGTAAACCAAGGTCAGCAACAAGCAATGTCTGCCCAACGTCGCGGCGATTAAACAGCGGCAGCAACATGA